>OY726517.1:157931819-158287076 GCA_963383655.1 Bathymodiolus septemdierum
CATGTATATTCTGGTAATAGTAATTGTTAGCTATCTGTACTTGTATATTGTTGTATATTATGGTAATAGTAATTGTTAGCTATCTGTACATGTATATTCTGGTAATAGTAATTGTTAGCTATCTGTACATGTATATTATTGTATATTATGGTAATAGTAATTGTTAACTATCTGTACATGTATATTGTTGTATATTATGGTAATAGTAATTGTTAACTATCTGTACATGTATATTCTGGTAATAGTAATTGTTAGCTATCTCTGCATCTATATTGTTGTATATTATGGTAATAGTAATTGCTAGCTATCTGTACATGTATATTCTGGTAATAGTAATTGTTAGCTATCTGTACATGTATATTCTGGTAATAGTAATTGTTAGCTATCTGTACATGTATATTGTTGTATATTATGGTAATAGTAATTGTTAACTATCTGTACATGTATATTATGGTAATAGTAATTGTTAACTATCTGTACATGTGTATATTGTTGTATATTATGGTAATAGTAATTGTTAGCTATCTGTACATGTATATTGTTGTATATTATGGTAATAGTAATTGTTAACTATCTGTACATGTATATTCTGGTAATAGTAATTGTTAGCTATCTGTACATGTATATTGTTGTATATTATGGTAATAGTAATTGTTAACTATCTGTACATGTATATTGTTGTATATTATGGTAATAGTAATTGTTAACTATCTGTACATGTATATTATGGTAATAGTAATTGTTAACTATCTGTACATGTGTATATTGTTGTATATTATGGTAATAGTAATTGTTAGCTATCTGTACATGTATATTGTTGTATATTATGGTAATAGTAATTGTTAACTATCTGTACATGTATATTCTGGTAATAGTAATTGTTAGCTATCTGTACATGTATATTCTGGTAATAGTAATTGTTAGCTATCTGTACTTGTATATTGTTGTATATTATGGTAATAGTAATTGTTAGCTATCTGTACATGTATATTCTGGTAATAGTAATTGTTAGCTATCTGTACATGTATATTCTGGTAATAGTAATTGTTAGCTATCTGTACATGTATATTCTGGTAATAGTAATTGTTACCTATCTGTACATGTATATTCTGGTAATAGTAATTGTTAGCTATCTGTACATGTATATTCTGGTAATAGTAATTGTTAGCTATCTGTACATGTATATTCTGGTAATAGTAATTGTTAGCTATCTGTACATGTATATTCTGGTAATAGTAATTGTTAGCTATCTGTACATGTGTATATTGTTGTATATTCTGGTAATAGTAATTGTTAGCTATCTGTACATGTATATTATGGTAATAGTAATTGTTAGCTATCTGTACATGTATATTCTGGTAATAGTAATTGTTAGCTATCTGTACATGTATGTTGTTGTATATTATGGTAATAGTAATTGTTAGCTATCTGTACATGTATATTCTGGTAATAATAATTGTTAGCTATCTGTACATGTATATTCTGGTAATAGTAATTGTTAGCTATCTGTACATGTATATTCTGGTAATAGTAATTGTTAGCTATCTGTACATGTGTATATTGTTGTATTTTCTGGTAATAGGAATTGTTAGCTATCTGTACATGTATATTCTTGTAATAGTAATTGTTAGCTATCTGTACATGTATATTGTTGTATATTATGGTAATATTAATTGTTAGCTATCTGTACATGTATATTCTGGTAATAGTAATTGTTAGCTATCTGTACATGCATATTATGGAAATAGTAATTGTTAGCTATCTGTACATGTATATTCTGGTAATAGTAATTGTTAGTTATCTGTACATGTATATTCTGGTAATAGTAATTGTTAGCTATCTGTACATGCATATTATGGAAATAGTAATTGTTAGCTATCTGTACATGTATATTCTGGTAATAATAATTGTTAGCTATCTGTACATGTATATTCTGGTAATAGTAATTGTTAGCTATCTGTACATGTATATTCTGGTAATAATAATTGTTAGCTATCTGTACATGTATATTCTGGTAATAGTAGTTGTTAGCTATCTGTACATGTATATTGTTGTATATTATGGTAATAGTAATTGTTAGCTATCTGTACATGTATATTCTGGTAATAGTAATTGTTAGCTATCTGTACATGTATATTCTGGTAATAGTAATTGTTAGCTATCTGTACATGTATATTCTGGTAATAGTAATTGTTAGCTATCTGTACTTGTATATTGTTGTATATTATGGTAATAGTAATTGTTAGCTATCTGTACATGTATATTCTGGTAATAGTAATTGTTAGCTATCTGTACATGTATATTGTTGTATATTATGGTAATAGTAATTGTTAACTATCTGTACATGTATATTGTTGTATATTATGGTAATAGTAATTGTTAACTATCTGTACATGTATATTCTGGTAATAGTAATTGTTAGCTATCTGTACATGTGTATATTGTTGTATATTATGGTAATAGTAATTGTTAGCTATCTGTACATGTATATTCTGGTAATAGTAATTGTTAGCTATCTGTACATGTATATTGTTGTATATTATGGTAATAGTAATTGTTAACTATCTGTACATGTATATTGTTGTATATTATGGTAATAGTAATTGCTAACTATCTGTACATGTATATTATGGTAATAGTAATTGTTAACTATCTGTACATGTGTATATTGTTGTATATTATGGTAATAGTAATTGTTAGCTATCTGTACATGTATATTGTTGTATATTATGGTAATAGTAATTGTTAACTATCTGTACATGTATATTCTGGTAATAATAATTGTTAGCTATCTGTACATGTATATTCTGGTAATAGTAATTGTTAGCTATCTGTACTTGTATATTGTTGTATATTATGGTAATAGTAATTGTTAGCTATCTGTACATGTATATTCTGGTAATAGTAATTGTTACCTATCTGTACATGTATATTCTGGTAATAGTAATTGTTAGCTATCTGTACATGTATATTCTGGTAATAGTAATTGTTAGCTATCTGTACATGTATATTCTGGTAATAGTAATTGTTAGCTATCTGTACATGTATATTCTGGTAATAGTAATTGTTAGCTATCTGTACATGTGTATATTGTTGTATATTCTGGTAATAGTAATTGTTAGCTATCTGTACATGTATATTATGGTAATAATAATTGTTAGCTATCTGTACATGTATATTCTGGTAATAGTAATTGTTAGCTATCTGTACATGTATGTTGTTGTATATTATGGTAATAGTAATTGTTAGCTATCTGTACATGTATATTCTGGTAATAATAATTGTTAGCTATCTGTACATGTATATTCTGGTAATAGTAATTGTTAGCTATCTGTACATGTATATTCTGGTAATAGTAATTGTTAGCTATCTGTACATGTGTATATTGTTGTATTTTCTGGTAATAGTAATTGTGAGCTATCTGTACATGTATATTCTTGTAATAGTAATTGTTAGCTATCTGTACATGTATATTGTTGTATATTATGGTAATATTAATTGTTAGCTATCTGTACATGTATATTCTGGTAATAGTAATTGTTAGCTATCTGTACATGCATATTATGGAAATAGTAATTGTTAGCTATCTGTACATGTATATTCTGGTAATAGTAATTGTTAGCTATCTGTACATGTATATTCTGGTAATAGTAATTGTTAGCTATCTGTACATGCATATTATGGAAATAGTAATTGTTAGCTATCTGTACATGTATATTCTGGTAATAATAATTGTTAGCTATATGTACATGTATATTCTGGTAATAGTAATTGTTAGCTATCTGTACATGTATATTCTGGTAATAATAATTGTTAGCTATCTGTACATGTATATTCTGGTAATAGTAGTTGTTAGCTATCTGTACATGTATATTGTTGTATATTATGGTAATAGTAATTGTTAGCTATCTGTACATGTATATTCTGGTAATAGTAATTGTTAGCTATCTGTACATGTATATTCTGGTAATAGTAATTGTTAGCTATCTGTACATGTATATTCTGGTAATAGTAATTGTTAGCTATCTGTACTTGTATATTGTTGTATATTATGGTAATAGTAATTGTTAGCTATCTGTACATGTATATTCTGGTAATAGTAATTGTTAGCTATCTGTACATGTATATTGTTGTATATTATGGTAATAGTAATTGTTAACTATCTGTACATGTATATTGTTGTATATTATGGTAATAGTAATTGTTAACTATCTGTACATGTATATTCTGGTAATAGTAATTGTTAGCTATCTGTACATGTGTATATTGTTGTATATTATGGTAATAGTAATTGTTAGCTATCTGTACATGTATATTCTGGTAATAGTAATTGTTAGCTATCTGTACATGTATATTGTTGTATATTATGGTAATAGTAATTGTTAACTATCTGTACATGTATATTGTTGTATATTATGGTAATAGTAATTGTTAACTATCTGTACATGTATATTATGGTAATAGTAATTGTTAACTATCTGTACATGTATATATTGTTGTATATTATGGTAATAGTAATTGTTAGCTATCTGTACATGTATATTGTTGTATATTATGGTAATAGTAATTGTTAACTATCTGTACATGTATATTCTGGTAATAGTAATTGTTAGCTATCTGTACATGTATATTCTGGTAATAGTAATTGTTAGCTATCTGTACTTGTATATTGTTGTATATTATGGTAATAGTAATTGTTAGCTATCTGTACATGTATATTCTGGTAATAGTAATTGTTACCTATCTGTACATGTATATTCTGGTAATAGTAATTGTTAGCTATCTGTACATGTATATTCTGGTAATAGTAATTGTTAGCTATCTGTACATGTATATTCTGGTAATAGTAATTGTTAGCTATCTGTACATGTATATTCTGGTAATAGTAATTGTTAGCTATCTGTACATGTGTATATTGTTGTATATTCTGGTAATAGTAATTGTTAGCTATCTGTACATGTATATTATGGTAATAGTAATTGTTAGCTATCTGTACATGTATATTCTGGTAATAGTAATTGTTAGCTATCTGTACATGTATGTTGTTGTATATTATGGTAATAGTAATTGTTAGCTATCTGTACATGTATATTCTGGTAATAATAATTGTTAGCTATCTGTACATGTATATTCTAGTAATAGTAATTGTTAGCTATCTGTACATGTATATTCTGGTAATAGTAATTGTTAGCTATCTGTACATGTGTATATTGTTGTATTTTCTGGTAATAGTAATTGTTTGCTATCTGTACATGTATATTCTTGTAATAGTAATTGTTAGCTATCTGTACATGTATATTCTGGTAATAGTAATTGTTAGCTATCTGTACATGTATATTCTGGTAATAGTAATTTTTAGCTATCTGTACATGTATATTCTGTTAATAGTAATTGTTAGCTATCTGTACATGTATATTATGGTAATAGTAATTGTTAGCTATCTGTACATGTATATTCTGGTAATAGTAATTGTTAGCTATCTGTACATGTATATTGTTGTATATTATGGTAATAGTAATTGTTAGCTATCTGTACATGTATATTGTTGTATATTCTGGTAATAGTAATTGTTAGCTATCTGTACATGTATATTCTGGTAATAGTAATTGTTAGCTATCTGTACATGTATATTCTGGTAATAGTAATTGTTAGCTATCTGTACATGTATATTCTGGTAATAGTAATTGTTAGCTATCTGTACATGTATATTATGGTAATAGTAATTATTAGCTATCTGTACATGTATATTCTGGTAATAGTAATTGTTAGCTATCTCTACATGTATAGTGTTGTATATTCTGGTAATGGTAATTGTTAGCTATCTGTACATGTATATTATGGTAATAGTAATTGTTAGCTATCTGTACATGTATATTCTGGTAATAGTAATTGTTAGCTATCTGTACATGTATATTCTGGTAATAGTAATTGTTAGCTATCTGTTCATGTATATTCTGGTAATAGTAATTGTTAGCTATCTGTACATGTATATTCTGGTAATAATAATTGTTAGCTATCTGTACATGTATATTCTGGTAATAGTAATTGTTAGCTATCTGTACATGTATATTGTTGTATATTCTGGTAATAGTAATTGTTAGCTATCTGTACATGTATATTCTGGTAATAGTAATTGTTAGCTATCTGTACATGTATATTCTGGTAATAGTAATTGTTAGCTATCTGTACATATATATTCTGGTAATAGTAATTGTTAGCAATCTGTACATGTATATTCTGGTAATAGTAATTGTTAGCTATCTGTACATGTATATTCTGGTAATAATAATTGTTAGCTATCTGTACATGTATATTCTGGTAATAGTAATTGTTAGCTATCTGTACATGTATATTGTTGTATATTCTGGTAATAGTAATTGTTAGCTATCTGTACATGTATATTTTGGTAATAGTAATTGTTAGCTATCTGTACATGTATATTCTGGTAATAGTAATTGTTAGCTATCTGTACATGTATATTATGGTAATAGTAATTGTTAGCTATCTGTACATGTATATTCTGGTAATAGTAATTGTTAGCTATCTGTACATGTATATTCTGGTAATAGTAATTGTTAGCTATCTGTACATGTGTATATTGTTGTATTTTCTGGTAATAGTAATTGTTAGCTATCTGTACATGTATATTCTGGTAATAGTAATTGTTAGCTATCTGTACATGTATATTCTGGTAATAGTAATTGTTAGCTATCTGTACATGTATATTCTGGTAATAGTAATTGTTAGCTATCTGTACATGTATATTCTGGTAATAGTAATTGTTAGCTATCTGTACATGTATATTATGGTAATAGTAATTGTTAGCTATCTGTACATGTATATTCTGGTAATAGTAATTGTTAGCTATCTGTATATGTATATTGTTGTATATTATGGTGATAGTAATTGTTAGCTATCTGTACATGTATATTGTTGTATATTCTGGTAATAGTAATTGTTAGCTATCTGTACATGTATATTCTGGTAATATTAATTGTTAGCTATCTGTACATGTATATTCTGGTAATAGTAATTGTTAGCTATCTGTACATGTATATTCTGGTAATAGTAATTGTTAGCTATCTGTACATGTATATTATGGTAATAGTAATTGTTAGCTATCTGTACATGTATATTCTGGTAATAGTAATTGTTAGCTATCTCTACATGTATAGTGTTGTATATTCTGGTAATAGTAATTGTTAGCTATCTGTACATGTATATTATGGTAATAGTAATTGTTAGCTATCTGTACATGTATATTCTGGTAATAGTAATTGTTAGCTATCTGTACATGTATATTCTGGTAATAGTAATTGTTAGCTATCTGTTCATGTATATTCTGGTAATAGTAATTGTTAGCTATCTGTACATGTATATTCTGGTAATAATAATTGTTAGCTATCTGTACATGTATATTCTGGTAATAGTAATTGTTAGCTATCTGTACATGTATATTGTTGTATATTCTGGTAATAGTAATTGTTAGCTATCTGTACATGTATATTCTGGTAATAGTAATTGTTAGCTATCTGTACATGTATAATCTGGTAATAGTAATTGTTAGCTATCTGTACATATATATTCTGGTAATAGTAATTGTTAGCTATCTGTACATGTATATTCTGGTAATAGTAATTGTTAGCTATCTGTACATGTATATTCTGGTAATAATAATTGTTAGCTATCTGTACATGTATATTCTGGTAATAGTAATTGTTAGCTATCTGTACATGTATATTGTTGTATATTCTGGTAATAGTAATTGTTAGCTATCTGTACATGTATATTTTGGTAATAGTAATTGTTAGCTATCTGTACATGTATATTCTGGTAATAGTAATTGTTAGCTATCTGTACATGTATATTATGGTAATAGTAATTGTTAGCTATCTGTACATGTATATTCTGGTAATAGTAATTGTTAGCTATCTGTACATGTATATTCTGGTAATAGTAATTGTTAGCTATCTGTACATGTATATTCTGGTAATAATAATTGTTAGCTATCTGTACATGTATATTCTGGTAATAGTAATTGTTAGCTATCTGTACATGTATATTGTTGTATATTCTGGTAATAGTAATTGTTAGCTATCTGTACATGTATATTCTGGTAATAGTAATTATTAGCTATCTCATGTATATTCTGGTAATAGTAATTGTTAGCTATATGTACATTTATATTCTTGTAATAGTAATTGTTAGCTATCTGTACATGTATATTCTGGTAATAGTAAGTGTT
This sequence comes from Bathymodiolus septemdierum, assembly GCA_963383655.1. NCBI lineage: Eukaryota > Metazoa > Mollusca > Bivalvia > Mytilida > Modiolidae > Bathymodiolus > Bathymodiolus septemdierum. Next base: position 157,940,065 of record OY726517.1, read on the forward strand.
AGCTATCTGTACATGTATATTGTTGTATATTATGGTAATAGTAATTGTTAGCTATCTGTACATGTATATTCTGGTTATAATAATTGTTAGCTATCTGTACATGTATATTCTGGTAATAGTAATTGTTAGCTATCTGTACATGTATATTATGGTAATAGTAATTGTTAGCTATCTGTACATGTATATTCTGGTAATAGTAATTGTTAGCTATCTGTACATGTATATTATGGTAATAGTAATTGTTAGCTATCTGTACATGTATATTCTGGTAATAGTAATTGTTAGCTATCTGTACATGTATATTCTGGTAATAGTAATTGCTAGCTATCTGTACATGTATATTCTGGTAATAGTAATTGTTAGCTATCTGTACATGTATATTATGGTAATAGTAATTGTTAGCTATCTGTACATGTATATTCTGGTAATAGTAATTGTTAGCTATCTGTACATGTATATTCTGGTAATAGTAATTGTTAGCTATCTGTACATGTATATTCTGGTAATAGTAGTTGTTAGCTATCTGTACATGTATATTGTTGTATATTATGGTAATAGTAATTGTTAGCTATCTGTACATGTATATTCTGGTAATAGTAATTGTTAGCTATCTGTACATGTATATTCTGGTAATAGTAATTGTTAGCTATCTGTACATGTATATTCTGGTAATAGTAATTGTTAGCTATCTGTACTTGTATATTGTTGTATATTATGGTAATAGTAATTGTTAGCTATCTGTACATGTATATTCTGGTAATAGTAATTGTTAGCTATCTGTACATGTATATTGTTGTATATTATGGTAATAGTAATTGTTAACTATCTGTACATGTATATTGTTGTATATTATGGTAATAGTAATTGTTAACTATCTGTACATGTATATTCTGGTAATAGTAATTGTTAGCTATCTGTACATGTGTATATTGTTGTATATTATGGTAATAATAATTGTTAGCTATCTGTACATGTATATTCTGGTAATAGTAATTGTTAGCTATCTGTACATGTATATTGTTGTATATTATGGTAATAGTAATTGTTAACTATCTGTACATGTATATTGTTGTATATTATGGTAATAGTAATTGTTAACTATCTGTACATGTATATTATGGTAATAGTAATTGTTAACTATCTGTACATGTGTATATTGTTGTATATTATGGTAATAGTAATTGTTAGCTATCTGTACATGTATATTGTTGTATATTATGGTAATAGTAATTGTTAACTATCTGTACATGTATATTCTGGTAATAGTAATTGTTAGCTATCTGTACATGTATATTCTGGTAATAGTAATTGTTAGCTATCTGTACTTGTATATTGTTGTATATTATGGTAATAGTAATTGTTAGATATCTGTACATGTATATTCTGGTAATAGTAATTGTTACCTATCTGTACATGTATATTCTGGTAATAGTAATTGTTAGCTATCTGTACATGTATATTCTGGTAATAGTAATTGTTAGCTATCTGTACATGTATATTCTGGTAATAGTAATTGTTAGCTATCTGTACATGTATATTCTGGTAATAGTAATTGTTAGCTATCTGTACATGTGTATATTGTTGTATATTCTGGTAATAGTAATTGTTAGCTATCTGTACATGTATATTATGGTAATAGTAATTGTTAGCTATCTGTACATGTATATTCTGGTAATAGTAATTGTTAGCTATCTGTACATGTATGTTGTTGTATATTATGGTAATAGTAATTGTTAGCTATCTGTACATGTATATTCTGGTAATAATAATTGTTAGCTATCTGTACATGTATATTCTGGTAATAGTAATTGTTAGCTATCTGTACATGTATATTCTGGTAATAGTAATTGTTAGCTATCTGTACATGTGTATATTGTTGTATTTTCTGGTAATAGTAATTGTTAGCTATCTGTACATGTATATTCTTGTAATAGTAATTGTTAGCTATCTGTACATGTATATTCTGGTAATAGTAATTGTTAGCTATCTGTACATGTATATTCTGGTAATAGTAATTTTTAGCTATCTGTACATGTATATTCTGGTAATAGTAATTGTTAGCTATCTGTACATGTATATTATGGTAATAGTAATTGTTAGCTATCTGTACATGTATATTCTGGTAATAGTAATTGTTAGCTATCTGTACATGTATATTGTTGTATATTATGGTAATAGTAATTGTTAGCTATCTGTACATGTATATTGTTGTATATTCTGGTAATAGTAATTGTTAGCTATCTGTACATGTATATTCTGGTAATAGTAATTGTTAGCTATCTGTACATGTATATTCTGGTAATAGTAATTGTTAGCTATCTGTACATGTATATTCTGGTAATAGTAATTGTTAGCTATCTGTACATGTATATTATGGTAATAGTAATTATTAGCTATCTGTACATGTATATTCTGGTAATAGTAATTGTTAGCTATCTCTACATGTATAGTGTTGTATATTCTGGTAATGGTAATTGTTAGCTATCTGTACATGTATATTATGGTAATAGTAATTGTTAGCTATCTGTACATGTATATTCTGGTAATAGTAATTGTTAGCTATCTGTACATGTATATTCTGGTAATAGTAATTGTTAGCTATCTGTTCATGTATATTCTGGTAATAGTAATTGTTACCTATCTGTACATGTATATTCTGGTAATAATAATTGTTAGCTATCTGTACATGTATATTCTGGTAATAGTAATTGTTAGCTATCTGTACATGTATATTGTTGTATATTCTGGTAATAGTAATTGTTAGCTATCTGTACATGTATATTCTGGTAATAGTAATTGTTAGCTATCTGTACATGTATATTCTGGTAATAGTAATTGTTAGCTATCTGTACATATATATTCTGGTAATAGTAATTGTTAGCAATCTGTACATGTATATTCTGGTAATAGTAATTGTTAGCTATCTGTACATGTATATTCTGGTAATAATAATTGTTAGCTATCTGTACATGTATATTCTGGTAATAGTAATTGTTAGCTATCTGTACATGTATATTGTTGTATATTCTGGTAATAGTAATTGTTAGCTATCTGTACATGTATATTTTGGTAATAGTAATTGTTAGCTATCTGTACATGTATATTCTGGTAATAGTAATTGTTAGCTATCTGTACATGAATATTATGGTAATAGTAATTGTTAGCTATCTGTACATGTATATTCTGGTAATAGTAATTGTTAGCTATCTGTACATGTATATTCTGGTAATAGTAATTGTTAGCTATCTGTACATGTGTATATTGTTGTATTTTCTGGTAATAGTAATTGTTAGCTATCTGTACATGTATATTCTGGTAATAGTAATTGTTAGCTATCTGTACATGTATATTCTGGTAATAGTAATTGTTAGCTATCTGTACATGTATATTCTGGTAATAGTAATTGTTAGCTATCTGTACATGTATATTCTGGTAATAGTAATTGTTAGCTATCTGTACATGTATATTATGGTAATAGTAATTGTTAGCTATCTGTACATGTATATTCTGGTAATAGTAATTGTTAGCTATCTGTATATGTATATTGTTGTATATTATGGTGATAGTAATTGTTAGCTATCTGTACATGTATATTGTTGTATATTCTGGTAATAGTAATTGTTAGCTATCTCTACATGTATATTCTGGTAATAGTAATTGTTAGCTATCTGTACATGTATATTCTGGTAATAGTAATTGTTAGCTATCTGTACATGTATATTCTGGTAATAGTAATTGTTAGCTATCTGTACATGTATATTATGGTAATAGTAATTGTTAGCTATCTGTACATGTATATTCTGGTAATAGTAATTGTTAGCTATCTCTACATGTATAGTGTTGTATATTCTGGTAATAGTAATTGTTAGCTATCTGTACATGTATATTATGGTAATAGTAATTGTTAGCTATCTGTACATGTATATTCTGGTAATAGTAATTGTTAGCTATCTGTACATGTATATTCTGGTAATAGTAATTGTTAGCTATCTGTTCATGTATATTCTGGTAATAGTAATTGTTAGCTATCTGTACATGTATATTCTGGTAATAATAATTGTTAGCTATCTGTACATGTATATTCTGGTAATAGTAATTGTTAGCTATCTGTACATGTATATTGTTGTATATTCTGGTAATAGTAATTGTTAGCTATCTGTACATGTATATTCTGGTAATAGTAATTGTTAGCTATCTGTACATGTATATTCTGGTAATAGTAATTGTTAGCTATCTGTACATATATATTCTGGTAATAGTAATTGTTAGCTATCTGTACATGTATATTCTGGTAATAGTAATTGTTAGCTATCTGTACATGTATATTCTGGTAATAATAATTGTTAGCTATCTGTACATGTATATTCTGGTAATAGTAATTGTTAGCTATCTGTACATGTATATTGTTGTATATTCTGGTAATAGTAATTGTTAGCTATCTGTACATGTATATTTTGGTAATAGTAATTGTTAGCTATCTGTACATGTATATTCTGGTAATAGTAATTGTTAGCTATCTGTACATGTATATTATGGTAATAGTAATTGTTAGCTATCTGTACATGTATATTCTGGTAATAGTAATTGTTAGCTATCTGTACATGTATATTCTGGTAATAGTAATTGTTAGCTATCTGTACATGTATATTCTGGTAATAATAATTGTTAGCTATCTGTACATGTATATTCTGGTAATAGTAATTGTTAGCTATCTGTACATGTATATTGTTGTATATTCTGGTAATAGTAATTGTTAGCTATCTGTACATGTATATTCTGGTAATAGTAATTATTAGCTATCTCATGTATATTCTGGTAATAGTAATTGTTAGCTATATGTAGATGTATATTCTTGTAATAGTAATTGTTAGCTATCTGTACATGTATATTCTGGTAATAGTAAGTGTTAGCTATCTGTACATGTATATTGTTGTATATTATGGTAATAGTAATTGTTAGCTATCTGTACATGTATATTCTGGTTATAATAATTGTTAGCTATCTGTACATGTATATTCTGGTAATAGTAATTGTTAGCTATCTGTACATGTATATTATGGTAATAGTAATTGTTAGCTATCTGTACATGTATATTCTGGTAATAGTAATTGTAAGCTATCTGTACATGTATATTGTTGTATATTCTGGTAATAGTAATTGTTAGCTATCTGTACATGTATATTCTGGTAATAGTAATTGTTAGCTATCTGTACATGTATATTCTGGTAATAGTAATTGTTAGCTATCTGTACATATATATTCTGGTAATAGTAATTGTTAGCAATCTGTACATGTATATTCTGGTAATAGTAATTGTTAGCTATCTGTACATGTATATTCTGGTAATAATAATTGTTAGCTATCTGTACATGTATATTCTGGTAATAGTAATTGTTAGCTATCTGTACATGTATATTGTTGTATATTCTGGTAATAGTAATTGTTAGCTATCTGTACATGTATATTTTGGTAATAGTAATTGTTAGCTATCTGTACATGTATATTCTGGTAATAGTAATTGTTAGCTATCTGTACATGTATATTCTGGTAATAGTAATTGTTAGCTATCTGTACATGTATATTCTGGTAATAGTAATTGTTAGCTATCTGTACATGTATATTCTGGTAATAGTAATTGTTAGCTATCTGTACATGTGTATATTGTTGTATTTTCTGGTAATAGTAATTGTTAGCTATCTGTACATGTATATTCTGGTAATAGTAATTGTTAGCTATCTGTACATGTATATTCTGGTAATAGTAATTGTTAGCTATCTGTACATGTATATTCTGGTAATAGTAATTGTTAGCTATCTGTACATGTATATTATGGTAATAGTAATTGTTAGCTATCTGTACATGTATATTCTGGTAATAGTAATTGTTAGCTATCTGTATATGTATATTGTTGTATATTATGGTGATAGTAATTGTTAGCTATCTGTACATGTATATTGTTGTATATTCTGGTAATAGTAATTGTTAGCTATCTCTACATGTATATTCTGGTAATAGTAATTGTTAGCTATCTGTACATGTATATTCTGGTAATAGTAATTGTTAGCTATCTGTACATGTATATTCTGGTAATAGTAATTGTTAGCTATCTGTACATGTATATTATGGTAATAGTAATTGTTAGCTATCTGTACATGTATATTCTGGTAATAGTAATTGTTAGCTATCTGTATATGTATATTGTTGTATATTATGGTGATAGTAATTGTTAGCTATCTGTACATGTATATTGTTGTATATTCTGGTAATAGTAATTGTTAGCTATCTCTACATGTATATTCTGGTAATAGTAATTGTTAGCTATCTGTACATGTATATTCTGGTAATAGTAATTGTTAGCTATCTGTACATGTATATTCTGGTAATAGTAATTGTTAGCTATCTGTACATGTATATTATGGTAATAGTAATTGTTAGCTATCTGTACATGTATATTCTGGTAATAGTAATTGTTAGCTATCTCTACATGTATAGTGTTGTATATTCTGGTAATAGTAATTGTTAGCTATCTGTACATGTATATTATGGTAATAGTAATTGTTAGCTATCTGTACATGTATATTCTGGTAATAGTAATTGTTAGCTATCTGTACATGTATATTCTGGTAATAGTAATTGTTAGCTATCTGTTCATGTATATTCTGGTAATAGTAATTGTTAGCTATCTGTACATGTATATTCTGGTAATAATAATTGTTAGCTATCTGTACATGTATATTCTGGTAATAGTAATTGTTAGCTATCTGTACATGTATATTGTTGTATATTCTGGTAATAGTAATTGTTAGCTATCTGTACATGTATATTGTTGTATATTCTGGTAATAGTAATTGTTAGCTATCTGTACATGTATATTCTGGTAATAGTAATTGTTAGCTATCTGTACATGTATATTCTGGTAATAGTAATTGTTAGCTATCTGTACATATATATTCTGGTAATAGTAATTGTTAGCTATCTGTACATGTATATTCTGGTAATAGTAATTGTTAGCTATCTGTACATGTATATTCTGGTAATAATAATTGTTAGCTATCTGTACATGTATATTCTGGTAATAGTAATTGTTAGCTATCTGTACATGTATATTGTTGTATATTCTGGTAATAGTAATTGTTAGCTATCTGTACATGTATATTTTGGTAATAGTAATTGTTAGCTATCTGTACATGTATATTCTGGTAATAGTAATTGTTAGCTATCTGTACATGTATATTATGGTAATAGTAATTGTTAGCTATCTGTACATGTATATTCTGGTAATAGTAATTGTTAGCTATCTGTACATGTATATTCTGGTAATAGTAATTGTTAGCTATCTGTACATGTATATTCTGGTAATAATAATTGTTAGCTATCTGTACATGTATATTCTGGTAATAGTAATTGTTAGCTATCTGTACATGTATATTGTTGTATATTCTGGTAATAGTAATTGTTAGCTATCTGTACATGTATATTCTGGTAATAGTAATTATTAGCTATCTCATGTATATTCTGGTAATAGTAATTGTTAGCTATATGTAGATGTATATTCTTGTAATAGTAATTGTTAGCTATCTGTACATGTATATTCTGGTAATAGTAAGTGTTAGCTATCTGTACATGTATATTGTTGTATATTATGGTAATAGTAATTGTTAGCTATCTGTACATGTATATTCTGGTTATAATAATTGTTAGCTATCTGTACATGTATATTCTGGTAATAGTAATTGTTAGCTATCTGTACATGTATATTATGGTAATAGTAATTGTTAGCTATCTGTACATGTATATTCTGGTAATAGTAATTGTTAGCTATCTGTACATGTATATTATGGTAATAGTAATTGTTAGCTATCTGTACATGTATATTCTGGTAATAGTAATTGTTAGCTATCTGTACATGTATATTCTGGTAATAGTAATTGCTAGCTATCTGTACATGTATATTCTGGTAATAGTAATTGTTAGCTATCTGTACATGTATATTATGGTAATAGTAATTGTTAGCTATCTGTACATGTATATTCTGGTAATAGTAATTGTTAGCTATCTGTACATGTATATTCTGGTAATAGTAATTGTTAGCTATCTGTACATGTATATTCTGGTAATAGTAATTGTTAGCTATCTGTACATGTATATTCTGGTAATAGTAATTGTTAGCTATCTGTACATGTATATTCTGGTAATAGTAATTGTTAGTTATCTGTACATGTATATTCTGGTAATAATAATTGTTAGCTATCTGTACATGTATATTCTGGTAATAGTAATTGTTAGCTATCTGTACATGTATATTGTTGTATATTCTGGTAATAGTAATTGTTAGCTATCTGTACATGTATATTTTGGTATTAGTAATTGTTAGCTATCTGTACATGTATATTCTGGTAATAGTAATTGTTAGCTATCTGTACATGTATATTCTGGTAATAGTAATTGTTAGCTATCTGTACATGTATATTCTGGCAATAGTAATTGTTAGCTATCTGTGCATGTATATTCTGGTAATAGTAATTGTTAGCTATCTGTACATGTATATTCTGGTAATAATAATTGTTAGCTATCTGTACATGTATATTCTGGTAATAGTAATTGTTAGCTATCTGTACATGTATATTGTTGTATATTATGGTAATAGTAATTGTTAGCTATCTGTACATGTATATTCTGGTAATAATAATTGTTAGCTGTCTGTACATGTATATTCTGGTAATAGTAATTGTTAGCTATCTGTACATGTATATTATGGTAATAGTAATTGTTAGCTATCTGTACATGTATATTCTGGTAATAGTAATTGTTAGCTATCTGTACATGTATATTATGGTAATAGTAATTGTTAGCTATCTGTAAATGTATATTCTGGTAATAGTAATTGTTAGCTATCTGTACATGTATATTCTGGTAATAGTAATTGTTAGCTATCTGTACATGTATATTCTGGTAATAGTAATTGTTAGCTATCTGTACATGTATATTGTTGTATATTCTGGTAATAGTAATTGTTAGCTATCTGTACATGTATATTATGGTAATAGTAATTGTTAGCTATCTGTACATGTATATTCTGGTAATAGTAATTGTTAGCTATCTGTACATGTATAGTGTTGTATATTATGGTAATAGTAATTGTTAGCTATCTGTACATGTATATTCTGGTAATAGTAATTGTTAGCTTTCTGTACATGTATATTCTGGTAATAGTAATTGTTTGCTATCTGTACATGTATATTCTGGTAATAGTAATTGTTAGCTATCTGTACATGTATATTCTGGTAATAGTAATTGTTAGCTATCTGTACATGTATATTGTTGTATATTCTGGTAATAGTAATTGTTAGCTATCTGTACATGTATATTATGGTAATAGTAATTGTTAGCTATCTGTACATGTATATTCTGGTAATAGTAATTGTTAGCCATCTGTACATGTATAGTGTTGTATATTATGGTAATAGTAAGTGTTAGCTATCTGTACATGTATATTCTGGTAATAGTAATTGTTAGCTATCTGTACATGTATATTCTGGTAATAGTAATTGTTAGCTATCTGTACATGTATATTATGGTAATAGTAATTGTTAGCTATCTGTACATGTATATTCTGGTAATAGTAATTGTTAGCTATCTGTACATGTATATTCTGGTAATAGTAATTGTTAGCTATCTGTACATGTATATTCTGGTAATAGTAATTGTTAGCTATCTGTACATGTATATTCTGTTAATAGTAATTGTTAGCTATCTGTACATCTATATTGTTGTATATTCTGGTAATAGTAATTGTTAGCTATCTGTACATGTATATTATGGTAATAGTAATTGTTAGCTATCTGTACATGTATATTCTGGTAATAGTAATTGTTAGCTATCTGTACATGTATATTGTTGTATATTATGGTAATAGTAATTGTTAGCTATCTGTACATGTATATTCTGGTAATAGTAATTGTTAGCTATCTGTACATGTATATTGTTGTATATTATGGTAATAGTAATTGTTAGCTATATGTACATATATATTTTGTAATAGTAATTGTTAGCTATCTGTACATGTATATTGTTGTATATTATGGTAATAGTAATTGTTAGCTATCTGTACATGTATATTCTGGTAATAGTAATTGTTAGCTGTCTGTACATGTATATTCTGGTAATAATAATTGTTAGCTATCTGTACATGTATATTCTGGTAATAGTAATTGTTAGCTATCTGTACGTGTATATTGTTGTATATTATGGTAATAGTAATTGTTAGCTATCTGTACATGTATATTCTGGTAATAGTAATTGTTAGCTATCTGTACATGTATATTCTGGTAATAGTAATTGTTAGCTATCTGTACATGTGTATATTGTTGTATATTCTGGTAATAGTAATTGTTAGCTATCTCTACATGTATATTATGGTAATAGTAATTGTTAGCTATCTGTACATGTATGTTCTGGTAATAGTAATTGTTAGCTATCTGTACATGTATATTGTTGTATATTATGGTAATAGTAATTGTTAGCTATCTGTACATGTATATTCTGGTAATAATAATTGTTAGCTATCTGTACATGTGTATATTGTTGTATTTTCTGGTAATAGTAATTGTTAGCTATCTGTACATGTATATTCTGGTAATAGTAATTGTTAGCTATCTGTACATGTATATTCTGGTAATAGTAATTGTTAGCTATCTGTACATGTATATTCTGGTAATAGTAATTGTTAGCTATCTGTACATGTATATTCTGGTAATAGTAATTGTTAGCTATCTGTACATGTATATTCTGGTAATAGTAATTGTTAGCTATCTGTACATGTATATTATGGTAATAGTAATTGTTAGCTATCTGTACATGTATATTCTGGTAATAGTAATTGTTAGCTATCTGTATATGTATATTGTTGTATATTATGGTGATAGTAATTGTTAGCTATCTGTACATGTATATTGTTGTATATTCTGGTAATAGTAATTGTTAGCTATCTGTACATGTATATTCTGGTAATAGTAATTGTTAGCTATCTGTACATGTATATTCTGGTAATAGTAATTGTTAGCTATCTGTACATGTATATTCTGGTAATAGTAATTGTTAGCTATCTGTACATGTATATTATGGTAATAGTAATTGTTAGCTATCTGTACATGTATATTCTGGTAATAGTAATTGTTAGCTATCTCTACATGTATAGTGTTGTATATTCTGGTAATAGTAATTGTTAGCTATCTGTACATGTATATTATGGTAATAGTAATTGTTAGCTATCTGTACATGTATATTCTGGTAATAGTAATTGTTAGCTATCTGTACATGTATATTCTGGTAATAGTAATTGTTAGCTATCTGTTCATGTATATTCTGGTAATAGTAATTGTTAGCTATCTGTACATGTATATTCTGGTAATAATAATTGTTAGCTATCTGTACATGTATATTCTGGTAATAGTAATTGTTAGCTATCTGTACATGTATATTGTTGTATATTCTGGTAATAGTAATTGTTAGCTATCTGTACATGTATATTCTGGTAATAGTAATTGTTAGCTATCTGTACATGTATATTCTGGTAATAGTAATTGTTAGCTATCTGTACATATATATTCTGGTAATAGTAATTGTTAGCTATCTGTACATGTATATTCTGGTAATAGTAATTGTTAGCTATCTGTACATGTATATTCTGGTAATAATAATTGTTAGCTATCTGTACATGTATATTCTGGTAATAGTAATTGTTAGCTATCTGTACATGTATATTGTTGTATATTCTGGTAATAGTAATTGTTAGCTATCTGTACATGTATATTTTGGTAATAGTAATTGTTAGCTATCTGTACATGTATATTCTGGTAATAGTAATTGTTAGCTATCTGTACATGTATATTATGGTAATAGTAATTGTTAGCTATCTGTACATGTATATTCTGGTAATAGTAATTGTTAGCTATCTGTACATGTATATTCTGGTAATAGTAATTGTTAGCTATCTGTACATGTATATTCTGGTAATAATAATTGTTAGCTATCTGTACATGTATATTCTGGTAATAGTAATTGTTAGCTATCTGTACATGTATATTGTTGTATATTCTGGTAATAGTAATTGTTAGCTATCTGTACATGTATATTCTGGTAATAGTAATTATTAGCTATCTCATGTATATTCTGGTAAAAGTAATTGTTAGCTATATGTACATGTATATTCTTGTAATAGTAATTGTTAGCTATCTGTACATGTATATTCTGGTAATAGTAAGTGTTAGCTATCTGTACATGTATATTGTTGTATATTATGGTAATAGTAATTGTTAGCTATCTGTACATGTATATTCTGGTTATAATAATTGTTAGCTATCTGTACATGTATATTCTGGTAATAGTAATTGTTAGCTATCTGTACATGTATATTATGGTAATAGTAATTGTTAGCTATCTGTACATGTATATTCTGGTAATAGTAATTGTTAGCTATCTGTACATGTATATTATGGTAATAGTAATTGTTAGCTATCTGTACATGTATATTCTGGTAATAGTAATTGTTAGCTATCTGTACATGTATATTCTGGTAATAGTAATTGCTAGCTATCTGTACATGTATATTCTGGTAATAGTAATTGTTAGCTATCTGTACATGTATATTATGGTAATAGTAATTGTTAGCTATCTGTACATGTATATTCTGGTAATAGTAATTGTTAGCTATCTGTACATGTATATTCTGGTAATAGTAATTGTTAGCTATCTGTACATGTATATTCTGGTAATAGTAATTGTTAGCTATCTGTACATGTATATTCTGGTAATAGTAATTGTTAGCTATCTGTACATGTATATTCTGGTAATAGTAATTGTTAGTTATCTGTACATGTATATTCTGGTAATAATAATTGTTAGCTATCTGTACATGTATATTCTGGTAATAGTAATTGTTAGCTATCTGTACATGTATATTGTTGTATATTCTGGTAATAGTAATTGTTAGCTATCTGTACATGTATATTTTGGTAATAGTAATTGTTAGCTATCTGTACATGTATATTCTGGTAATAGTAATTGTTAGCTATCTGTACATGTATATTCTGGTAATAGTAATTGTTAGCTATCTGTACATGTATATTCTGGCAATAGTAATTGTTAGCTATCTGTACATGTATATTCTGGTAATAGTAATTGTTAGCTATCTGTACATGTATATTCTGGTAATAATAATTGTTAGCTATCTGTACATGTATATTCTGGTAATAGTAATTGTTAGCTATCTGTACATGTATATTGTTGTATATTATGGTAATAGTAATTGTTAGCTATCTGTACATGTATATTCTGGTAATAGTAATTGTTAGCTATCTGTAAATGTATATTATGGTAATAGTAATTGTTAGCTATCTGTACATGTATATTCTGGTAATAGTAATTGTTAGCTATCTGTACATGTATATTCTGGTAATAGTAATTGTTAGCTATCTGTACATGTATATTCTGGTAATAGTAATTGTTAGCTATCTGTACATGTATATTGTTGTATATTCTGGTAATAGTAATTGTTAGCTATCTGTACATGTATATTATGGTAATAGTAATTGTTAGCTATCTGTACATGTATATTCTGGTAATAGTAATTGTTAGCTATCTGTACATGTATATTGTTGTATATTCTGGTAATAGTAATTGTTAGCTATCTGTACATGTATATTATGGTAATAGTAATTGTTAGCTATCTGTACATGTATATTCTGGTAATAGTAATTGTTAGCTATCTGTACATGTATAGTGTTGTATATTATGGTAATAGTAATTGTTAGCTATCTGTACATGTATATTCTGGTAATAGTAATTGTTAGCTATCTGTACATGTATATTCTGGTAATAGTAATTGTTAGCTATCTGTACATGTATATTATGGTAATAGTAATTGTTAGCTATCTGTACATGTATATTCTGGTAATAGTAATTGTTAGCTATCTGTACATGTATATTCTGGTAATAGTAATTGTTAGCTATCTGTACATGTATATTCTGGTAATAGTAATTGTTAGCTATCTGTACATGTATATTCTGGTAATAGTAATTGTTAGCTATCTGTACATCTATATTGTTGTATATTCTGGTAATAGTAATTGTTAGCTATCTGTACATGTATATTATGGTAATAGTAATTGTTAGCTATCTGTACATGTATATTCTGGTAATAGTAATTGTTAGCTATCTGTACATGTATATTGTTGTATATTATGGTAATAGTAATTGTTAGCTATCTGTACATGTATATTCTGGTAATAGTAATTGTTAGCTATCTGTACATGTATATTGTTGTATATTATGGTAATAGTAATTGTTAGCTATATGTACATATATATTTTGTAATAGTAATTGTTAGCTATCTGTACATGTATATTGTTGTATATTATGGTAATAGTAATTGTTAGCTATCTGTACATGTATATTCTGGTAATAGTAATTGTTAGCTATCTGTACATGTATATTCTGGTAATAATAATTGTTAGCTATCTGTACATGTATATTCTGGTAATAGTAATTGTTAGCTATCTGTACGTGTATATTGTTGTATATTATGGTAATAGTAATTGTTAGCTATCTGTACATGTATATTCTGGTAATAGTAATTGTTAGCTATCTGTACATGTATATTCTGGTAATAGTAATTGTTAGCTATCTGTACATGTGTATATTGTTGTATATTCTGGTAATAGTAATTGTTAGCTATCTCTACATGTATATTATGGTAATAGTAATTGTTAGCTATCTGCACATGTATGTTCTGGTAATAGCAATTGTTAGCTATCTGTACATGTATATTCTGGTAATAGTAATTGTTAGCTATCTGTACATGTATATTGTTGTCTATTATGGTAATAGTAATTGTTAGCTATCTGTACATGTATATTCTGGTAATAATAATTGTTAGCTATCTGTACATGTATATTCTGGTAATAGTAATTGTTAGCTATCTGTACATGTATATTATGGTAATAGTAATTGTTAGCTATCTGTACATGTATATTCTGGTAATAGTAATTGTTAGCTATCTGTACATGTATATTATGGTAATAGTAATTGTTAGCTATCTGTACATGTATATTCTGGTAATAGTAATTGTTAGCTATCTGTACATGTATATTCTGGTAATAGTAATTGTTAGCTATCTGTACATGTATATTCTGGTAATAGTAATTGTTAGCTATCTGTACATGTATATTGTTGTATATTCTTGTAATAGTAATTGTTAGCTATCTGTACATGTATATTATGGTAATAGTAATTGTTAGCTATCTGTACATGTATATTCTGGTAATAGTAATTGTTAGCTATCTGTACATGTATATTATGGTAATAGTAATTGTTAGCTATCTGTACATGTATATTCTGGTAATAGTAATTGTTAGCTATCTGTACATGTATATTCTGGTAATAGTAATTGTTAGCTATCTGTACATGTATATTCTGGTAATAGTAATTGTTAGCTATCTGTACATGTATATTCTTGTAATAGTAATTGTTAGCTATCTGTACATGTATATTGTTGTATATTCTGGTAATATTAATTGTTAGCTATCTGTACATGTATATTATGGTAATAGTAATTGTTAGCTATCTGTACATGTATATTCTGGTAATAGTAATTGTTAGCTATCTGTACATGTATAGTGTTGTATATTATGGTAATAGTAATTGTTAGCTATCTGTACATGTATATTCTGGTAATAGTAATTGTTAGCTATCTGTACATGTATATTCTGGTAATAGTAATTGTTAGCTATCTGTACATGTATATTATGGTAATAGTAATTGTTAGCTATCTGTACATGTATATTCTGGTAATAGTAATTGTTTGCTATCTGTACATGTATATTCTGGTAATAGTAATTGTTAGCTATCTGTACATGTATATTCTGGTAATAGTAATTGTTAGCTATCTGTACATGTATATTGTTGTATATTCTGGTAATAGTAATTGTTAGCTATCTGTACATGTATATTTTGGTAATAGTAATTGTTAGCTATCTGTACATGTATATTCTGGTAATAGTAATTGTTAGCTATCTGTACATGTATATTCTGGTAATAGTAATTGTTAGCTATCTGTACATGTATATTCTGGCAATAGTAATTGTTAGCTATCTGTACATGTATATTCTGGTAATAGTAATTGTTAGCTATCTGTACATGTATATTCTGGTAATAATAATTGTTAGCTATCTGTACATGTATATTCTGGTAATAGTAATTGTTAGCTATCTGTACATGTATATTGTTGTATATTATGGTAATAGTAATTGTTAGCTATCTGTAGATGTATATTCTGGTAATAATAATTGTTAGCTGTCTGTACATGTATATTCTGGTAATAGTAATTGTTAGGTATCTGTACATGTATATTATGGTAATAGTAATTGTTAGCTATCTGTACATGTATATTCTGGTAATAGTAATTGTTAGCTATCTGTAAATGTATATTATGGTAATAGTAATTGTTAGCTATCTGTACATGTATATTCTGGTAATAGTAATTGTTAGCTATCTGTACATGTATATTCTGGTAATAGTAATTGTTAGCTATCTGTACATGTATATTCTGGTAATAGTAATTGTTAGCTATCTGTACATGTATATTGTTGTATATTCTGGTAATAGTAATTGTTAGCTATCTGTACATGTATATTATGGTAATAGTAATTGTTAGCTATCTGTACATGTATATTCTGGTAATAGTAATTGTTAGCTATCTGTACATGTATATTGTTGTATATTCTGGTAATAGTAATTGTTAGCTATCTGTACATGTATATTATGGTAATAGTAATTGTTAGCTATCTGTACATGTATATTCTGGTAATAGTAATTGTTAGCTATCTGTACATGTATAGTGTTGTATATTATGGTAATAGTAATTGTTAGCTATCTGTACATGTATATTCTGGTAATAGTAATTGTTAGCTATCTGTACATGTATATTCTGGTAATAGTAATTGTTAGCTATCTGTACATGTATATTATGGTAATAGTAATTGTTAGCTATCTGTACATGTATATTCTGGTAATAGTAATTGTTAGCTATCTGTACATGTATATTCTGGTAATAGTAATTGTTAGCTATCTGTACATGTATATTCTGGTAATAGTAATTGTTAGCTATCTGTACATGTATATTCTGGTAATAGTAATTGTTAGCTATCTGTACATCTATATTGTTGTATATTCTGGTAATAGTAATTGTTAGCTATCTGTACATGTATATTATGGTAATAGTAATTGTTAGCTATCTGTACATGTATATTCTGGTAATAGTAATTGTTAGCTATCTGTACATGTATATTGTTGTATATTATGGTAATAGTAATTGTTAGCTATCTGTACATGTATATTCTGGTAATAGTAATTGTTAGCTATCTGTACATGTATATTGTTGTATATTATGGTAATAGTAATTGTTAGCTATATGTACATATATATTTTGTAATAGTAATTGTTAGCTATCTGTACATGTATATTGTTGTATATTATGGTAATAGTAATTGTTAGCTATCTGTACATGTATATTCTGGTAATAGTAATTGTTAGCTATCTGTACATGTATATTCTGGTAATAATAATTGTTAGCTATCTGTACATGTATATTCTGGTAATAGTAATTGTTAGCTATCTGTACGTGTATATTGTTGTATATTATGGTAATAGTAATTGTTAGCTATCTGTACATGTATATTCTGGTAATAGTAATTGTTAGCTATCTGTACATGTATATTCTGGTAATAGTAATTGTTAGCTATCTGTACATGTGTATATTGTTGTATATTCTGGTAATAGTAATTGTTAGCTATCTTTACATGTATATTATGGTAATAGTAATTGTTAGCTATCTGCACATGTATGTTCTGGTAATAGCAATTGTTAGCTATCTGTACATGTATATTCTGGTAATAGTAATTGTTAGCTATCTGTACATGTATATTGTTGTCTATTATGGTAATAGTAATTGTTAGCTATCTGTACATGTATATTCTGGTAATAATAATTGTTAGCTATCTGTACATGTATATTCTGGTAATAGTAATTGTTAGCTATCTGTACATGTATATTATGGTAATAGTAATTGTTAGCTATCTGTACATGTATATTCTGGTAATAGTAATTGTTAGCTATCTGTACATGTATATTATGGTAATAGTAATTGTTAGCTATCTGTACATGTATATTCTGGTAATAGTAATTGTTAGCTATCTGTACATGTATATTCTGGTAATAGTAATTGTTAGCTATCTGTACATGTATATTCTGGTAATAGTAATTGTTAGCTATCTGTACATGTATATTGTTGTATATTCTTGTAATAGTAATTGTTAGCTATCTGTACATGTATATTATGGTAATAGTAATTGTTAGCTATCTGTACATGTATATTCTGGTAATAGTAATTGTTAGCTATCTGTACATGTATATTATGGTAATAGTAATTGTTAGCTATCTGTACATGTATATTCTGGTAATAGTAATTGTTAGCTATCTGTACATGTATATTCTGGTAATAGTAATTGTTAGCTATCTGTACATGTATATTCTGGTAATAGTAATTGTTAGCTATCTGTACATGTATATTCTTGTAATAGTAATTGTTAGCTATCTGTACATGTATATTGTTGTATATTCTGGTAATATTAATTGTTAGCTATCTGTACATGTATATTATGGTAATAGTAATTGTTAGCTATCTGTACATGTATATTCTGGTAATAGTAATTGTTAGCTATCTGTACATGTATAGTGTTGTATATTATGGTAATAGTAATTGTTAGCTATCTGTACATGTATATTCTGGTAATAGTAATTGTTAGCTATCTGTACATGTATATTCTGGTAATAGTAATTGTTAGCTATCTGTACATGTATATTATGGTAATAGTAATTGTTAGCTATCTGTACATGTATATTCTGGTAATAGTAATTGTTTGCTATCTGTACATGTATATTCTGGTAATAGTAATTGTTAGCTATCTGTACATGTATATTCTGGTAATAGTAATTGTTAGCTATCTGTACATGTATATTCTGGTAATAGTAATTGTTAGCTATCTGTACATGTATATTGTTGTATATTCTGGTAATAGTAATTGTTAGCTATCTGTACATGTATATTATGGTAATAGTAATTGTTAGCTATCTGTACATGTATATTCTGGTAATAGTAATTGTTAGCTATCTGTACATGTATATTGTTGTATATTATGGTAATAGTAATTGTTAGCTATCTGTACATGTATATTCTGGTAATAGTAATTGTT
The DNA here is from genome assembly GCA_963383655.1 of Bathymodiolus septemdierum. NCBI lineage: Eukaryota > Metazoa > Mollusca > Bivalvia > Mytilida > Modiolidae > Bathymodiolus > Bathymodiolus septemdierum. The sequence continues at coordinate 157,959,372 of OY726517.1, forward strand.
AGCTATCTGTACATGTATATTCTGGTAATAGTAATTGTTAGCTATCTGTACATGTATATTCTGGTAATAGTAATTGTTAGCTATCTGTATATGTATATTGTTGTATATTATGGTAATAGTAATTGTTAGCTATCTGTACATGTATATTCTGGTAATAGTAATTGTTAGCTATCTGTACATGTGTATATTGTTGTATATTATTGTAATAGTAATTGTTAGCTATCTGTACATGTATATTCTGGCAATAGTAATTGTTAGCTATCTGTACATGTGTATATTGTTGTATATTCTGGTAATAGTAATTGTTAGCTATCTCTACATGTATATTATGATAATAGTAATTGTTAGCTATCTGTACATGTATGTTCTGGTAATAGTAATTGTTAGCTATCTGTACATGTATATTCTGGTAATAGTAATTGTTAGCTATCTGTACATGTATATTATGGTAATAGTAATTGTTAGCTATCTGTACATGTATATTCTGGTAATAGTAATTGTTAGCTATCTGTACATGTATATTGTTGTATATTCTGGTAATAGTAATTGTTAGCTATCTGTACATGTATATTATGGTAATAGTAATTGTTAGCTATCTGTACATGTATATTCTGGTAATAGTAATTGTTAGCTATCTGTACATGTATAGTGTTGTATATTATGGTAATAGTAATTGTTAGCTATCTGTACATGTATATTCTGGTAATAGTAATTGTTAGCTATCTGTACATGTATATTCTGGTAATAGTAATTGTTAGCTATCTGTACATGTATATTATGGTAATAGTAATTGTTAGCTATCTGTACATGTATATTCTGGTAATAGTAATTGTTAGCTATCTGTACATGTATATTCTGGTAATAGTAATTGTTAGCTATCTGTACATGTATATTCTGGTAATAGTAATTGTTAGCTATCTGTACATGTATATTCTGGTAATAGTAATTGTTAGCTATCTGTACATCTATATTGTTGTATATTCTGGTAATAGTAATTGTTAGCTATCTGTACATGTATATTATGGTAATAGTAATTGTTAGCTATCTGTACATGTATATTCTGGTAATAGTAATTGTTAGCTATCTGTACATGTATATTGTTGTATATTATGGTAATAGTAATTGTTAGCTATCTGTACATGTATATTCTGGTAATAGTAATTGTTAGCTATCTGTACATGTATATTGTTGTATATTATGGTAATAGTAATTGTTAGCTATATGTACATATATATTTTGTAATAGTAATTGTTAGCTATCTGTACATGTATATTGTTGTATATTATGGTAATAGTAATTGTTAGCTATCTGTACATGTATATTCTGGTAATAGTAATTGTTAGCTATCTGTACATGTATATTCTGGTAATAATAATTGTTAGCTATCTGTACATGTATATTCTGGTAATAGTAATTGTTAGCTATCTGTACGTGTATATTGTTGTATATTATGGTAATAGTAATTGTTAGCTATCTGTACATGTATATTCTGGTAATAGTAATTGTTAGCTATCTGTACATGTATATTCTGGTAATAGTAATTGTTAGCTATCTGTACATGTGTATATTGTTGTATATTCTGGTAATAGTAATTGTTAGCTATCTCTACATGTATATTATGGTAATAGTAATTGTTAGCTATCTGCACATGTATGTTCTGGTAATAGCAATTGTTAGCTATCTGTACATGTATATTCTGGTAATAGTAATTGTTAGCTATCTGTACATGTATATTGTTGTCTATTATGGTAATAGTAATTGTTAGCTATCTGTACATGTATATTCTGGTAATAATAATTGTTAGCTATCTGTACATGTATATTCTGGTAATAGTAATTGTTAGCTATCTGTACATGTATATTATGGTAATAGTAATTGTTAGCTATCTGTACATGTATATTCTGGTAATAGTAATTGTTAGCTATCTGTACATGTATATTATGGTAATAGTAATTGTTAGCTATCTGTACATGTATATTCTGGTAATAGTAATTGTTAGCTATCTGTACATGTATATTCTGGTAATAGTAATTGTTAGCTATCTGTACATGTATATTCTGGTAATAGTAATTGTTAGCTATCTGTACATGTATAGTGTTGTATATTCTTGTAATAGTAATTGTTAGCTATCTGTACATGTATATTATGGTAATAGTAATTGTTAGCTATCTGTACATGTATATTCTGGTAATAGTAATTGTTAGCTATCTGTACATGTATATTATGGTAATAGTAATTGTTAGCTATCTGTACATGTATATTCTGGTAATAGTAATTGTTAGCTATCTGTACATGTATATTCTGGTAATAGTAATTGTTAGCTATCTGTACATGTATATTCTGGTAATAGTAATTGTTAGCTATCTGTACATGTATATTCTTGTAATAGTAATTGTTAGCTATCTGTACATGTATATTGTTGTATATTCTGGTAATATTAATTGTTAGCTATCTGTACATGTATATTATGGTAATAGTAATTGTTAGCTATCTGTACATGTATATTCTGGTAATAGTAATTGTTAGCTATCTGTACATGTATAGTGTTGTATATTATGGTAATAGTAATTGTTAGCTATCTGTACATGTATATTCTGGTAATAGTAATTGTTAGCTATCTGTACATGTATATTCTGGTAATAGTAATTGTTAGCTATCTGTACATGTATATTATGGTAATAGTAATTGTTAGCTATCTGTACATGTATATTCTGGTAATAGTAATTGTTTGCTATCTGTACATGTATATTCTGGTAATAGTAATTGTTAGCTATCTGTACATGTATATTCTGGTAATAGTAATTGTTAGCTATCTGTACATGTATATTCTGGTAATAGTAATTGTTAGCTATCTGTACATGTATATTGTTGTATATTCTGGTAATAGTAATTGTTAGCTATCTGTACATGTATATTATGGTAATAGTAATTGTTAGCTATCTGTACATGTATATTCTGGTAATAGTAATTGTTAGCTATCTGTACATGTATATTGTTGTATATTATGGTAATAGTAATTGTTAGCTATCTGTACATGTATATTCTGGTAATAGTAATTGTTAGCTATCTGTACATGTATATTCTGGTAATAGTAATTGTTAGCTATCTGTACATGTATATTCTGGTAATAGTAATTGTTAGCTATCTGTATATGTATATTGTTGTATATTATGGTAATAGTAATTGTTAGCTATCTGTACATGTATATTCTGGTAATAGTAATTGTTAGCTATCTGTACATGTGTATATTGTTGTATATTATTGTAATAGTAATTGTTAGCTATCTGTACATGTATATTCTGGCAATAGTAATTGTTAGCTATCTGTACATGTGTATATTGTTGTATATTCTGGTAATAGTAATTGTTAGCTATCTCTACATGTATATTATGATAATAGTAATTGTTAGCTATCTGTACATGTATGTTCTGGTAATAGTAATTGTTAGCTATCTGTACATGTATATTCTGGTAATAGTAATTATTAGCTATCTGTACATGCATATTCTGGTAATAATATTTGTTAGCTATCTGTACATGTATATTCTGGTAATAGTAATTGTTAGCTATCTGTACATGTATATTCTGGTAATAGTAATTGTTAGCTATCTGTACATGTATATTGTTGTATATTATAGTAATAGTAATTGTTAGCTATCTGTACATGTATATTTTGGTAATAGTAATTGTTAGCTATCTGTACATGTATGTTGTTGTATATTATGGTAATAGTAATTGTTAGCTATCTGTACATGTATATTCTGGTATTAATAAGTGTTAGCTATCTGTACATGTATATTCTGGTAATAGTAATTGTTAGCTATCTGTACATGTATATTCTGGTAATAGTAATTGTTAGCTATCTGTACATGTATATTCTGGCAATAGTAATTGTTAGCTATCTGTACATGTATATTCTGGTAATAGTAATTGTTAGCTATCTGTGCATGTATATTCTGGTAATAATAATTGTTAGCTATCTGTACATGTATATTCTGGTAATAGTAATTGTTAGCTATCTGTACATGTATATTGTTGTATATTATGGTAATAGTAATTGTTAGCTATCTGTACATGTATATTCTGGTAATAATAATTGTTAGCTGTCTGTACATGTATATTCTGGTAATAGTAATTGTTAGCTATCTGTACATGTATATTATGGTAATAGTAATTGTTAGCTATCTGTACATGTATATTCTGGTAATAGTAATTGTTAGCTATCTGTACATGTATATTATGGTAATAGTAATTGTTAGCTATCTGTACATGTATATTCTGGTAATAGTAATTGTTAGCTATCTGTACATGTATATTCTGGTAATAGTAATTGTTAGCTATCTGTACATGTATATTCTGGTAATAGTAATTGTTAGCTATCTGTACATGTATATTGTTGTATATTCTGGTAATAGTAATTGTTAGCTATCTGTACATGTATATTATGGTAATAGTAATTGTTAGCTATCTGTACATGTATATTCTGGTAATAGTAATTGTTAGCTATCTGTACATGTATAGTGTTGTATATTATGGTAATAGTAATTGTTAGCTATCTGTACATGTATATTCTGGTAATAGTAATTGTTAGCTTTCTGTACATGTATATTCTGGTAATAGTAATTGTTAGCTATCTGTACATGTATATTCTGGTAATAGTAATTGTTAGCTATCTGTACATGTATATTCTGGTAATAGTAATTGTTAGCTATCTGTACATGTATATTGTTGTATATTCTGGTAATAGTAATTGTTAGCTATCTGTACATGTATATTGTGGTAATAGTAATTGTTAGCTATCTGTACATGTATATTCTGGTAATAGTAATTGTTAGCTATCTGTACATGTATAGTGTTGTATATTATGGTAATAGTAATTGTTAGCTATCTGTACATGTATATTCTGGTAATAGTAATTGTTAGCTATCTGTACATGTATATTCTGGTAATAGTAATTGTTAGCTATCTGTACATGTATATTATGGTAATAGTAATTGTTAGCTATCTGTACATGTATATTCTGGTAATAGTAATTGTTAGCTATCTGTACATGTATATTCTGGTAATAGTAATTGTTAGCTATCTGTACATGTATATTCTGGTAATAGTAATTGTTAGCTATCTGTACATGTATATTCTGGTAATAGTAATTGTTAGCTATCTGTACATCTATATTGTTGTATATTCTGGTAATAGTAATTGTTAGCTATCTGTACATGTATATTATGGTAATAGTAATTGTTAGCTATCTGTACATGTATATTCTGGTAATAGTAATTGTTAGCTATCTGTACATGTATATTGTTGTATATTATGGTAATAGTAATTGTTAGCTATCTGTACATGTATATTCTGGTAATAGTAATTGTTAGCTATCTGTACATGTATATTGTTGTATATTATGGTAATAGTAATTGTTAGCTATATGTACATATATATTTTGTAATAGTAATTGTTAGCTATCTGTACATGTATATTGTTGTATATTATGGTAATAGTAATTGTTAGCTATCTGTACATGTATATTCTGGTAATAGTAATTGTTAGCTATCTGTACATGTATATTCTGGTAATAATAATTGTTAGCTATCTGTACATGTATATTCTGGTAATAGTAATTGTTAGCTATCTGTACGTGTATATTGTTGTATATTATGGTAATAGTAATTGTTAGCTATCTGTACATGTATATTCTGGTAATAGTAATTGTTAGCTATCTGTACATGTATATTCTGGTAATAGTAATTGTTAGCTATCTGTACATGTATATTCTGGTAATAGTAATTGTTAGCTATCTCTACATGTATATTATGGTAATAGTAATTGTTAGCTATCTGTACATGTATATTCTGGTAATAGTAATTGTTAGCTATCTCTACATGTATATTCTGGTAATAGTAATTGTTAGCTATCTGTACATGTATATTCTGGTAATAGTAATTGTTAGCTATCTGTACATGTATATTCTGGTAATAGTAATTGTTAGCTATCTGTACATCTATATTGTTGTATATTCTGGTAATAGTAATTGTTAGCTATCTGTACATGTATATTATGGTAATAGTAATTGTTAGCTATCTGTACATGTATATTCTGGTAATAGTAATTGTTAGCTATCTGTACATGTATATTGTTGTATATTATGGTAATAGTAATTGTTAGCTATCTGTACATGTATATTCTGGTAATAGTAATTGTTAGCTATCTGTACATGTATATTGTTGTATATTATGGTAATAGTAATTGTTAGCTATATGTACATATATATTTTGTAATAGTAATTGTTAGCTATCTGTACATGTATATTGTTGTATATTATGGTAATAGTAATTGTTAGCTATCTGTACATGTATATTCTGGTAATAGTAATTGTTAGCTATCTGTACATGTATATTCTGGTAATAATAATTGTTAGCTATCTGTACATGTATATTCTGGTAATAGTAATTGTTAGCTATCTGTACGTGTATATTGTTGTATATTATGGTAATAGTAATTGTTAGCTATCTGTACATGTATATTCTGGTAATAGTAATTGTTAGCTATCTGTACATGTATATTCTGGTAATAGTAATTGTTAGCTATCTGTACATGTGTATATTGTTGTATATTCTGGTAATAGTAATTGTTAGCTATCTCTACATGTATATTATGGTAATAGTAATTGTTAGCTATCTGTACATGTATGTTCTGGTAATAGCAATTGTTAGCTATCTGTACATGTATATTCTGGTAATAGTAATTGTTAGCTATCTGTACATGTATATTGTTGTCTATTATGGTAATAGTAATTGTTAGCTATCTGTACATGTATATTCTGGTAATAATAATTGTTAGCTATCTGTACATGTATATTCTGGTAATAGTAATTGTTAGCTATCTGTACATGTATATTATGGTAATAGTAATTGTTAGCTATCTGTACATGTATATTCTGGTAATAGTAATTGTTAGCTATCTGTACATGTATATTCTGGTAATAGTAATTGTTAGCTATCTGTACATGTATATTCTGGTAATAGTAATTGTTAGCTATCTGTACATGTATATTCTGGTAATAGTAATTGTTAGCTATCTGTACATGTATATTGTTGTATATTCTTGTAATAGTAATTGTTAGCTATCTGTACATGTATATTATGGTAATAGTAATTGTTAGCTATCTGTACATGTATATTCTGGTAATAGTAATTGTTAGCTATCTGTACATGTATATTATGGTAATAGTAATTGTTAGCTATCTGTACATGTATATTCTGGTAATAGTAATTGTTAGCTATCTGTACATGTATATTCTGGTAATAGTAATTGTTAGCTATCTGTACATGTATATTCTGGTAATAGTAATTGTTAGCTATCTGTACATGTATATTCTTGTAATAGTAATTGTTAGCTATCTGTACATGTATATTGTTGTATATTCTGGTAATATTAATTGTTAGCTATCTGTACATGTATATTATGGTAATAGTAATTGTTAGCTATCTGTACATGTATATTCTGGTAATAGTAATTGTTAGCTATCTGTACATGTATAGTGTTGTATATTATGGTAATAGTAATTGTTAGCTATCTGTACATGTATATTCTGGTAATAGTAATTGTTAGCTATCTGTACATGTATATTCTGGTAATAGTAATTGTTAGCTATCTGTACATGTATATTATGGTAATAGTAATTGTTAGCTATCTGTACATGTATATTCTGGTAATAGTAATTGTTTGCTATCTGTACATGTATATTCTGGTAATAGTAATTGTTAGCTATCTGTACATGTATATTCTGGTAATAGTAATTGTTAGCTATCTGTACATGTATATTCTGGTAATAGTAATTGTTAGCTATCTGTACATGTATATTGTTGTATATTCTGGTAATAGTAATTGTTAGCTATCTGTACATGTATATTATGGTAATAGTAATTGTTAGCTATCTGTACATGTATATTCTGGTAATAGTAATTGTTAGCTATCTGTACATGTATATTGTTGTATATTATGGTAATAGTAATTGTTAGCTATCTGTACATGTATATTCTGGTAATAGTAATTGTTAGCTATCTGTACATGTATATTCTGGTAACAGTAATTGTTAGCTATCTGTACATGTATATTCTGGTAATAGTAATTGTTAGCTATCTGTATATGTATATTGTTGTATATTATGGTAATAGTAATTGTTAGCTATCTGTACATGTATATTCTGGTAATAGTAATTGTTAGCTATCTGTACATGTGTATATTGTTGTATATTATTGTAATAGTAATTGTTAGCTATCTGTACATGTATATTCTGGCAATAGTAATTGTTAGCTATCTGTACATGTGTATATTGTCGTATATTCTGGTAATAGTAATTGTTAGCTATCTCTACATGTATATTATGATAATAGTAATTGTTAGCTATCTGTACATGTATGTTCTGGTAATAGTAATTGTTAGCTATCTGTACATGTATATTCTGGTAATAGTAATTATTAGCTATCTGTACATGCATATTCTGGTAATAATATTTGTTAGCTATCTGTACATGTATATTCTGGTAATAGTAATTGTTAGCTATCTGTACATGTATATTCTGGTAATAGTAATTGTTAGCTATCTGTACATGTATATTGTTGTATATTATAGTAATAGTAATTGTTAGCTATCTGTACATGTATATTCTGGTAATAGTAATTGTTAGCTATCTGTACATGTATATTGTTGTATATTATAGTAATAGTAATTGTTAGCTATCTGTACATGTATATTCTGGTATTAATAAGTGTTAGCTATCTGTACATGTATATTCTGGTAATAGTAATTGTTAGCTATCTGTACATGTATATTCTGGTAATAGTAATTGTTAGCTATCTGTACATGTATATTGTTGTATATTATGGTAATAGTAATTGTTAGCTATCTGTACATGTATATTCTGGTAATAGTAATTGTTAGCTATCTGTACATGTATATTCTGGTAATAGTAATTGTTAGCTATCTGTACATGTATATTCTGGTAATAGTAATTGTTAGCTATCTGTACATGTATATTCTGGTAATAGTAATTGTTAGCTATCTGTACATGTATATTCTGGTAATAGTAATTGTTAGCTATCTGTACATGTATATTCTGGTAATAGTAATTGTTAGCTATCTGTACATATATATTCTGGTAATAGTAATTGTTAGCTATCTGTACATGTATATTCTGGTAATAGTAATTGTTAGCTATCTGTACATGTATATTGTTGTATATTATGGTAATAGTAATTGTTAGCTATCTGTACATGTATATTATGGTAATAGTAATTGTTAGCTATCTGTACATGTATATTCTGGTAATAGTAATTGTTAGCTATCTGTACATGTATATTGTTGTATATTATGGTAATAGTAATTGTTAGCTATCTGTACATGTATATTCTGGTAATAGTAATTGTTAGCTATCTGTACATGTATATTCTGGTAATAGTAATTGTTAGCTATCTCTACATGTATATTCTGGTAATAGTAATTGTTAGCTATCTCTACATGTATATTATGGTAATAGTAATTGTTAGCTATCTGTACATGTATATTCTGGTAATAGTAATTGTTAGCTATCTGTACATCTATATTGTTTTATATTCTGGTAATAGTAATTGTTAGCTATCTGTACATGTATATTATGGTAATAGTAATTGTTAGCTATCTGTACATGTATATTCTGGTAATAGTAATTGTTAGCTGTCTGTACATGTATATTGTTGTATATTATGGTAATAGTAATTGTTAGCTATCTGTACATGTATATTCTGGTAATAGTAATTGTTAGCTATCTGTACATGTATATTCTGGTAATAGTAATTGTTAGCTATCTGTACATGTATAGTGTTGTATATTATGGTAATAGTAATTGTTAGCTATCTGTACATGTATATTCTGGTAATAGTAATTGTTAGCTATCTGTACATGTATATTCTGGTAATAGTAATTGTTAGCTATCTGTACATGTATATTCTGGTAATAGTAATTGTTAGCTATCTCTACATGTATATTCTGGTAATAGTAATTGTTAGCTATCTGTACATGTATATTGTTGTATATTCTGGAAATATTAATTGTTAGCTATCTGTACATGTATATTATGGTAATAGTAATTGTTAGCTATCTGTACATGTATATTCTGGTAATAGTAATTGTTAGCTATCTGTACATGTATAGTGTTGTATATTATGGTAATAGTAATTGTTAGCTATCTGTACATGTATATTCTGGTAATAGTAATTGTTAGCTATCTGTACATGTATATTCTGGTAATAGTAATTGTTAGCTATCTGTACATGTATATTATGGTAATAGTAATTGTTAGCTATCTGTACATGTATATTCTGGTAATAGTAATTGTTAGCTATCTGTACATGTATATTCTGGTAATAGTAATTGTTAGCTATCTCTACATGTATATTATGGTAATAGTAATTGTTAGCTATCTGTACATGTATATTCTGGTAATAGTAATTGTTAGCTATCTGTACATCTATATTGTTGTATATTCTGGTAATAGTAATTGTTAGCTATCTGTACATGTATATTATGGTAATAGTAATTGTTAGCTATCTGTACATGTATATTCTGGTAATAGTAATTGTTAGCTATCTGTACATGTATATTGTTGTATATTATGGTAATAGTAATTGTTAGCTATCTGTACATGTATATTTTGGTAATAGTAATTGTTAGCTATCTGTACATGTATATTCTGGTAATAGTAATTGTTAGCTATCTGTACATGTATATTGTTGTATATTATGGTAATAGTAATTGTTAGCTATCTGTACATGTATATTCTGGTAATAGTAATTGTTAGCTATCTGTACATGTATATTCTGGTAATAATAATTGTTAGCTATCTGTACATGTATATTCTGGTAATAGTAATTGTTAGCTATCTGTACGTGTATATTGTTGTATATTATGGTAATAGTAATTGTTAGCTATCTGTACATGTATATTCTGGTAATAGTAATTGTTAGCTATCTGTACATGTATATTCTGGTAATAGTAATTGTTAGCTATCTGTACATGTGTATATTGTTGTATATTATTGTAATAGTAATTGTTAGCTATCTCTACATGTATATTCTGGTAATAGTAATTGTTAGCTATCTGTACATGTGTATATTGTTGTATATTCTGGTAATAGTAATTGTTAGCTATCTCTACATGTATATTATGGTAATAGTAATTGTTAGCTATCTGTACATGTATGTTCTGGTAATAGTAATTGTTAGCTATCTGTACATGTATATTCTGGTAATATTAATTGTTAGCTATCTGTACATGCATATTCTGGTAAACATATTTGTTAGCTATCTGTACATGTATATTCTGGTAATAGTAATTGTTAGCTATCTGTACATGTATATTCTGGTAATAGTAATTGTTAGCTTTCTGTACATGTATATTGTTGTATATTATAGTAATAGTAATTGTTAGCTATCTGTACATGTATGTTTTGGTAATAGTAATTGTTAGCTATCTGTACATGTATGTTGTTGTATATTCTGGTAATAGTAATTGTTAGCTATCTGTACATGTATATTCTGGTAATAATAAGTGTTAGCTATCTGTACATGTATATTCTGGTAATAGTAATTGTTAGCTATCTGTACATGTATATTCTGGTAATAGTAATTGTTAGCTATCTGTACATGTATATTGTTGTATATTATGGTAATAGTAATTGTTAGCTATCTGTACATGTATATTCTGGTAATAGTAATTGTTAGCTATCTGTACATGTATATTCTGGTAACAGTAATTGTTAGCTATCTGTACATGTATATTCTAGTAATAGTAATTGTTAGCTATCTGTACATGTATATTCTGGTAATAGTAATTGTTAGCTATCTGTACATATATATTCTGGTAATAGTAATTGTTAGCTATCTGTACATGTATATTCTGGTAATAGTAATTGTTAGCTATCTGTACATGTATATTTTTGTATATTATGGCAATAGTAATTGTTAGCTATCTGTACATATATATTATGGCAATAGTAATTGTTAGCTATCTGTACATGTATATTCTGGTAATAGTAATTGTTAGCTATCTGTACATCTATATTGTTGTATATTCTGGTAATAGTAATTGTTAGCTATCTGTACATGTATATTATGGTAATAGTCATTGTTAGCTATCTGTACATGTATATTCTGGTCATAGTAATTGTTAGCTATCTACATGTATATTCTGGTAATAGTAATTGTTAGCTATCTGTACATGTATATTCTGGTAATAGTAATTGTTAGCTATCTGTACATGTATATTGTTGTATATTCTGGTAATAGTAATTGTTAGCTATCTGTACATGTATATTCTGGTAATAGTAATTGTTAGCTATCTGTACATGTATATTCTGGTAATAGTAATTGTTAGCTATCTCTACATGTATATTCTGGTAGTAGTAATTGTTAGCTATCTGTACATGTATATTGTTGTATATTCTGGTAATATTAATTGTTAGCTATCTGTACATGTATATTATGGTAATAGTAATTGTTAGCTATCTGTACATGTATATTCTGGTAATAGTAATTGTTAGCTATCTGTACATGTATAGTGTTGTATATTATGGTAATAGTAATTGTTAGCTATCTGTACATGTATATTCTGGTAATAGTAATTGTTAGCTATCTGTACATGTATATTCTGGTAATAGTAATTGTTAGCTATCTGTACATGTATATTATGGTAATAGTAATTGTTAGCTATCTGTACATGTATATTCTGGTAATAGTAATTGTTAGCTATCTGTACATGTATATTCTGGTAATAGTAATTGTTAGCTATCTCTACATGTATATTATGGTAATAGTAATTGTTAGCTATCTGTACATGTATATTCTGGTAATAGTAATTGTTAGCTATCTGTACATCTATATTGTTGTATATTCTGGTAATAGTAATTGTTAGCTATCTGTACATGTATATTATGGTAATAGTAATTGTTAGCTATCTGTACATGTATATTCTGGTAATAGTAATTGTTAGCTATCTGTACATGTATATTGTTGTATATTATGGTAATAGTAATTGTTAGCTATCTGTACATGTATATTCTGGTAATAGTAATTGTTAGCTATCTGTACATGTATATTCTGGTAATAGTAATTGTTAGCTATCTGTACGTGTATATTGTTGTATATTATGGTAATAGTAATTGTTAGCTATCTGTACATGTATATTCTGGTAATAGTAATTGTTAGCTATCTGTACATGTATATTCTGGTAATAGTAATTGTTAGCTATCTGTACATGTGTATATTGTTGTATATTATTGTAATAGTAATTGTTAGCTATCTCTACATGTATATTCTGGTAATAGTAATTGTTAGCTATCTGTACATGTGTATATTGTTGTATATTCTGGTAATAGTAATTGTTAGCTATCTCTACATGTATATTATGGTAATAGTAATTGTTAGCTATCTGTACATGTATGTTCTGGTAATAGTAATTGTTAGCTATCTGTACATGTATATTCTGGTAATATTAATTGTTAGCTATCTGTACATGCATATTCTGGTAAACATATTTGTTAGCTATCTGTACATGTATATTCTGGTAATAGTAATTGTTAGCTATCTGTACATGTATATTCTGGTAATAGTAATTGTTAGCTATCTGTACATGTATATTGTTGTATATTATAGTAATAGTAATTGTTAGCTATCTGTACATGTATATTTTGGTAATAGTAATTGTTAGCTATCTGTACATGTATGTTGTTGTATATTCTGGTAATAGTAATTGTTAGCTATCTGTACATGTATATTCTGGTAATAATAAGTGTTAGCTATCTGTACATGTATATTCTGGTAATAGTAATTGTTAGCTATCTGTACATGTATATTCTGGTAATAGTAATTGTTAGCTATCTGTACATGTATATTGTTGTATATTATGGTAATAGTAATTGTTAGCTATCTGTACATGTATATTCTGGTAATAGTAATTGTTAGCTATCTGTACATGTATATTCTGGTAACAGTAATTGTTAGCTATCTGTACATGTATATTCTAGTAATAGTAATTGTTAGCTATCTGTACATGTATATTCTGGTAATAGTAATTGTTAGCTATCTGTACATATATATTCTGGTAATAGTAATTGTTAGCTATCTGTACATGTATATTCTGGTAATAGTAATTGTTAGCTATCTGTACATGTATATTTTTGTATATTATGGTAATAGTAATTGTTAGCTATCTGTACATATATATTATGGTAATAGTAATTGTTAGCTATCTGTACATGTATATTCTGGTAATAGTAATTGTTAGCTATCTGTACATCTATATTGTTGTATATTCTGGTAATAGTAATTGTTAGCTATCTGTACATGTATATTATGGTAATAGTCATTGTTAGCTATCTGTACATGTATATTCTGGTCATAGTAATTGTTAGCTATCTACATGTATATTCTGGTAATAGTAATTGTTAGCTATCTGTACATGTATATTCTGGTAATAGTAATTGTTAGCTATCTGTACATGTATATTGTTGTATATTATGGTAATAGTAATTGTTAGCTATCTGTACATGTATATTCTGGTAATAGTAATTGTTAGCTATCTGTACATGTATATTCTGGTAATAGTAATTGTTAGCTATCTGTACATGTATATTGTTGTATATTATGGTAATAGTAATTGTTAGCTATCTGTACATGTATATTCTGGTAATAGTAATTGTTAGCTATCTGTACATGTATATTCTGGTAATAGTAATTGTTAGCTATCTGTACGTGTATATTGTTGTATATTATGGTAATAGTAATTGTTAGCTATCTGTACATGTATATTCTGGTAATAGTAATTGTTAGCTATCTGTACATGTATATTCTGGTAATAGTAATTGTTAGCTATCTGTACATGTGTATATTGTTGTATATTATTGTAATAATAATTGTTAGCTATCTCTACATGTATATTCTGGTAATAGTAATTGTTAGCTATCTGTACATGTGTATATTGTTGTATATTCTGGTAATAGTAATTGTTAGCTATCTCTACATGTATATTATGGTAATAGTAATTGTTAGCTATCTGTACATGTATGTTCTGGTAATAGTAATTGTTAGCTATCTGTACATGTATATTCTGGTAATAGTAATTGTTAGCTATCTGTACATGCATATTCTGGTAAACATATTTGTTAGCCATCTGTACATGTATATTCTGGTAATAGTAATTGTTAGCTATCTGTACATGTATATTCTGGTAATAGTAATTGTTAGCTATCTGTACATGTATATTGTTGTATATTATAGTAATAGTAATTGTTAGCTATCTGTACATGTATATTTTGGTAATAGTAATTGTTAGCTATCTGTACATGTATGTTGTTGTATATTATGGTAATAGTAATTGTTAGCTATCTGTACATGTATATTCAGGTAATAATAAGTGTTAGCTATCTGTACATGTATATTCTGGTAATAGTAATTGTTAGCTATCTGTACATGTATATTCTGGTAATAGTAATTGTTAGCTATCTGTACATGTATATTGTTGTATATTATGGTAATAGTAATTGTTAGCTATCTGTACATGTATATTCTGGTAATAGTAATTGTTAGCTATCTGTACATGTATATTCTGGTAATAGTAATTGTTAGCTATCTGTACATGTATATTCTGGTAATAGTAATTGTTAGCTATCTGTACATGTATATTATGGTAATAGTAATTGTTAGCTATCTGTACATGTATATTCTGGTAATAGTAATTGTTAGCTATCTGTACATGTATATTCTGGTAATAGTAATTGTTAGCTATCTGTACATGTATATTATGGTAATAGTAATTGTTAGCTATCTGTACATGTATATTCTGGTAATAGTAATTGTTAGCTATCTGTACATGTATATTCTGGTAATAATAATTGTTAGCTATCTGTACATGTATATTCTGGTAATAGTAATTGTTAGCTATCTGTACATGTGTATATTGGTTTGTTGACCATTGTTTGTCTTAAAATATGTGTTAAAATATGCTATAACCGTTACTGAAATTAACAATTTACAGTAATGTAATTATTAATAAAACTAACATTCTCCCTCAGGCATAAGTAACAGTATTCGATTTTGGCTATCCTGTTTAGGCCTTTTGGTTTTATTGCTCCCACAACTTATTTGACTTTCCTATCTTTCGATGTTGAGCGTACCTGATGAAGATCATTCCAGAAACGCGTCGTGCGCATTAAATTAGATGTCTACGTTTTTTTCAAATCGACTTAGATATTAAGGGGCTTTGTAAAATGCAATGTGGGCTCTGTGTCGTACCACATATCGTGCTTGTTTTGAGTACAGTAGAACGTGGGTCTGATCCCTGGTCTGAGCAATTAAGGAGTAATATCATCATCTAGTAAGATAGGAATCATGATAATAGGTCGATTTGACAATTTGTCAATCAGTGAAACACGGGCTAGTACTATAATCATGATAGACATTCAACGTAGTTACACACTACATGTAATCAAAACAATGTAGAGACAACATATGACACATCAGACACAGGACGAAGACAAACAAACAATGTAGAGACAACATATGACACATCAGACACAGGACGAAGACAAACAAACAATGTAGAGACAACATATGACACATCAGACACAGGACGAAGACAAACAAAACAATGTAGAGACAACATATGACACATCAGACACAGGACGAAGACAAACAAACAATGTAGAGACAACATATGACACATCAGACACAGGACGAAGACAAACAAACAATGTAGAGACAACATATGACACATCAGACACAGGACGAAGACAAACAAACAATGTAGAGACAACATATGACACATCAGACACAGGACGAAGACAAACAAAACAATGTAGAGACAACATATGACACATCAGACACAGGACGAAGACAAACAAACAATGTAGAGACAACATATGACACATCAGACACAGGACGAAGACAAACAAAACAATGTAGAGACAACATATGACACATCAGACACAGGACGAAGACAAACAAAACAATGTAGAGACAACATATGACACATCAGACACAGGACGAAGACAAACAAACAATGTAGAGACAACATATGGCACATCAGACACAGGACGAAGACAAACAAAACAATGTAGAGACAACATATGACACATCAGACACAGGACGAAGACAAACAAACAATGTAGAGACAACATATGGCACATCAGACACAGGACGAAGACAAACAAACAATGTAGAGACAACATATGGCACATCAGACACAGGACGAAGACAAACAAACAATGTAGAGACAACATATGACACATCGGCCACAGGACGAAGACAAACAAACAATGTAGAGACAACATATGACACATCAGACACAGGACGAAGACAAACAAACAATGTAGAGACAACATATGACACATCAGACACAGGACGAAGACAAACAAACAATGTAGAGACAACATATGACACATCAGACACAGGACGAAGACAAACAAACAATGTAGAGACAACATATGGCACATCAGACACAGGACGAAGACAAACAAACAATGTAGAGACAACATATGACACATCAGACACAGGACGAAGACAAACAAACAATGTAGAGACAACATATGACACATCAGACACAGGACGAAGACAAACAAAACAATGTAGAGACAACATATGGCACATCAGACACAGGACGAAGACAAACAAAACAATGTAAAGACAACATATGGCACATCAGACACAGGACGAAGACAAACAAACAATGTAGAGACAACATATGGCACATCAGACACAGGACGAAGACAAACAAAACAATGTAGAGACAACATATGGCACATCAGACACAGGACGAAGACAAACAAACAATGTAGAGACAACATATGGCACATCAGACACAGGACGAAGACAAACAAACAATGTAGAGACAACATATGGCACATCAGACACAGGACGAAGACAAACAAACAATGTAGAGACAACATATGACACATCAGACACAGGACGAAGACAAACAAAACAATGTAGAGACAACATATGACACATCAGACACAGGACGAAGACAAACAAAACAATGTAGAGACAACATATGACACATCGGACACAGGACGAAGACAAACAAACAATGTAGAGACAACATATGACACATCAGACACAGGACGAAGACAAACAAACAATGTAGAGACAACATATGACACATCAGACACAGGACGAAGACAAACAAACAATGTAGAGACAACATATGACACATCAGACACAGGACGAAGACAAACAAACAATGTAGAGACAACATATGGCACATCAGACACAGGACGAAGACAAACAAACAATGTAGAGACAACATATGACACATCAGACACAGGACGAAGACAAACAAACAATGTAGAGACAACATATGACACATCAGACACAGGACGAAGACAAACAAAACAATGTAGAGACAACATATGGCACATCAGACACAGGACGAAGACAAACAAAACAATGTAAAGACAACATATGGCACATCAGACACAGGACGAAGACAAACAAACAATGTAGAGACAACATATGGCACATCAGACACAGGACGAAGACAAACAAAACAATGTAGAGACAACATATGGCACATCAGACACAGGACGAAGACAAACAAACAATGTAGAGACAACATATGGCACATCAGACACAGGACGAAGACAAACAAACAATGTAGAGACAACATATGGCACATCAGACACAGGACGAAGACAAACAAACAATGTAGAGACAACATATGACACATCAGACACAGGACGAAGACAAACAAAACAATGTAGAGACAACATATGACACATCAGACACAGGACGAAGACAAACAAAACAATGTAGAGACAACATATGACACATCGGACACAGGACGAAGACAAACAAACAATGTAGAGACAACATATGACACATCAGACACAGGACGAAGACAAACAAACAATGTAAAGACAACATATGACACATCAGACACAGGACGAAGACAAACAAACAATGTAGAGACAACATATGACACATCAGACACAGGACGAAGACAAACAAACAATGTAGAGACAACATATGGCACATCAGACACAGGACGAAGACAAACAAACAATGTAGAGACAACATATGGCACATCAGACACAGGACAAAGACAAACAAAACAATGTAGAGACAACATATGGCACATCAGACACAGGACGAAGACAAACAAAACAATGTAAAGACAACATATGGCACATCAGACACAGGACGAAGACAAACAAACAATGTAGAGACAACATATGGCACATCAGACACAGGACGAAGACAAACAAAACAATGTAGAGACAACATATGGCACATCAGACACAGGACGAAGACAAACAAACAATGTAGAGACAACATATGGCACATCAGACACAGGACGAAGACAAACAAACAATGTAGAGACAACATATGGCACATCAGACACAGGACGAAGACAAACAAACAATGTAGAGACAACATATGACACATCAGACACAGGACGAAGACAAACAAAACAATGTAGAGACAGCATATGACACATCAGACACAGGACGAAGACAAACAAAACAATGTAGAGACAACATATGACACATCAGACACAGGACGAAGACAAACAAAACAATGTAGAGACAACATATGACACATCAGACACAGGACGAAGACAAACAAACAATGTAGAGACAACATATGGCACATCAGACACAGGACGAAGACAAACAAAACAAAGTAGAGACAACATATGACACATCAGACACAGGACGAAGACAAACAAACAATGTAGAGACAACATATGACACATCAGACACAGGACGAAGACAAACAAAACAATGTAGAGACAACATATGACACATCAGACACAGGACGAAGACAAACAAAACAATGTAGAGACAACATATGACACATCAGACACAGGACGAAGACAAACAAAACAATGTAGAGACAACATATGACACATCAGACACAGGACGAAGACAAACAAACAATGTAGAGACAACATATGGCACATCAGACACAGGACGAAGACAAACAAAACAATGTAGAGACAACATATGACACATCGGACATAGGACGAAGGCAAACAAACAATGTAGAGACAACATATGACACATCAGACACAGGACGAAGACAAACAAAACAATGTAGAGACAACATATGACACATCAGACACAGGACGAAGACAAACAAACAATGTAGAGACAACATATGACACATCAGACACAGGACGAAGACAAACAAAACAATGTAGAGACAACATATGACACATCAGACACAGGACGAAGACAAACAAAACAATGTAGAGACAACATATGACACATCAGACACAGGACGAAGACAAACAAAACAATGTAGAGACAACATATGACACATCAGACACAGGACGAAGACAAACAAACAATGTAGAGACAACATATGGCACATCAGACACAGGACGAAGACAAACAAACAATGTAGAGACAACATATGACACATCAGAAACAGGACGAAGACAAACAAACAATGTAGAGACAACATATGACACATCAGACACAGGACGAAGACAAACAAAACAATGTAGAGACAACATATGACACATCAGACACAGGACGAAGACAAACAAACAATGTAGAGACAACATATGACACATCAGACACAGGACGAAGACAAACAAAACAATGTAGAGACAACATATGACACATCAGACACAGGACGAAGACAAACAAACAATGTAGAGACAACATATGGCACATCAGACACAGGACGAAGACAAACAAACAATGTAGAGACAACATATGACACATCAGACACAGGACGAAGACAAACAAACAATGTAGAGACAACATATGACACATCAGACACAGGACGAAGACAAACAAACAATGTAGAGACAACATATGACACATCAGACACAGGACGAAGACAAACAAAACACAGAAAACTGCAAAAGACGAGTAACTATTGAAGGACCCCACAAAAAAGCAGGAATTAACCCAGGTAGTCTAATATAAACAAGGCATAACAACAGTTTGAACCTACCAACGGTATAATCAGACGCCGTCATAAATATCGTCCAAACTGATATGTGTCATGGTATAGCTGACATATTATCTAATAACGGTATAATCAGAAGCCGTAAGTCATAAATATCGTCCAAAGGTAACTGATATGTGTCATGGTATAGTTGACATATTATCTAATAACGGTATAATCAGAAGCCGTAAGTCATAAATATCGTCCAAAGGTAACTGATATGTGTCATGGCATAGCTGACATATTATCTAATACGGTAGAATCAGAAGCCGTAAGTCATAAATATCGTCCAAAGGTAACTGATATTTGTCATGGTATAGCTGACATATTATCTAATAACGGTAGAATCAGAAGCCGGAAGTCATAAATATCGTCCAAAGGTAACTGATATGTGTCATGGTATAGTTGACATATTATCTAATAACGGTAGAATCAGAAGCCGTAAGTCATAAATATCGTCCAAAGGTAACTGATATTTGTCATGGTATAGCTGACATATTATCTAATAACGGTAGAATCAGAAGCCGGAAGTCATAAATATCGTCCAAAGGTAACTGATATGTGTCATGGTATAGTTGACATATTATCTAATAACGGTAGAATCAGAAGCCGTAAGTCATAAATATCGTCCAAAGGTAACTGATATTTGTCATGGTATAGCTGACATATTATCTAATAAGGGTAGAATCAGAAGCCGGAAGTCATAAATATCGTCCAAAGGTAACTGATATGTGTCATGGTATAGTTGACATATTATCTAATAACGGTAGAATCAGAAGCCGTAAGTCATAAATATCGTCCAAAGGTAACTGATATTTGGCATGGTATAGCTGACATATTATCTAATAACAGTATAATCAGAAGCCGTAAGTCATAAATATCGTCCAAAGGTAACTGATATGTGTCATGGCATAGCTGACATATTATCTAATAACGGTAGAATCAGAAGCCGTAAGTCATAAATATCGTCCAAAGGTAACTGATATTTGTCATGGTATAGTTGACATATTATCTAATAACGGTATAATCAGAAGTCGTAAGTCATAATATCGTCCAAAGGTAACTGATATGTGTCATGGTATAGCTGACATATTATCTAATAACGGTAGAATCAGAAGCCGTAAGTCATAATATCGTCCAAAGGTAACTGATATGTGTCATGGTATAGCTGACATATTATCTAATAACGGTAATACAAACACTCAATATGAAAAGTCAAGTACTACTGTATGATAAGGAGTGCATGTGGATGACTGCTTCCTTAGATGTTATTAGTTTTGTTTTTAGTGTATTAAGTTGCTTGTAGGAAAGAAGTCGTAACATGTCTTACATTACTTACCTGAATGTAAAAGGCATCTTTAACACAATATTTTAAATCTGATGTTCCCTCGATCAGACTCATTTGTTCGTCTACTGACAAGTTACTACGTAGATGACCAGTAGTTTGGAGTTCAGTAAGTTTTGAACGTATATCAACCAAGCCATCTTCTACTTGTTTTGAAACATTGTCGTATATACAAACTTTATATCCACTTCCAGCAAACAACATAGTCCAACTGCGACCAATCATTCCACTGAAGAATAAAATGATAGAAATCTTTACATCAAATATAAAAATCTAGACATTAAATAAAGAAATTTAGACATCAAATAAAGAAATCTAGACATCAAATAAAGAAATCTAGAATCAAATAAAGATATCTAGACATCAAATAAAGAAATCTAGACATCAAATAAAGAAATCTAGAATCAAATAAAGAAATCTAGAATCAAATAAAGATATCTAGAATCAAATAGAGAAATCTAGAATCAAATAGAGAAATCTAGAATCAAATAAAGATGTCTAGACATCAAATAAAGATTTCTAGAATCAAATAAAGAAATTTAGAATCAAATAAAGATTTCTAGAATCAAATAAAGAAATCTATACATCAAATAAAGAAATCTACACATCAAATAAAGAAATCTAGAATCAAATAAAGAAATCTATACATCAAATAAAGACATCTAGACATCAAATAAAATAATCTAGAATCAAATAAAGAAATTTAGACATCAAATAAAGAAGCCTAGAATCAAATAAAGTAATCTAGAACCAAATAAAGACATCTAGACATCAAATAAAGAAATCTAGAATCAAATAGAGAAATCTAGAATCAAATAAAGTAATCTAGAATCAAATAAAGACATCTAGACATCAAATAAAGAAATCTAGAATCAAATAAAAAATCTAGACATCAAATAAAGAAATCTAGAATCAAATAAAAAATCTAGACATCAAATAAAGAAATCTAGAATCAAATAAAGAAATCTAGACATCAAATAAAGACATCTAGACATAAAATAAAGAAATCTAGAATCAGATAAAGACATGTACATCTAGACATCAAATAAAGAAATCTAGACATCAAATAAAGAAATCTAGAATCAAATAAAGAAATCTAGACATCAAATAAAGAAATCTAGACATCAAATAAAGAAATCTAGAATCAAATAAAGAAATCTAGACATCAAATAAAGAAATCTAGAAATAACTAAAGAAATCTAGACATCAAATAAAGAAATCTAGACATCAAATAAAGAAATCTAGAATCAAATAAAGAAATCTAGAATCAGATAAAGAAATCTAGAATCAAATAAAGAAATTTAGACATCAAATACAAACATCTAGACATCAAACATTATCCCCGACTTGATAAAAATGTCGGCTTTTGATTGGTCGATGACCCGTTGGTACATATCCTATGCAACCGGCTGGTAGTTACGTAACGTCACTGGGGGGTCTTTACGTTGCTATACATGATGTAAAGATGGTGTAAAACGTCAACAATCTCAAACCGCTTTGTATTCAACATGGAGAACGGAGGACGTATTTCTTGAGAAAAAAAAATCAAGCATCTCAATAAATACAGAAAAAAAAACAATGCACCAAATTATGTTGAGAGATTTAAAGTTCCTACGGTATTGATGATCATGTTTAACATGCAGTGTAGCATTGTGTTGATTCGCGCTACATGATTCATGAATGAAGAAACTTTGATTTTGTTATCATTTTGTGTCTTTATAGAAATGGTCAATTGTTTGAATACAATCATTTTAAAATCATTTCTCATTATTGTTTTCACATCAATTCTTCATTTGTTTTATCGTACTATAATGTCACCCATAATATGTACGACACATATTTTTTATCAATAGATTTATCGGCCCTATTACTAGTGATGTCATGGATACCGTAACGCTATCAACGTGACAATAAGCGCCAAATACAAGAAATTAAATTACAACAAAACAAGACTGAAAAACGTTACAAATTAGTTAACTGTAGGTTATACCACATGTATCTCCCTACATTTTGTCAAAATATACCCAAATGTTCACCTAAGCTATGGCATTTCAGTCCGCAAGTACAAAAACGTTACGATTACGTTACAAAAAGAACGAGAAAATCCATTAAAAATCTGTTTTTGTTTTCAAACCAGGAATAAAAACGTTATCTACGTGTCTACCCGTGGGCATTGAGATTGTACCACCCTTCAGCACCACTGTACAACCTTCGGCTTCGCCTCAGGCTATATAGAAGTCCTTCAGGGTGGTACAATCGCAATGCCCACGGGTAGACACGTAGATAACTTATAAAGTAATCTAGAATCAAATAAGGAAATCTAAACATCAAATAAAGACATATAGACATCAAATAAAGAAATCTAGACATCAAATAAAGAAATCTAGACATCAAATATAGGAAGACCATGATTATCTAAATTTTAGCAACTTCGGATCATTTTTCAAGCGATCTAATTTTGCACGGTTGCCAGTCAACCTTTGGCTCATGGTTAGATTACACATTTTGTAAGGTCTGTTGCCAGTCAACCTTTGGCTCATGGAAAGATTACACATTTTGTAAGGTCTGTTGCCAGTCAACCTTTGGCTCATGGAAAGATTACGCATTTTGTAAGGTCTGTTGCCAGTCAACTTTTGGCTCATGGATAAATTACACATTTTGTAAGGTCTGTTGCCAATCAACCTTTGGTTCGTGGATAAATTACACATTTTGTAAGGTCTATTGCCAGTCAACTTTTGGCTCATGGATAAATTACACATTTTGTAAGGTCTGTTGCCAGTCAACTTTTGGCTCATGGATAAATTACACATTTGTAATGGTATGTTGCCAGTCAACCTATGCCTCATGGATAAATTACACATTTTAAGGTCTGTTGCCAGTCAACCTTTGGCTCATGGTTAGATTACACATTTTGTAAGGTCTGTTGCCAGTCAACCCTTGGCTCATGGTTAGATTGCACATTTTGTAAGGTCTGTTGCTGCCAGTCAACCTTTGATTCATGGTTAGATTACACATTTTGTAAGGTCTGTTGCCAGTCAACCCTTGGCTCATGGTTAGATTGCACATTTTGTAATGTATGTTGCCAGTCAACCTTTGATTCATGGTTAGATTACAAATTGTGTAAGGTCTATTGTCAGTCAATCTTTGGTTCATGGATAGATTACACATTTCTTAATGTATGGATAGATTACACATTTCTTAATGTATGTTGCCAGTCAACCTTTGATTCATGGTTAGATTACACATTGTATAAGTTCTGTTGCCAGTCAACCTTTGGCTCATGGTTAGATTACACATTTTGTAAGGTCTGTAGCCAGTAAGCTATTGATTCATGGATAAATTACACATTGCTAAGGTATGTTGCCAGCCAACCTTTGGCTCATGGTTAGATAACACATTTTGGAAGGTCTGTTGCCAGTCAACCTTTGGCTCATGGGTAAATTACACATTTTGTAAGGTCTGTTGCCAGTCAACTTTTGATTCATGGTTAGATTACACATTTTGTAATGTATGTTGCCAGTAAGCCATTGATTCATGGATAAATTACACATGTTTAAGATCTGTTGCCAGTCAACCTTTGGCTCATGGTTAAATTGCACATTTTGTAAGGTCTGTTGCTGCCAGTCAACCTTTGATTCATGGTTAGATTACACATTTTGTAAGGTCTGTTGCCAGTCAACCTTTGGCTGATGGTTAGATTACAAATTTTTAAGATCTGTTGCCAGTCAATCATTGGCTCATGGTTAAATTGCACATTTTATAAGGTCTGTTGCCAGTCAACTTTTGGCTCATGGTTAGATTACACATTTTGTAATTTATGTTGCCAGTCAAC
This sequence comes from Bathymodiolus septemdierum, assembly GCA_963383655.1. Taxonomy (NCBI): domain Eukaryota; kingdom Metazoa; phylum Mollusca; class Bivalvia; order Mytilida; family Modiolidae; genus Bathymodiolus; species Bathymodiolus septemdierum. The sequence continues at coordinate 157,985,538 of OY726517.1, forward strand.
CTTTGGCTCATGGTTAGATTACACATTTTGTAAGGTCTGTTGCCAGTCAACCTTTGATTCATGGTTTGACACATTTTGTAAGATCTGTTGCCAGTCAACTTTTGATAGATGGCTAGATTACATATTTTTAAGGTCTGCTGCCAGTCAACCTTTGGCTCGTGGTTAAATTGCACATTTTATAAGGTCTGTTGCCAATCAACCTTTGACTCATGGCTAGAATACACATTTTGTAATGTATGTTTCCAGTCAACCTTTGGCTCATGGCTAGATTACACGTTTTGTAAAGTCTGTTGCTAGTCAACCTTTGATTCATGGTTAGACTACACATTTTTAAGGTCTGTTGCCAGTTAACTTTTGATTAGATGGTTAGATTACACATTTTTAAGGTCCCCTCTGTGAATTATGATTTAGTATAATATGTTTTGCTATTATAAAAGTAAAAAGTAAAAATAAATAAATACGTAGATAGTTAATGTAATGAGCACGACACGCTTCTGAAGTAACCTTCGTCAGGCACGTTTCTGAAGTAACCTTCGTCAGGCACGCTTCTGAAGTAACCTTCGTCAGGCACGTTTCTGAAGTAACCTTCGTCAGGCACGTTTCTGAAGTAACCTTCGTCAGGAACGTTTCTGAAGTAACCTTCGTCAGGCACGTTTCTGAAGTAACCTTCGTCAGGCACGTTTCTGAAGTAACCTTCGTCAGGCACGTTTCTGAAGTAACCTTCGTCAGGCACGTTTCTGAAGTAACCTTCGTCAGGCAGGTTTCTGAAGTAACCTTCGTCAGGCACGTTTCTGAAGTAACCTTCGTCAGGCACGTTTCTGAAGTAACCATCGTCAGGCACGTTTCTGAAGTAACTTTCGTCAGGCACGCTCATATCAAGAGAATGGAAAGTCAAATACCTATAACGGTTTTGGAACAGGAATACCAGATGGCATCAACAGAATAACAGTTGTCTGCCCTTGAGCATGAAGGCGTGAAAAAAACAGAGCGAGTAAACAAGAGATAAAAATAATGCATTAGACAACTATAGACATTTCATGTAATATTCTGATGGTTCTATGCAAACTTTATTCAGTTGTGAATTTGTAAATTATTTCATCTGTGGATGTGAAGTGATTTTTTCACAAACATATAAATATTTTTGTTGAGTCGAATAAAACTCAAAATGGCCGACAAAGTAAACAAAGACAAACAATCCAAACTTGACAGTTTTGTATCCCAAACACCCAAGGCTAGTTATAAAAGGGATCAACCTGAAAGTAGTCCTGTCAATTCAGCGCCTTCTACGCAACATCTTGATAAACAAGCGAGGCTTTCTGCTTTTGGTTCACCCTTGATCAGTGAATCTGTCACCTCCAATGCTGTCAGTACAGATCAGGTCCTTTCAACAGCTGTTCAAAGTGAAACCATTCTGCATCTATCGCAAGTTGTCTGTGCCACTCTTAAGAATCAAGAGTTTATTGACTCTATTATTCCATTGATAAGTGAAAAGGTCATGCTACTTATTAAACCCAAAATAGCTAAAATAGTTGATGAATGTATGCAACCTCATCTAGAAACCATCCAGCACAACAAAGATGCATTAATTCTTCAGGAAATTCAAAATAAAAACCAAAATGATCAGATAAGTTCAATGAAAAACAAAATAAGCAACCTAGAAAAAAGGCTTGAAGAACAAGAACACTATTCAAGACACAGCACTCTCCGTTTATTTGCCGACGACAGCATCATATACAAACAAATAAAAAACAAAGAAGGTGCAATAAAACTCCAACAAGACCTCGATGCTGCAGGTAAATGGGAACAAGACTGGCTCATGCACTTCCACCCAGACAAATGCACAGTAGTAAGTGTAACACAAAAGCGGAAAACAATATCGCATACATATCAATTACATGGGCACACACTAGAGAAAGCTGACTCTGCAAAATATTTAGGCATTACCATTCAGAATAACTTAAAGTGGGACAAACATATCAACACCATAACAGCTAAAGCTAATCAGTCACTAGGATTCATTAAAAGAAATTTAAAAGTACATTCACCAGCCATCAAAGAACATGCATTCAAAGCTTTAGTCCGATCGAAATTGGAATATTGTAGCACCATTTGGGACCCACACACACAATAACAAAAATTTCAAATTGAAAAAATTCAACGGAGAGCAGCCCGCTATGTCAGTAACAGGTACCACAATACAAGCTCTGTAACAGGTATGATGTCTGACTTAAATTGGGCCCCACTTGAAGTGCGCCGCATAAGGTACAGACTCATATTTTTTTACAAAGTCATACACCACTTAGTTGCCATACCATATTCAAATCTATTAATTCCAGTTGACACCAGAACCAGATACACAAATCCAAATTCATTCAGGCACATACAGACATCAAAAGACTGCTACAAATACTCGTACTTCCCCAGGTCTATCACACTTTGGAATCAACTGCCTACAACATTTACCACTGCAGACACAGTTGACGGTTTCAAGAGCATGATCCCAGTATCTGCCTTGATTCCAATTTTCACACCATAATCACTCATACTCATAGTAGTTATCAAATGTATATAGTTTTAACCTTTGATTTATTGTTTATTGTACATATGTTAACTTATGTATTAACTAAATTTAATACGGCGCTCGACCAATAATCTTCAGTAGTGAAGGACGGCTAGAAATGTAAAGAAGAAGAAGAACCAGCTTGAGGTTCAGTAATGTCAGAGTACCAACTAATGGAAACAATGTCGTGAAAACACCGATTGATACTGACTCAATAGTCCTTGGTATTTATAAAAACCAACTAGGAGTCAAGCTCAATCTAACTGACATTGGAAGATCACACCCAATTGGAGAAATCCGTGATGGTAAGATCTCTATAATTGTGCGCTTCCTTACATATCGCCAAAGACACATGGTTTTCAGCAAAAAGAAAGAACTAAAATGTCATGTAGATGAAACCTTCATTACTGAAAACTTAACCAGACACAGATATGACTTGTTGAAAAGATTGAATACTTTGCGTGTAGACAGGAAAATACATTCTTTTTGGACACACGATGGTTCTGTGCTTGTTAAGGAAACTGAACGTTCTCGTCCATTAGTTGTCAAAAGCAGACAAGATATATACAGATTGGGTGGGGAAATCCTCAATGGTGATGAAGAGGATTAGAGACAACCCGTACACCATACTTTTTATATATTTTGTCTTTTGTTGTAAATAAAATATTTTGTATTAATGTTCAGATTGTAGTTCCTTCTGAATGGTATTTGATTTTTTATGTAAACATTACCACGTGCTTTTGTTATTGTTATTTTTCACCCGAATAATTTATTCATCACGTGATTTTTTCGATCAATAACTTCTAGATAAACTGAAATTTATACCTGTAATTACAAGTTAAAATAAAAAATATAGTGAAATAAGTAATGTTCTTAGTTTCTTTTATTTTTGTTTTTTATTCTTTTCATATCGCCTATTTATAATAGGTTATTTTGCCAGCCACGTGGTTCTATTTTCATTTCATTCTATAGACCTTTTTATTCTTAAAAACATGGGCGCGGTCATTATCGACTTCCGAGTGTGTCCGCCATTAGTAAAATGTCAAAATATTATGTTCTCGGGGTTTATCGATACGCTAATGTATGGTTTCTCTAGTACAGGTGTCACAATATACTGTTATTTCAGCTTGAAATTACTTTATAATGATTTTATTGTCAATATATATATACAATTGGATTGGGAACAAGTTTTTACAACTTACTAGTCCCTCTCCATACAAATACATTAATAGCATAAACAAAACAAATCAAATGACAGCAAATGTACAGGCTATATCAATTATAATTAGTAAATTAAGCAAAATCATGTCAAACTAAGCATACATATTAAATTTTGTATTAATATTTAACAGAAAAAAAAAGGGGGAGGTGGGGTAAAACTAATAAATTGTGTTGAGATAATATCACGGTTGGGGATAATAATTATTAAATCTACAAGTTTGTCGAATAAATTTTTGCACTGATTTGAACAATAAAGTATTCAATTCTTCACTAATTACGTTACATCCAAAGAGTATATATTCTATAGTGATGGGAACAATGTTATTAAAATAGTTAAACAGAGAAGTTCTATCGTGTTGATAGAGTGGACATTCACGAAAAAAATGAATAGCATCCTCAAATAAATGACCACATACACAACGTGGATCATTCTTCAAATTTACTCTATATAAATCGGCATTAAGGCCACTACATCTATATCTTAGCTTATTAAGACATACCAAACTCAAGCTAGCGACCAATTTTTAGCGACCAATAAACTAGTGACCAATAAGGAGATATGTCTCAAAACCAAAAAAATATATAAGAGCAAAATGTACTTTTAAATATTCCTAGCGACCAATAATAAATATATTTCTGTAATTGCACATTCAACACAATGAATAGTCATCTGGGCATACAGGAAATATTTCTGGACCCCCCCCCTTCCACAATACAAAGTTGACATTTGACACACTACTGTGGAAATAAGGTGCAGAATCTCACACAGACACTCATGTGAGTAAAAGATAATACATTTTATGTCCTATTTCCCATGTTCACCCGTACATAAAATATGTCTTCTCTTTACTGAGCTTAATAACGAAGACAAACATATATATAGGGATGGCGAGCTTAGAAAACAGTCGGCCAACTTTAAACAAACACAGCGTAAACAAATAATATACTTTCATGTAAACCGGTATATAATTTGGATTTGCCAGCGCTTTGTCAAACAAAATAAAGTCCTAAGATTCCCCGTTCACATGAAGACGTCTCATCAATCTACAAAAAAATGTAAATATAGAACATTGGAAAAATATAGCAATACATATTATGAAAATAAATAAAATATAAACCCTGTATGTGCGTGTAACACTTATTTAATAAATAGTATTATTTTGTTTTATCTATTTATTTTTAAATTGTGTATTTAAAGGTGTCAAACAACTAATTTAAATCCCCAATGCACTTCCGTCAGGTAAAGGCCCAGGCAGTACTTTTGATTTAAACCCCATGTGGCAATATCAAATATCAAAGTTGATATTTGACACCCTGCTGTGGGCTTGAGGTGCATTATCCCACCTAGGAACTTAAGTCAGTTAAAGACCCGGGCAATACCTTTAACTTAAGCGCAAAGTGGGCAAGAACTTTGCCGTCCTTGATATATTTGTCATGGGATATTTATAGAGACCCCCCCCCCTCCACATTTTTTTTTCAAATATCAAAATTGATATTTGACACCCTGCAATACCTTTAACTTAGCCAAAGGTGGGCAAGAACTTTGCCGTCCTTGATATATTTTTCATGGGATATTTATAGAGACACCCCCACCCCACATTTTGTTTTCAAATATCAAAATTGATATATGATACCCGGCTGTGGGCTTGAGGTGCATTATCCCACCTAGGCACTTAAGTCAGTTAAAGACCCGGGCAATACCTTTAACTTAGCCAAAGGTGGGCAAGAACTTTGCGTCCTTGATATATTTTTCATGGGATATTTATAGAGACCCCCCTCCACAATTTGTTTTCAAATATCAAAATTGATATTTGATAACCTGCTGTGGGCTTGCGGTGCATTATCCCACCTAGGCACTTAAGTCAATTAAAGACCCGGGCAATACCTTTAGCTTAGCCAAAGGTGGGCAAGAACTTTGCGGTCCTTGCTATATTGTTCATGGGATATTCATAGAGACCCCCACCACATTTGTTTTTCAAATATCAAAATTGATATTTGACACCCTGCTGTGGGCTTGAGGTGCATTATCCCACCTAGACACTTAAGTCAGTTAAAGACCCGGGCAATACCTTTAACTTAGCCAAAGGTGGGCAGGAACTTTGCCGTCCTTGATATATTTTTCATGGGATATTTATAGAGACCCCCTCCACATTTTGTTTTCAAATATCAAAATTGATATATGATACCCGGCTGTGGGCTTAAGGTGCATTATCCCACCTAGGCACTTAAGTCAGTTAAAGACCCGGGCAATACCTTTAACTTAGCCAAAGGTGGGCAAGAACTTTATCGTCCTTGATATATTTTTCATGGGATATTCATAGAGACCCCCGTTCATAATTTGTTTTCAAATATCAAAGTTGATATTTGACACCCTGCTGTGGGCTTGAGGTGCATTATCCCACCTAGACACTTAAGTCAGTTAAAGACTCTGGCAATACCTTTAACTTAGCCAAAGGTGGGCCAGAACTTTGACGTCCTTGATATATTTTTCATGGGATATTAATAGAGACCCCCCTTCCAAATTTTGTTATTACCCTTACTTACCTGTTTGTGGAAGCACATATCATGGATGACGACGATACACCACCGACCAGCTTGTACCCTTACAGAGCTTACATAGAAATATTACTCAGCTATGGCCCAGCTGCCAAAGAATCTCAATTAACGGGAGTCATGTCGTACAAGGATACACCGGGACATCAAGATAAGAGAAAAACCGATAACAAAGGATTCACGTCCCGGAAAGCATTGACGGCCCAAAGCAAGTATGTACAGATGACGGGAATACTACACTTAGATTTATTTTATCAAGAGAAATATTTACTGAATCACGTCGATCTGAAAATCAAATTACGACGTAGTCGAGACGTGTTCGCCCTAATGGTCGATGCCGACAACTATAAGATCAAAATCAAGGATCTTGCTTTATTTGTGAGAAATGCACAGTCCTGCCGTAAGAATGGGTCACGGCAAAGCTTTTGAAAAGACCAGCTGTAAATACCCCATCCGACGTGTAGAAGTCAAAGTAGGTACTGTTCCCCGTGGCAACATGAATTACGTCCAGGACAACATGTTTTTGGGACAGTTGCCGAAAAGACTGGTGATTGGTTGCGTGGACAGTGATGCTACTTTCGGTCATGAGCAATGGTACATTTTGTACTACTACTATATTAAGAAAAAAAGGCGGGAATGCACTTCCGGGCATGCGCAGAGCATACTTTCGGTAATGACGTCACTTCCGGTAACGTGACTTCATGTTACTTCATTCCGGTCAGGACCGCTTTCGGTAACGTCACTCCCAGTAACACATGCGTAATGACCCGCTCACCTTTGTTCCCCTGAACTATGCCTTAAGCTATCCCGATATACTACTTTGATATTTGGATTTGGGGGGACACCCTATAAATAACCCATGAAAATATATCAAGGACGGTTAAGTTCTTGCCCACGTTTGGCTAAGCTAAAGGTATTGCCCGGGTCTTTAACTTAATTAAGTGCCTAGGTGGGATAATGCACCTCAAGCCCACAGCAGGGTGTCAAATATCAATTTTGATATATGAAAACAAATTGTGGAGGGGGGTCTCTATGAATATCCCATGAAAATATATCAAGGACGGCAAAGTTCTTGCCCACCTTGGACTAAGTTAAAGGAATTGCCCGGGTCTTTAACTGACATAAGTGCCTAGGTGGGATAATGCACCTCAAGCCCACAGCAGGTTATCAAATATCAATTTTTATATTTGAAAACAAATTGTGGAAGGGGGTCTCTATGAATATCCCATGAAAAATATATCAAGAACGGCAAAGTTCTTGCCCACTTTTAGCTAAGCTAAAGGTATTGCCCGGGTCTTTAACTGACTTAAGTGCCTAGGTGGGATAATGCACCTCAAGCCCACAGCAGGGTGTCAAATATCAATTTTGATATTTGAAAATAAATTGTGGAGGGGGGTCTCTATAAATATCCCATGAAAAATATATCAAGGACGGCAAAGTTCTTGCCCACTTTTAGCTAAGCTAAAGGTATTGCCCGGGTCTTTAACTGACTTAAGTGCCTAGGTGGGATAATGCACCTCAAGCCCATAGCAGGTTATCAAATATCAATTTTGATATTTGAAAACAAAATGTGGAGGGGGGTCTCTATAAATATCCCATGAAAAATATATCAAGGACGGCAAAGTTCTTGCCTGCCTTTGGCTAAGTTAAAGGTATTGGCCGGGTTTTTAACTGACGTAAGTGCCTAGGTGGGATAATGCACCTCAAGCCCATAGCAGGTTATCAAATATCAATTTTCATATTTGAAAACAAATTGTGGAGGGTGGGTCTCTATAAATATCCCATGAAAAATATATCAAGGACGGTAAAGTTCTTGCCCACTTTTGGCTAAGTTAAAGGTATTGCTCGGGTCTTTAATTGACTTGAGTGCCTAGGTGGGATAATGCACCTCAAGCCCACAGCAGGTTATCAAATATCAACTTTGATATTTGAAAACAATTTGTGGAGGGGGGGTATCTATGAATATCCCATGCAAAATATATCAAGGACGGCAAAGTTCTTGCCCACCTTTGGCTAAGCTAAAGGTATTGCCCGGGTTTTTAACTGACTTAAGTGCCTAGGTGGGATAATGCACCTCAAGCCCACAGCAGGGTGTCAAATATCAATTTTGATATTTGAAAATAAATTGTGGAGGGGGGTCTCTATAAATATCCCATGAAAAATATATCAAGGACGGCAAAGTTCTTGCCCGACTTTGGCTAAGCTAAAGGTATTGCCAGGGTCTTTAACTGACTTAAGTGCCTAGGTGGGATAATGCACCTCAAGCCCACAGCAGGTTGTCAAATATCAATTTTGATATTTGAAAACAAATTATGGAGTGGGTATCTATGAATATCCCATGAAAAATATATCAAGGACGGCAAAGTTCTTGCCTACCTTTAACTAAGTTAAAGGTATTGCCCGGGTCTTTAACTGACTTGAGTGCCTAGGTGGGATAATGCACCTCAAGCCCACAGCCGGGTATCATATATCAATTTTGATATTTGAAAACAAAATGTGGAGGGGTCTCTATAAATATCCCATGAAAAATATATCAAAGACGGCAAAGTTCTTGCCCACCTTTGGCTAAGTTAAAGGTATTGCAGGGTGTCAAATATCAATTTTGATATTTGAAAAAAAAATGTGGAGGGGGGGGGGTCTCTATAAATATCCCATGACAAATATATCAAGGACGGCAAAGTTCTTGCCCACTTTGCGCTTATATTAAAGGTATTGCCCGGGTCTTTAACTGACTTAAGTTCCTAGGTGGGATAATGCACCTCAAGCCCACAGCAGGGTGTCAAATATCAACTTTGATATTTGATATTGCCACATGGGGTTTAAATCAAAAGTACTGCCTGGGCCTTTACCTGACTTAAGTGCATTGGTGAATTAAATTAGTTGTTTGACACCTTTAAATACACAATTTAAAAATAAATAGATAAAACAAAATAATACTATTTATTAAATAAGTGTTACACGCACATACAGGGTTTATATTTTATTTATTTTCATAATATATATTGCTATATTTTTCCAATGTTCTATATTTACATTTTTTTGTAGATTGATGAGACGTCTTCATGTGAACGGGGAATCTTAGGACTTTATTTTGTTTGACAAAGCGCTGGCAAATCCAAATTATATACCGGTTTACATGAAAGTATATTATTTGTTTACGCTGTGTTTGTTTAAAGTTGGCCGACTGTTTTCTAAGCTCGCCATCCCTATATATATGTTTGTCTTCGTTATTAAGCTCAGTAAAGAGAAGACATATTTTATGTACGGGTGAACATGGGAAATAGAACATAAAATGTATTATCTTTTACTCACATGAGTGTCTGTGTGAGATTCTGCACCTTATTTCCACAGTAGCGTGTCAAATGTCAACTTTGTATTGTGGAAAAGGGGGGGGGGATCCAGAAATATTTCCGGTATGCCCAGATGACTATTCAATGTGTTGAATGTGCAATTACAGAAATATATTTATTATTGGTCGCTAGAAATATTTAAAAGTAACTTTTGCTCTTATATCTTTTTTTGGTTTTGAGACATATCTCCTTATTGGTCGCTAGCTTGAGCTTGGTCTTAGCTTAGTATGTATTATGTTAGTTTTCCTATCGCCAATATTGTAAAATGAAGCCATCCGAATTTGGACAGGCTGAATGGCTTTTTTAAATTTGGAAAAAGTGGGTAGAGATTTTACACTATCAGGTAAGGAATTCCACAACTTTATAGTGGAAGGAAAGAAAGACTTGGAACTAGTTTGCAGACGACACCTCTGAGTGCGATAGCCATCATTATTATGGAGATTATACGTTACTGTTTCTTCAATAGTAGTTGGCAAACAGTCAGATAAGTATGTGGGAGCCATATTATTTTAAATTTTATCAAATAAATTGAGTTTCCTAGACTTCCGACGGTCTTCCAATTTTGACCATCCAGTTTCAAAATATAAACTTTCAACACTAGAATAAATAGGTAGACCCGTTACAATCCTTGCTGCTTCAAGTTGCAAACATTCTAATTTTTGGGTATCACGAATACAACAGTCATTCAATGATAACACCTGCTGTGAAGTGATTTGTAAACGGAGATATAATGACAATGATATAATGACAACAAATAAATTACCTGGTATGTATTTTTTTTTTAATTACCGTTATATTCCCCATACAAAATCAATATAAATCCTACTTGATAAAAAACTGCATGCACTTTTTTTCCTTTTTTGTTTTTTTTTGTTGTTTTCAAGCATAAGAAAAAAGGGGTAATCAAATTAATTTTTTGTATGAAATTGAAAAGTAAATATATAAATTATAATATACGCTTTTTGAAATTATTACTATACGATTTAAAGTGAAGTAATAATGATAAAAAGTGTGCCTAACTTATAAGAAATAACTTAACTTTGAATGTGACATCTTAACGTGCATTTTTCAATTCTGTTTTATTTTTATTTATTTTTTGTTTGTTAAATTGTAAAACAAATTAAAACTTTTTTTCGGTCAATTGCTGTAGTGAAGATGAAAAGGAATTTAAGTTTTATCAAATTAAAACATCTGAATATCTGAATTTCTTCATCTGAAAAAAAAGTTTCATGAGGAACCTAATATAACTATTTGCTCCCAGGTTTCAGATACGTGAACCGGACGGGCATTTTTCACTCTATTTGTCTTCTTTTTTAAATTTCTTTGCTAGGATTTCATAGTTTTATATTGATTTATTCTTTAATTTTATATGCTTTTGAAGATTAATTAAAATTTAATATTGACGTGTTAAGGAAGTGGTAGCGCTTTCTAGACTTGTAGTCTGCTGAAGGTCGACCGTGCTTCCCGGGTTTGGCACTTAGGAGAATAGACAGTCGTGTCATTTTGTAACAAAGGTGTTAAATTCATATTGTAGAAAGATAACTATCATTATAACTGATAGTTAACTGTGTATTGCATAACAAGTTATAGCAAAGACATCACTAAAACATAAAAATTTAATTTATGTATTAGGTTGATTCTTAAATGTATTTGATTTGCAATATGACAGTTAAACTCTACCCCCTTCCCACAAAGGGTTAAAAATGATAAAAATATATATAACTGAATTATAATGACAAAAAACTAAAAGAAAAAAAAATCGCCGAATTTTGTTGCAGGACATCATGTCGTTCATTTTTACTTCTTACAGAATCAAGATTTATTTCAAGATTTATCTACAGAAAGTTGATGCCTCTTTGTAAATTGTTAATTATTTTATGCGGCTTCTACATGAAAAACAATAATTCCTACACTGATCACTTTGTTCCCGTTTCCTTTGTTTATATTATTTAAACTGTCATTTAAGACAACATTTAACTCAGTTTTTTTTTCCTTTCTATGTTACCTCTATCGCATACGGAAGGAACATTATTCCTCCACATATTTGCTACTCTATCATTGTGCAAATGATTGATTTTTTGGTCAATTGCATAAGTGCTCCCTACATCATAAAAATATGCGACTTTGTGGCTTTGTGAAGTGAAGACAATATTCAAAGGGAACTTAGTTCTTTTGTACAAAATATATACCGTTAGTAAAAAAAAATGTGTGTTGAGGGTTTCCATACCGACCGTTTTTTTTTGTTGCGTACCCCGTTTTGTATTGAAATTCTGCCACATAAGCAAGGTTAAAATCTGAATAGCTACAGATCGATCTGTTAGCCCACATCTGGCAAAATGACTAGCTAATTCTTTAATTTTGATAATATTGATGACCGTATAGATTTGTCCGACCTGGTCCTGAACTTTGTGATTCTGAACAATTTAAACAATAACCGTTTAAGTTCAATTCAATAATCCATATTTCGAAATATTCGGCCAAAATCACGGAAATAAACCTTAAAATATTAACTGAAGCGTGTTTATCTAATCCAATTATGAATACTGATTAATCGTAACTAGTGTAAACAACCGATTGTTACACTTTCCTAATGGCGGACGATAGTAACACCACCTAGCGTCCACGAACGATAACTAGGTAATCACCGATTTCTGAAAACGTCTATATATATAAAAATATTTTTTGCGTATTACACACGCTGTATTGACAGTAGCTCACACACCATTTATCCGCGACATTCATTATTACATCTTTAAATACCTGTTTGACAATCAATTTCAGGTGTTGTTTATAAATCTTATAAATAGACTTGATTAATTTCGTCCCACAAGTGAGCAGACGACGTTTTTACTGATAGAGTTAACAAATCTTTGTCTAACACATATATACAAAAGCGAAACATTGTTATAACATTTTAAAATATGATAAATAAAATATAACACAGCTAATGTTAATGTCTAATAGATATATATTCTTATAAGAAAAAAATCTCTTACTTAAGAAAACGACAATCGTACGAAGCATTGCCATAATCTTGAGTTTGTACATATATCTTTTGTTTTGTTTACAATTTTTGTTTCACTACGATCTTGATCATATAAAATGTCATTGTTTTAAATCACACTATTATACATGTACACATATATTTTCACAGCCCTATTTATTAAACCTTGTCAAAACGTTTTCTTTTGATAATGGTTGATATTGTATCATACAGGGTAACAATAGGGCTGTTCTATAATAAAATTAGTATGATTTGTTTTAGAAAAGCCAGAAAGGTGTCGGTATGTTTGAGTGATTTTATTGATATGTTTTGTTATACTTAAGACATGTTATGTCATGGTGTTTAGTGAAATATAAGTCTAATTATAATATAATATTATCTTATCTATTATTATTTAGCTTATTGATTGTTTGTGGGGATATTGAATTAAACCCAGGTCCACAGGGCCACCAGTTTCCCACGAAAACACATTATCTATTTTTCATGCGAATATACGAAGTCTGCGAAATAAATTATATTATATTATAGATATAGTTGAAGACTTTGATATTATATCTTTTACGGAAACACATTTAGATAACAGTATAAGTGATGCTGACATAAGTTTGCCGGGTTTTGAGGTTCCCATTAGGACAATCGTAACTACTCGGCCATTCTCGCTACCCTGCAAATAACCTCGTATGCATTAGGCGTATAAATCGCACTACTTTTCACATGTCTGTTACATGAAAGTTTGATAATGTTATATTTTAAGCAATTTTCTATATTTCAATTAAAGTTTTAATTAGTTTTGCATAATTAGATTTTACTTAGTATGTCTTCCATATTGGATTTTCGTGGACTATATTTTTGTGCGGCTTAACTTAACTTAACTTCCGGCAAACAATTTAAGAAGAATTTCTACTATGTACGTACGAGGTTATTTGCAGGGTAGCGAGAATGGCCGAGTAGTTACGACTGCCCATTAGGAGGGACAGGAACTGTAGTGGAGGTGGTATTATTTTTTATTATAAAAGTTTTGTTAATGTTATACGTAGACAGGATTTAGAACATGGCGATTTACTAGAGTGTATGTGGTTTGAACTTAAAACTAAATTTCAGCCTATACTGATCAACATAAATTACCGGTCAGTAAGACAAGCACTTGCTTATTATTGGCAGTATTTTGATTTTATGCTAAAAAGAGCTCTTGACGAGAATTGCAATATTATATGTTTGGGTGATTTGAACATAAATTTTATGGCTAATATTCCTACAAATATTAGAGATATTATTTTCATCAATGGTTTTGTAAACATTATTAATAAACCGACACACTTTGATAATCGCACAGGTAATTATTCTTTACTTGATCCAATTTTGATCACCGACTCGATAAGTATTATTGATAGTGACACAATACACATTGACAGAGAGTTTAGCGATCATGATGGAACATACGTCACAATAGGTTGTGGTTTCAGTAATAATACAAATTTTAAACGTAAAATTTGGGTTTTAAACGAGCAGATTATCTTCTTATGAAACAAAAAATATCTGAAATAGACTGGGTCAATTTAATAACTAGTGCATGTGATATTCATGGAGCGGTCTCTGATTTTAAGTCAATATTTTTGAAAATAGCTAGTATATATGCATTCCGACAAGGGAGGTAATTATAAGATTGGTTTGATTCCACTTTGAGAAGAGAGATACGAATACGTGATCGTTTTCGTAAAACTTTTCTTAGGGTGAAATCAGTACTAACAGAGTCGAAATATAAACAACAGCGAAATAAGGTAAATAATTTTAAAAAACAGGCCAAAAATAAATGTTATGCAAATATAAATGAAAATTTAGATGAATTAAAATCAGCCAATGGCAAATTATATTGGAAAACCATGAATATGTTAATAAAAAATGAAAATTCATCTAATGAGACTCCTCTCTCAGACCCACAGAATGATTTCAAATTATCATACGAATCCATAGAAAAAGCAGAAATTTTAAATAAATATTTTTCTTCCATATCTAATTTAAACGATGAAAATAAGGTTTTACCGGATTTTGATTGTAGATGCTTGAATGTTCTCTCTGATATTGAAGTTTGTGAACAAGATGTTATAGATATAATTTCCACGTTGAATGTTGATAAGGCTGTTGGACATGATATTATAAGTAACCGAATGTTATTAGCTGTAAAAAATGAAATAGCAAAACCACTGTCCTTGTTATTTAATAGGTCGATACAAGAAATGGTTTTTCCAGATCAGTGGAAAATAGCACATGTCATTGCTTTGATTAAAAAGGAGGATAAATCTCTACCGTCAAATTATCGTCCAGTTTCCTTATTGTCATGTGTTAGTAAGATTTTAGAAAAAAAAATAGTTTATAAACAGATTTATAATCATCTGCATATAGACAAACTTTTATATAAATTCCAGTCTGGATTTCTGCCGGGATATTCAACTACCCATCAGTTAATTGAACTTTATGATAATATTTTACTTGCGTTGGATAAAAAACAAATAACTAGTATAACCTTCGCTGATATTAGTAAAGCCTTTGATACAGTTTGGATTAAAGCGCTTATATTAAAACTCGAGAATTACTGGAGTTCGGAAAGTGTTTTCGGAGGCTGGGTAGTATACCGCTCTCAAAGTCTAACACCAAAATAAGTGGGTTGAGAATCAGGTTAAAAGTTGCCATCTTTCTGCATAGTGTAGCGAACATCTGGTAGTAAGTGTCACTTGATTTATCCTTAAGGAGTGCGTAAACAACTGGTATGAAGAATCCCATGTAGATGATGTGGAGGGTGAATAGTTGCGTGAACTGTGGAGGAGATATCTTGAAAGTGCCGTCCATGAATATAATATCTGCAGCTGCCATCATCTCTAGGTTGTTGTCGGTGGCAAATAGAACCATGTCATCGTTTTGATGAAGTAGAAACTGCTGATTGTCGTTGGTCAATGCCCATTGTCCCTCTAAGTTGATGTCTTCGCGGGTAGCGGGTAGTGGTGGCATATTCTGTCGCCGGGCCCTATATATCTGGCTCATGCATGACCTGAGTTGTGGTTCTAACAAATCATCTTCCAGGAGTGGTGCGTCTGAAGACATGTACTGGTTGTACACTTCTTTCATTGGTAAAGTTGGGTTATCTGCTGCTCTCTCGCAGAGATCTGATTTCATCTTAGCTGAAAGTGTGGCTTCCATATCAGGTTCATGGTCATGATCAGTAGATTTAAGTAGCTGTACTTCATCATTTCCAGTAGTGTGGGCACGGCCAGTACAGCTCCTTACGGCACATTTCCAGTATTGTACACCAGCTGTGTTTTTCGTGTCTTTTGAATAACGGTAGCCATTGTGTACAAGGTTGACGCCTCTGCCTTTCCTTACTATGGTAGGAACATCCATGGTGATTTTTTTAAAAGAATGATTGTGCAGGCAGACAGAAGAACTTTTATACATGATTTCAATTAATCAAATTTGTTTGAAGTTAATTAATTGCCGATCATTTATTAAAATCTACCATAATAACCTATGATAAGCTTGGATATTGTTGGTATAGTACTAGTTCATTTTTAGATTACCGAAATCATCAATCAGCTCTAAATAATTTGCTATTTAACGACAATTTTCGGCATTTCTTTTTTCTTTCTTACTTAGTAAAACTCTAAATAAACATTTACTTTTTTGTAAATTATTTCCATTGTTCTTCAATTGTTTGAGTAATGAGTATCGGCGTCTCCTATTCATCAATCAGTATGCATTTGACTATGGTTTTTCTAATTAAAATTGCGCGAAAAATTACTGCTTTCAATAAAATATGTACAAATTATCAATATTTTTTTTTTAAAATAAAAAATAATATTATGAAATTTTGTCATTTTTAACAAAAGTCGGCAATATGGGATTCGGCAAACTGGACTCGGCAATATGGGATTCGGCAATCTGGTACTAATTCAAAAGAGAAGCTTCTTTTCTGGTTAAAAATTTATCTTTCAAGACGAAAACAACGAGTAGTTATTAAAGATGCAATACCAAGTACTGAGTAATTAAAGGCTGGTGTGCCCCAAGGGTCGGTCTTGGGTCCATTGCTCTTTCTAATTTTTATAAATGACGTAGCAGACAATATGACTGGCTGACGTAGCAGACAATATGACTGGCTTTGGCAGACTATTTGCTGATGACACTTGTATTGGCAATATGGCACACAATGAAGAAAATTTACATACATTAATAAGTACAGATTTAGAATATTTAAATGTATGGTCATATAGTACTAGGTATTTAGAAAATAATGTACTATTTGACTTTAACAATATTTCACTATCTCCTGTGCATATGCATAAACATTTAGGTGTTATTTTTAGCAATGATTGTAAGTGGACAAAGCATATTGATGTACTTATTGAAAGAACTTCAAAGCAACTTAACATATTACGAAAACTTAAATACAGGTTAAAAAGGGATTATCTTGAAAAAATATATTTAGTTTTCATTCGACCTATTTTGGAATATGCCTCAGAAGTTTGGGATAATTGTGGACAAGCAAATTGTAATCGTCTAGAAAAAATACAAATAGAAGCAGCTCGTATAGTGACTGGATTATCTATATATGCTAGTTTTGATTCAATCTACAAGGAAACGGGGTGGGAAACATTGAGTACAAGAAGGAAAGTTAAAAAACTGCTACTTTTTTATTACAAAATTGTCAATAAAGAAGCACCAGATTATTTATATGAATTAGTTCCGACTTTAGTGGCAGCAAACGTTAATTATAATTTACGTAACAGTCACAATGTACATGTACCTTTTAATCGTTTGTCTGTTTACCAAAATTCTTACTTTCCATGTACTATTCAAGCATGGAATTCTTTGGATCTAACTATTAGAAATCTTCCTACGTTTTCCTCTTTTAAACTAAAACTTCAGCAAATATTTTATACTAAGAGGAGAAATCCTCAATATTATTCTATAGGTGACCGCTTTCTCAGTGCATTGCACCCTAGAATGCGAAATAAATGCAGTGCATTAATTGCAGATTTATATCATGCAAATTTAATTGTAAATTATAATTGTTTATGTGGATACTTTAATGAAAATGCAGAGCATTACTTGTTACACTGTAACAGATTTACCTTATCGCGTATTATTATGTTATTTGAAATAAATAAGTTGAATTTGATTGGAATTCCGGGAAATATTGATTTATTATTATTCGGAAATGAAACACTTAACTGTGATATAAATTGTTCCATATATTTGGGTGTACAAAAATACTGTAGTGAGTCGTGGGGGATGGGGGCCGAGGAGTTCCGAAAGGCACCCATGATGCATCACAAACTGACCACGCTGACCAGAACTCGATATACGACAGAGCGATATATACCACAGAACCAAGTAGACGTAATTAACCAAGCAGATAAAGAAGACTATTAGTTAAAGCACAAGCTAGTAATAGTAAGTAGTAGAAATTACTATATTGGCGCTGCGACTACAAGTCGAATCGTATTCGCGAGAAAGGTTATTAAATTAACCAAAGGTGATTTTTAAATAAAATCACAACTCCGCCATTGAAATTTTTTTTTTCAAGGGAAAAAGATTTTTTTTTTCATTGGTTTCTATTTTGTCTGGCTGATAGGACCTGGTATTTTCAGGGGAAATTGTCCGTCAGGAGATTTCAAGGGAAAATACGCAGGTAGGATTGGCAGACAAGATTAGAAATCTTTAAATTTTTTGCCCGTTCAAAGAAATACCCCTTTTTTCACCCACGTGTAGACCCCACCACGTATGAATTTTTTATTTTGTTTTTTGTTTTGTTCTAATGTTGTAGAGTTGATAGGACCTGGTGTTTTCGGGGGAAATTGTCCGTTAGGAAGTTTCAAGGGAAGATACGCAGGTGGAATTGACATACAAATTTGGAAATCTTTAATTTTTTCCCGTAATTGAGAAAGTGCCCCTTTCCCACTCACGTGTAAACCCCACCACGTGGTTCAGCAATAACGTGTATTCCCCAAATGTAAACCCCAAACCGGAAGCAGCTTGTTTCTAGAAGCCATCTTTAAATAAGAGCTGGTTGAAAATAAGTTGCAAGTTCGGTATTTACAATACATATTTTTTTTGTTTTTTTTGTTTGACATTATCGATTTTAAACAAAAGTAGACAAAAGCGGCCCGGTGTAAAAATCTGGTCCGTTAAAAATTGTACATACACGCATACACCACAGAATAAAAAGCCACGTGTTTTTGTTCATTTTTATTAACAATGCCGCGTGTTTTCATTAACAATTGTTCCATCGAGGAACTGATGTCAGTACCAGGTATAGGGGCAAAGGTAGCCGATAAAATTTTGGAATTAAGAGAGGCAAAGGGGGATCTGGAATTGGATGACCTAAATCAGGTTCCATATCTTAGGATAACACAACCTTTACTGGATTGTTTGGATTTTACCTCTTTTGAAAATAAAGAAGGAATGGGATCCCTGTATGATAGACATAGGGAAAGGGTTAGGAGTGTTGACAATTTAATAGGGAAGTGGGATGGGATAGGACAGGATCAAGTTAAAGGAAAGGGGAAGGATATGGGTACATTTGATAAAGAACCATATTATAATAAACAGGAAGGGGATTGGTGGCAACAGGCCAATTTACCCGAGAGATTAGATGAGGATGATTATAGTGAGATGGGAAGTACTTTCAGGGAAAGACAAACCCCAATGGGAGTTAAATATACATCAGCTCCGGAACAATATCCGCGACCATCAGTCCGTCGAACGCGATGGGATGATTGGGATTCGAGCAGCGAGGAGCGGGATCAGAAGTATATGCAAAATATGCATATACGGGACTCGGATATTCGTGCAGGTTATGCATTTCCTAGAGGACCAGGCCTTTTTCATAGTGGGGTTTTAGCCAGTGGGGGGGCTGAAGTAAGAGTGCCAAAAATACGAACAGTGGCCCCGTCTGATAGGGAAAGTATTTGGCATGACAGGGGGGGCCGCTATTCCCCTCCGAGGAATACCGGAGGGAGGTGGAGTAGGGAAAATACAAACCCCAAGATGAGGGAGAGCATAGGTAGAACAAGACATACCCTAGGAAGGGAAAATGAAGTCCCTAGAATAGTTCAACGAAGAGAAGAGTTTGATGGGGAAAGGGGACATTACCGCACAAGTGGGGGAGACAGTGAAAACCCAGGAGGAAGAAACCCAACGGTTCCTAGATTACAGAGTAGTGGGAACAAGCCTGGGGGTCTTCACAGAAGAGAACCCGAAAATCCTAACGATTATGCAAGAAGGGAGGAGTATGAGGGGGAGAGAGGTCCAAGGGGAAGGGGGAAGAGTGTTAGTTTGCCAATGTCCTTAAAATTTGATGGGAAGTCAAATTGGAAAGCATTTTATGCGAAATTTTCCCGATACGCGGAAGCTAGTGAGTGGACGGAAGGAGAATGTCGGGACCAGTTATGCTGGTGCCTAGATGGGAAAGCAAGTGAATATTATGCCCTTCTGGTTGAACGGAACCAGGAAATGGTATATATGGACCTAATACGGAAATTAGAGAAAAGGTTTGGTTTCCGTGAGCTCCCTGAAACAGCCCAGGTCCAATTTAATAATGCCCGTCAGACTCCGGATGAACTCCTGGAGAACTGGGCGGATCGGGTTTTGTCCCTAGCCACAAGGGCATTTAGAGATTTGCCCGAAACTCACATGTATAAACAAGCAGTGGTGAGGCTATGCCAAGGGGCAGCAGATAAAGAGGCCGGAAGTTATGCCTCTAATATCCGCCCTAAAAACATAGAGGAGGCTATTGATAAAATGAGGTGGTTTCAACATAATAATCAGGCTATATTTGGAACCACCCTTGGGCGTAATCCTCGAAGGGAGGTGAAACAAGTATCTCCAGGGTCTCATTACGGGGGAGAGGCCAGGGTGTGCGCAATAGGGACTGATCGGGTTACAGATAATAGTTTAGAAAAAAAATTGGGAGAAGTACTGTCGGCACAAGGGAAAGAAATGAGTGAGATAAGGTCCAACATAGCAACACTTTCCACTCAAATGGCATCCATTATGGAGGAGGTGAAAAGAAATCGAATAGATAGGCATAGAGCACAATCACGAAGTCCATCCCCCAGAAAGGGGGATAAACAGGGATGCTTCCACTGTGGGGCCATGGGACACTTCAAGAGGGAGTGCCCAAAGATGGGGTCTCCGACAGGGGAGAAACGAGTGTCATTTCAGGGAAATAAGGAGGCTTTAAACTCCAAAGGGGCAACTCGCGAGACTTGAGCCAACCCCTTATTGCAAATATACATAGTCTCAAAGAAGTAAAAATGAAGGAGAAGAATAAGCAAGATAGGCTCCTAGGGGTAGATAGGGAATTGAGGGACGATCCGGAGGGACGGTTAAAATTTGAAGGGGCAAGTCAGGAGTACGAGTTCTCAAGTGAGGAGTCGGAGGGGGAGGAAAACAATAGAGAAGTAGAGCACGACCCTCCGGATTCTAGAAGTCCGGAGGGACGGGTCAAAGAGGAAGGTGCGAGTCTGGGGTATGAGCTTTCCAGTGAAGAGTTGGAAGGGGAGGACGACCCTCTGGATTCTAGTAGTCTGGAGGGATTAGTCAAAGGTGAAAGTGAGAATCGAGAGTATGAGTCCTCAAGTGAGGAGTCAGTAGGGGAGAAAAACAATAGGGATAAGAAGGAAACGGGTGAGTCCATAGAGGAGAAGGAAAAGGGAGTAGAGGATAAAATAGGGGATTGTGATACGGATGAGGAAGAGGACGGAGCAGTAACGGTGCTCAAAATGTCCAATGGGGTAATGTTTAAGGTCCCAGTAGAGGTACAAGGCATGCAGTTACAAGCTGTAGTAGATACAGCAGCACAGGTAACACTGGTGTCCGAGGAAATCTACAAATCATTGGACCCTGCCCCACCCATCCGTAAGGAAGTGGTTATGAACACCGCAGGGAAGGGAATGCAGATGAATGGGTATATTGCTGGCCCTTTTCAGGTAGTCCTAGGGACACATCTATTCACAGTAGAAATCTACGTGGCCCCAACAGAGGAGGATATGTTACTGGGTTTAGACTTTTTAGAGGCTAATGGGGTGTCCCTACATCTCAAAGAAAAGGAACTACAGATATCAGGGGATATTATACCCATGAGTTTGGGAACAGGAAGCCCTTTAGTCAATAAGACAGAGGCGGGGGTGTTCCTAGCCAAGGGGTGTAAGGTACCCCCTAATTCAGTCATGAGAGTGGGGGCACAGCTGAGTGAGTCAATGGCAAGGGAGTATATAGTAAAGGCAGCTACCAAGGGTGAGCTATTAATACCTCGAACCTTGCACAATGGAGGTAATAACCCAGTGCTTTGCTTAATTAACATATCCGATCACTATGTAGAAGTAGAGAAGGGGGAAGTTTTGGCCTATGCAGAAGAGGTGTGTTTGAGCGTAGAAAATATCGGAGTGCAAAAGGTAGGAGTTGCGGGACAGGGGGGTCCAGAGAATGGAAAACGGGAAATTCCTGAACATTTGATTAATCTCTTTGATAAATCCAAAGGGAAGCTGAATGAACAGGAGCAGACACAGCTTAGTGAGTTATTATGCGAGTTTGAAGATGTGTTTGCTAAAAGTGAGTTTGACCTGGGGAAATTTAATACAATCCAGCATGGGATTGATACTGGGACCAATCGCCCAGTTAAACAAAGAATCAGGCGTACCCCATTAGGGTTTGCAGGAGAAGAAGAGGCCCATTTAAAGAAAATGTTGAGTGCAGGGGTGATCCGGCCATCAGTGTCTGAGTGGGCATCGGCTCCGGTTCTTATCCGGAAACGATGTGGGTCAGTACGATGGTGTGTGGATTACAGGGCCTTAAATGCTCTCACCATTAAAGATGTGTTCCCATTGCCCCTAGTGGACGAATGTCTTGACACTTTAGCCGGGAATATATGGTATTCCAAACTGGATGCCAATTCAGCATATTGGCAGGTGAAAATCAAACCTGGAGACTGCTCCAAAACGGCATTTATTACTAAATACGGGTTGTTTGAGTTCGCTAGAATGGCTTTTGGGTTATGTAACTCACCAGCCACTTATACGAGAGTCATCAACCTGGTGCTGAGGGGTTTGAATTGGAAAGTGGTTCTGGCTTTCCTGGATGATATCCTGGTCCTGGGGAAGGATTTCGAGGGGCATTTGGCCAACCTAAGGGCTGTACTGGTTAGGTTTAGGGAGTATGGGCTAAAATTGAAGCCCAAAAAATGTGAATTGTTTCAAAAAGAAGTGGAGTTCCTGGGTAGAGTAGTGGGACCTAGAGGAATATACATTGGGCCAGGATATATGAAAGATATAAAAAACTGGCCAAGGCCTAAGAATAAAAAAGAGGTGGAGAGGTTTTTGGGGTTCACCAATTACCATAGGGCCTTTATTGAAGGATATACTCAAATAGCATTTCCCCTTCAGGCCCTAACAGGGAAACGTACATATCAATGGGGAAATGAACAGGAAAAGGCGCTTGATGAGTTGAGGAATGCAATGGTGAGAGCACCAGTTCTAGCCCTGCCTAACGTGACTGATCCCTTTATACTAGATACGGATGCATCCGATAAATCGGTGGGGGCTGAATTGATTCAAATACAAGAAGGGGAAGAGAGAGCAGTAGCGTACGGGAGTCTTACCTTGATTCCGGAGCAACAAAAATACTGCACCACTCGAAAGGAATTATTAGCAATTATTAGGTTCTCTCGACAGTTTAGGCATTACTTGTTGGGTAGGCGTTTCACGGTCAGGACAGACCATAATAGTCTGACCTGGCTGATGAATTTTAAGGAGCCACAGGGACAATTGGCTAGATGGTTAGAAGAACTGAGTCAGTTCAATATGGAAATCCAGCATAGGCCTGGGAAGAAACATACCAATGCAGATGCCTTGTCAAGGATCCCTGGGGGGGAACCATGTTCAGACTTCAATCTAAGAGTGAAATTACAGGATTTGCCATGTGGGGGGTGTCCCTACTGTACTAGGGCCCATTCAAATTGGTCCGGTTTTGACCAGGATATAGATGACGTGGTTCCCTTGGCAAATAAGCCTTGGGGTCAACCCGTAAGAGAGGGTCAAGACCAGGAGGAAGAAGAAATGGGACCTCGGGTGGCTGAGATCTGGGTCTCTACGGGGGAAGCGGGAAATAGACTTAGATGGGAAAGTACAAAGGGAGTCCAAATGGTTAGAGAGGCAGAGGGCATTAATTTTCAAGGCCCAGGTGAGGACGAAATGAAGGGACAGCAACGGGTGGACCCCGAATTAGCCTGGGTGGTCAGGTGAAGGGAGACGGGGGAGGAGCCCACTGAAGGAGAACTGTTTATAGGGAACTCTAGAAGCAAATATTATTGGATAAACAGGGAAGTTTTTGTTTTGGAAAAAGGGGTCCTGTGGAGAGAAGGGGATGAGGGGAAGACAGCAAGGAGGGTGGTCCCAAAGATGTACAGGGAACAAATTGTGAAACTTTGTCACGATCCCCCATTAGCTGGACATCAGGGCATAGAAAGAACAATCGAGAAAGTAAAGTCTAGGTATTATTGGAGGGGGATAAGTAAAGATGTGTCGGCTTATGTGAAAGGGTGTATGGAGTGTAACCAAAATAAGAAGGCAACGGTCTCCGCTAGACACCCAATGTTATCCTATCATTCAGGATCGCCAATGGAACGGGTTCATTTAGACTTCATTGGGCCCCTACCTCGCACTGAGAGAGGAAATGAACACATCTTGATGATGGTTGACCAATTTACCAAGTGGGTAGAGTGCATCCCATTGCCTTCCCAAAGTGCAGAGGAAACGGCAAGAGCCGTGGTGAATCAGTTCTTTTCTAGATTTGGGTGCCCATTCCAAGTATTCACTGATCAGGGGAGGAATTTTGAGTCCTCTTTGTTCAGGGAAATGTGTGAATTACTTCACATACATAAATCGAGAACTACCCCTTATCGTCCCTCGGCGAACGGACAGGTAGAGCGATGCAATCGTACACTGATGGCGGCGGTGCGTTGTTTCATTGGAAAAAATCAGCGGAGCTGGGATAAATACTTACCGCAGTTGGCAGGGGCATTAAGATCCTCTGTAAATAGAAGCACAGGGTACACGCCCAATATGATGATGTTGGGTAGGGAGATTGAGTTGCCTGCAGAACTAATGTTCGGGAGTCCGGGAAACACCGGACAGCCAGAAGGGGACCAATACGTAGGGAAGTTGCAAACAGCTATTGAAGGGGCCCACAAGGTAGCTAGGGAAACTCTCAAACAATCTCAAAAACGAATGAAGAGAGATTATGATATCAAGGTGAGGGTCAAGGAGTTAAAACTGGGGGATTTGGTGTATCAGTTGGACACTGCTACAGTTAAGGGAAAAACTCGAAAATTGAGTCCCTCGTGGAAAGGCCCCGGAGTGGTAATTGAAAAGTTGACCCCCTATCTCTATAAAATAAAGTTAAAGCGGGTGATAATCACCGCTAATCACGATATGTTGAAGTTATGTCATGACCGCGAGGTTCCGGAGTGGGCCCAAAAACTGAGTCAACAAATCATTAAGGGGACAGGATACACCAAGGAGAAGGGGAACGTCAAAGTTCAACAGGGGAATAGAGCTAAGCTTTATTGTGTATGTCAAAAGCCATACAATGGGGAGTTCATGATTAGGTGCGATGAGTGTAAAGAATGGTATCATGGTGATTGTGTAAGGATAACACAGGAAGAGGCAAAGGCTATGGGAGATTTTGTCTGCTCGGGGTGTCGTAGGCATCCCCGGGAGAAGGTATAGTCTAGTGGAGGAAGTATTGGGGACTCTGGGGTGGCATAATGATAGTGTTTAGGGAGAAAAAGGGAATACTAGGTATGCCCATAGAACATAGAATGGCTATAGACCCCCTGTGTCAGGTGGATTATTTAATCTCTTCATTCCTGGCATGGTGTCTTGGGGAAAGTGTTTCCTTGGAAAATGGGTCTCTGAGGGGATCGACTTATCATAAAAAGTATATTTGTTCTCTAAACTGATTTACTCGTCACAAAAAATATAGTTATATTTTATAATAATGGGGGGAAGCGATGGTATGGGTAATGTGGAGAAGGGGGATATCGAAGTGGATGGTCGGTGTGTTGTGGGTGTGGAGGGCGTCACAGGGTCTGGTGTGTAACATATAGTTTGCTGGTCTTGTGATTCCTGGGGACGCGGTCCCATGGATATCGAAAGCTTAGGGCTTGTGGAGGCTTTGACCGCCTCTTGTGAGCCCTAGGGTGATTTTTGGACTTGTTATTAAATCCGGGGTGGGCCTTTGTTTTTGGGGTGTGTTTCAGTGGCTGACCGGGGACCTTTGAAATAAAACGGGGAGGAGTGTAGTGAGTCGTGGGGGATGGGGGCCGAGGAGTTCCGAAAGGCACCCATGATGCATCACAAACTGACCACGCTGACCAGAACTCGATATACGACAGAACAATATATACCACAGAACCAAGTAGACGTAATTAACCAAGCAGATAAAGAAGACTATTAGTTAAAGCACAAGCTAGTAATAGTAAGTAGTAGAAATTACTATAATACATTAGAAACACCTGTCGCTTTTCTATGTCATGATCATAAATATTTGTAAATTAGTCATATTTGTAATGAGTAACAGGTTAATAATAGATTTATGTCTTACTTTATTGATCAAGATCGTATGAACTAGTTTCGAGACAGCCTCATGCAACTGGATTATCGAGTCGTCATATCATAAATAACCGTTTTTAACAAAAATATTATAAAAAAAAGCAATATACTTACCGAACGTTAATAGAATAATGATTCCTCCCTATATTTTCACATGTTAACTACCTTAATTAAGCACCCACTTTATATATAAATCCACTAGAAAGTTAAATCCCAATTGAATGTTTGGTGAGTTCGTGTCATTAAGATGAAAGGCTGTGTTCGATTAAGTATACTTCAGCTTGGATAATCCACCTGCATGACGCTCAACATTTTTAGTCTTTGTTTGTTTTTGCTTTTGTTTTTTTCGTGTCATCACTTAATATGAAATATGTATATAATATTATATATGTTCATTTTGTATTAATTCATGTATGTATTGGAGAAGACGTTTCTAAGTTGTGAAACTTGTGTCCTATCCAATGGTTTCTTATTGAACTATAAAATATGTTTAAAGTAACAGAATAACTCGCACACAAATACAAATCAATGGTCTGAAAGGACAATTTCCTGTTGCAGTTAAGGGACAATACAAAGTAGCACACACAAACAAACCAGTGGTCCGAAAGGACCATCTCCTGTTCTACTTAAAGGACAACACAAACTCGCACACAAAAACAAACCAGTGATCCGAAAGCACCATCTCCTGTTCTAGTTAAAGGACAACACAAACTTGCACACAAAAACAAACCAGTGATCCGAAAGGACCATCTCCTTTTCTAGTTAAAGGACAACACAAACTCGCACACAAAAACAAACCAGTGATCCGAAAAGACCATCTCCTGTTCTAGTTAAAGGACAACGCAAATACACACACAAAAACAAACCAGTGATCCGAAAGGACCATCTCCTGTTGCAGTTAAGGGACAATAGAAAGTAGCACACAAAAACAAACCAGTGGTCCGAAAGGACCATCTCCTATTCTAGTTAAAGGACAACACACAATAGCAGACAAAAACAAACCAGTGATCCGAAAGGACAATCTCCTGTTCTAGTTTAAGGACAACACAAACTAGCACACAAATACAAACCAGTGATCCGAAAGGACAATCTCCTGTTCTAGTTAAAGGACAACACAAACTCGCACACAAAAACTAACCAGTGATCCGAAAGGACCATCTCCTGTTCTAGTTAAAGGACAACACAAACTCGCACACAAAAACAAACCAGTGATCTGAAAGGACCATCTCCTGTTTTAGTTAAAGGACAACACAAACTCGCACACAAAAACAAACCAGTTATCCGAAAGGACCATCTCCTGTTCTAGTTAAAGGACAACACAAACTAGCACACAAAAACAAACCAGTGATCCGAAAGGACCATCTCCTGTTCTAGTTAAAGGACAACACAAACTCACACACAAAAACAAACCAGTGGTCCGAAAGGACAATCTCCTGTTGCAGTTAAGGGACAATAGAAAGTAGCACACAAAAACAAACCAGTGGTCCGAAAGGACCATCTCCTGTTCTAGTTAAAGGACAACACACACTAGCACACACAAAAAACCAGTGATTCGAAAGGACAATCTCCTGTTCTAGTTAAAGGACAACACAAACTCACACACAAAAACAAACCAGTGGTCCGAAAGGACCATCTCCTATTGCAGTTAAGGGACAATAGAAAGTAGCACACAAAAACAAACCATTGGTCCGAAAGGACCATCTCCTGTTGCAGTTAAAGGACAACACACACTAGCATACAAAAACAAACCAGTGATTCGAAAGGACAATCTCCTGTTCTAGTTAAAGGACAACACAAACTCGCACACAAAAACAAACCAGTGATCCGAAAGGACCATCTCCTGTTCTAGTTAAAGGACAACACAAACTCGCACACAAAAACAAACCAGTGATCCGAAAGGACCATCTCCTGTTCTAGTTAAAGGACAACACAAACTCGCACACAAAAACAAACCAGTGATCCGAAAGGACCATCTCCTATTCTAGTTAAAGGACAACACAAACTCGCACACAAATACAAACCAGTGATCCGAAAGGACCATCTCCTGTTCTAGTTAAAGGACAACACAAACTCGCACACAAAAACAAACCAGTTATTCGAAAGGACCATCTCCTGTTCTAGTTAAAGAACAACACAAACCTGCACATAAAAGCAAACCAGTGGCCCGAAAGGACAATCTCCTGTTGCAGCTAAAGGACAATAGAAAGTAGCACACAAAAACAAACCAGTGATCCGAAAGGACCATCTCCTGTTCTAGTTAAAGGACAACACACACTAGCACACAAATACAAACCATTGATCCGAAAGGACCATCTCCTGTTCTAGTTAAAGGACAACGCAAACTAGCACACAACAACAAACGAGTGATCCGAAAGGACAATCTCCTGTTCTAGTTTAAGGACAACGCAAACTAGCACACAAATACAAACCAGTGATTCGAAAGGACCATCTCCTGTTCTAGTTAAAGGACAACACACACTAGCACACAACAACAAACCAGTGATCCGAAAAGACCATCTCCTGTTCTAGTTAAAGGACACCACAAACTAGCACACAAATAGAAACCAGTGATCCAAAAGGACCATCTCCTGTTCTAGTTAAAGGACAACACAAACTCGCACACAAAAACAAACCAGTGATCCGAAAGGACCATCTCCTATTCTAGTTAAAGGACAACACAAACTCGCACACAAATACAAACCAGTGATCCGAAAGGACCATCTCCTGTTCTAGTTAAAGGACAACACAAACTCGCACACAAAAACAAACCAGTTATTCGAAAGGACCATCTCCTGTTCTAGTTAAAGAACAACACAAACCTGCACATAAAAGCAAACCAGTGGCCCGAAAGGACAATCTCCTGTTGCAGCTAAAGGACAATAGAAAGTAGCACACAAAAACAAACCAGTGATCCGAAAGGACCATCTCCTGTTCTAGTTAAAGGACAACACACACTAGCACACAAATACAAACCATTGATCCGAAAGGACCATCTCCTGTTCTAGTTAAAGGACAACGCAAACTAGCACACAACAACAAACGAGTGATCCGAAAGGACAATCTCCTGTTCTAGTTTAAGGAC
The DNA here is from genome assembly GCA_963383655.1 of Bathymodiolus septemdierum. Taxonomy (NCBI): domain Eukaryota; kingdom Metazoa; phylum Mollusca; class Bivalvia; order Mytilida; family Modiolidae; genus Bathymodiolus; species Bathymodiolus septemdierum. The sequence continues at coordinate 158,014,969 of OY726517.1, forward strand.
AACGCAAACTAGCACACAAATACAAACCAGTGATTCGAAAGGACCATCTCCTGTTCTAGTTAAAGGACAACACACACTAGCACACAACAACAAACCAGTGATCCGAAAAGACCATCTCCTGTTCTAGTTAAAGGACACCACAAACTAGCACACAAATAGAAACCAGTGATCCAAAAGGACCATCTCCTGTTCTAGTTAAAGGACAACACAAACTCGCACACAAAAACAAACCAGTGATCCGAAAGGACCATCTCCTATTCTAGTTAAAGGACAACACAAACTCGCACACAAATACAAACCAGTGATCCGAAAGGACCATCTCCTGTTCTAGTTAAAGGACAACACAAACTCGCACACAAAAACAAACCAGTTATTCGAAAGGACCATCTCCTGTTCTAGTTAAAGAACAACACAAACCTGCACATAAAAGCAAACCAGTGGCCCGAAAGGACAATCTCCTGTTGCAGCTAAAGGACAATAGAAAGTAGCACACAAAAACAAACCAGTGATCCGAAAGGACCATCTCCTGTTCTAGTTAAAGGACAACACACACTAGCACACACATACAAACCATTGATCCGAAAGGACCATCTCCTGTTCTAGTTAAAGGACATTGCAAACTAGCACACAACAACAAACGAGTGATCCGAAAGGACAATCTCCTGTTCTAGTTTAAGGACAACGCAAACTAGCACACAAATACAAACCAGTGATCCGAAAGGACCATCTCCTGTTCTAGTTAAAGGACAACACACACTAGCACACAACAACAAACCAGTGATCCGAAAAGACCATCTCCTGTTCTAGTTAAAGGACACCACAAACTAGCACACAAATAGAAACCAGTGATCCAAAAGGACCATCTCCTGTTCTAGTTAAAGGACAACACACACTAGCACACAACAACAAACCAGTGATCCGAAAGGACAATCTCCTGTTCTAGTTAAAGGACAACACAAATACAAACCAGTGGTCAGAAAGGACCATCTCCTGTTCTAGTTAAGGGACAACGCAAATTAGCACACAAAAACAAACCAGTGATCAGAAATGACAATCTTCTGTTCTAGTTAAGGGCCAACACAAACTCGCACACAAAAACAAACCAGTGGTCCGGAAGTACAAACTTCTAGTATTTTCAAAACTTACCATCCAATTATTGCAATCTTGTCCATTTTTAAATTACAATGTCTCTTTATCATACAATTGTGGCAGGAATACAATGTCCCAAAGATTTAAGATAAGATTAATAATGTGACTCATTTAAGGCATTACTTGAAATGTCATTTGATAAGGACGCCATTGGTTAAAACTGAGAGGTAAGGTTTTATGATTTTGTAATCGTGCAGTACATGATAAATTGTTCGTCACTATCCAGCTATTCATGATTTTATTATGACAGTCAACAGTCAAGATTTTATGATGATAGTCAACAGTCATTGTTTCAGTTGTTCTATCCTCCCTCATTTTGTTATATTGTTTTATATGTTGTTGAACTTGTCTTTGCCCTAAGTATGAATGAAATGTTTGCCACTCGACGTTATGGATTGATGATTGCTTATCGTCCAATAAACAGTATTTCAGCTCTATTCAGGACGACCACAGGTATAATAATATATGAAAAGTATATAGGAATGAGGGAAGGGATGTGTCAAAGACTCTTAACTGCTACAAAAAAGTATGGATAGTTGGGTAGGGACGAAAACAATTAGACTTTTGTAGCTGTTGTAATGCCACTACTTGTTTTAGAAATCCACAAAAGAGGACCATTGCGTAGAGGGATCGTGGTACTCTCCAAACTGGATTACTACTATTGTAAACGATCAGGATTTCTGCATTATAACTTGACCCCCAATGGATAGGACTTTCTCTATCCGCCATCCAAGGACGCGCTGATCAGCTGTGTGGGTTTGAACCATGGGAATATTAACCAGTACCCAATCGCTGGACGGCAAGCCTGCAACTATCAACCAAATGTGAAAATTGATTGACCCATTTTTTTTTATATTTGTCACTGTATTTCAAGGCAGAATTGAATTACCGGTTAGTTTAAAATGAAATACTACTTGCAACATAAGCTTATGTTGTAGTTTCCTCATCAACATCAATGATTGGACCTCAGTGACAAATGTAATATTTATAGTAACATATTAATGAACAATAGTAATATCTTTTTGTGAGATCAGTGATTGGAGATAAGAGGTAGCTCTGTTGATATTGGTTGTCTATCACTGTTTAAACCCTTTTTGTCATAATGGCTGAAGGTATGACGGACGTAAATAAGGACAGATAACATTGGATAGTATCAATAGTGATTGACAACATATAGTGTTTTGTACCCTTGCAAATAAATATTTTTCCTTTAGTGCATATAATATAAACTAATGTTTACGAATATTTTATTTGATTATAGTTCATTTTAATCAGTTAATTTGTCTTGAATCTGCTTCATCCATATCTTTGATCAGCTGTGAAAGTTCAGACGTCCTGGCAGCCCTCCATTTGTATCGCTCATTCAATTTCTCCAACGGGGCCTTCTTGACCATTTCTTCTTGTATCTTTTCCAGAATAGCGATATCTGTAAATGACGGAGGTGGGCTAAGGCTGTTCTGAACTTGATTAATTACTTCGCCATATCTCTCACTGTATACATCAAAACCTTAAAGAAATAATGGTGTCAACTAGCATATATGTGGAGGTTTCTAGAAACACAATAATTACTTTATTGAGATTGTTCTACTAGTATATACGCGGGGAGGGGGGATTTCCAAACACATAGATAAAATAGTTACTTTATTGTGATTGTTCTACTAGTATATACAAGGGGAGGGGTGGGGTGGGGTTTCTAGACACATACACAACATAAATTCTTTATTGGTACTGTTCAGTCGTTGATGTCAACACTTTGGTTGGCTTGCCCCCAAAGATTTTAATATTATTTGTCTTTCAAATATTTTGGCTTTGAGCGTACGTGATTAAGGTTATTTCAGAAACGCGTCGTGCGCACTAAATTTGATATCTATGTTTTTGTTGCAACAGAGGTCTTTGAAAGTAACGTGACACTCTCCAAAATGGTACCCATGATGGTCCACGGTAGATTTTCCGCTGTATAAATATATTATATGATTAAGTTTGTTAGTTACTTGTGGTAAGTCAACGGTCATTCCACTCCTCTCCACCAATAGATACAATATCATATTATTGAGTTTGTTAGTTACTTGTGGTAAGTCAACAGTCATTCCACTCCTCTCCACCAATAGATACAATATTATATGATTGGGTTTGTCTGTTACTTGTGGTAAGTCAACGGTCATTCCACTCCTCTCCACCAATAGATACAATATTATATGATTGGGTTTGTCTGTTGCTTGTGGTAGATCAACGGTCATTCCACCCTTCTCCACCAATAGATACAATATCATATGATTGAGTTTGTTAGTTACTTGTGGTAAGTCAACGATCATTCCATCCTTCTCCACCAATAGATACAATATTATATGATTGAGTTTGTTAGTTACTTGTGGTAAGTCAACGGTCATTCCACTCCTCTCCACCAATAGATACAATATTATATGATTGGGTTTTTCTGTTACTTGTGGTAAGTCAACGGTCATTCCACTCCTCTCCACCAATAGATACAATATTATATGATTGAGTTTGTCTGTTACTTGTGGTAGGTCAACGGTCATTCCACTCCTCTCCACCAATAGATACAATATTATATGATTGGGTTTGTCAGTTACTAGTGGTAGCTCACAGGTCATTCCGCTCTTCTCCAACAATAGAATTTAGCATCACGGGTTATATTAACTGGTGTATTACTGAAATTCACTTTACACACCAATATCATTTGCAATTGAGAAATATTCAAAATTAATGGAAGAAAAGGAATATTATGTTTGTATTTCACATCATTTATTCTTTCTGGAGCTCACAGTAGCATTTCCATCCACCAAAAGAGTTAGATTACGTACCATGCGCATTTAAGTAAGCTGTTTCTAATACCCCCATAAAGGCATATCTTCTCCCGAGACCCTCTGTCATCACCAGATCAATATCAGAAGCTGTCATAACCCCTTTCTGCATCGATCGAAATATAAAAAACAGATTTTTGTCAAGAATAGTTCGAAGATACCAAAGGGATAATTAGCAACCTTAATTCGAAGAAGAACAGGCCATACAATGGACAAAAAAGACAAACGACAAACACAGGCCATACAATGAACAAAACCGACAAAGGACAAACACCGGCTATACAATGGAAAAAAAAGACAAAGGACAAAAACAGGCAATATAATGAACAAAAAAGACAAAGAACAAACACCGGCCATACAATGGACAAAAAAGACAAAGGACAAACACAGGCCATACAATGGACAAAAAAGACAAAGGACAAACACAGGCTATACAATGGACAAAAAAGACAAAGGACAAACACAGGCCATACAATGGACAAAAAAGACAAGGGACAAACACCGGCCATACAATGGACAAAAAAGAAAAAGAACTGACACAGGCCATACAATGGACTAAAAAGACAAAGGACAAACACAGGCCATACAATGAACAAAACAGACAAAGGACAAACACAGGCAACAAAATGGACAAGAAAGACAAAGGACAAGCACAGGCCATACAATGTACAAAAAAGAAAAAGAACTGACACAGGCCATACAATGGACTAAAAAGACAAAGGACAATCACAGGCCATACAATGAACAAAACAGACAAAGCACAAACACAGGCCATACAATGAACAAAACAGACAAAGCACAAACACAGGCGATTCAATGGAAAACAAAGACAAAGGACAAACACAGGTCATACAATGAACAAAACAGACAAAGCACAAACACAGGCGATACAATGTGCAAAAAAGACATAGGACAAACACAGGCCATACAATGGACAAAAAAGACAAAGCATAAACACAGGCCATGCGATGGTCAAAAAAGAAAAAGAACTGACACAGGCCATACAATGGACTAAAAAGACAAAGGACAAACACAGGCAATACAATAAACAAAACAGACAAAGCACAAACACAGGCGATACAATGTAAAAAAAAAGACAAAGCATAAACACAGGCCATACAATGGTCAAAAAAGAAAAGGAACTGACACAGGCCATACACTGGACTAAAACGACAAAGGACAAACACAGGTCATTCAATGTACAAAACAGACAAAGGACAAACACAGGCAATACAATGAACAAAACAGACAAAGCACAAACACAGGCCATACAATGAACAAAACAGACAAAGCACAAACACAGGCGATACAATGTGCAAAAAAGACAAAGGACAAACACAGGCCATGCCATGTACAAAAAAGAAAAAGAACTGACACAGGCCATACAATGGACTAAAAAGACAAAGGACAAACACAGGCCATACAATGAACAAAACAGACAAAGCACAAACACAGGCGATACAATGTACAAAAAAGAAAAAGGACAAACACAGGCCATACAATGTACAAAAAAGACAAAGCATAAACACAGGCCATACAATGGTCAAAAAAGAAAAAGAACTAACACAGGCCATACAATGGACTAAAAAGACAAAGGACAAACACAGGCCATACAATGTACAAAACAGACAAAGCACAAACACAGGCCATACAATGTACAAAAAAGACAAAGCACAAACACAGGGCATACAATGGTCAAAAAAGAAAAAGAACAGACACAGGCAATACAATGAACAAAAAAGACATAGGACAGACACAGGCCATACAATGTACAAAAAAGACAAAGGACAAACACAGGCCATACAATGTACAAAAAAGACAAAGCACAAACACAGGCCATACAATGGACAAAAAAGACAAAGGTCAAACACAGGCCATACAATGGACAAAAAAGACAATGGACACACACAGGCCATACAATGTACAAAAAAGACAAAGAACAAACACAGGCCATACAATGGTCAAAAAAGACAAAGGACAAGCACAGGTCATACAATGTACAAAAAAGACAAAGGAAAATCACAGGCCATACAATGGACAAAAAAGACAAAGAACAAACACAGGCCATACAATGGACAAAAAAGACAAAGGTCAAACACAGGCCATACAATGTACAAAAAAGACAAGGGATAAACACAGGCCATACATTGGACAAAAAGACAAAGGACAAGCACAGGCCATACAATGGAAAAAAAAAGACAAAGAACAAACACAGGCCATACAATGGACAAAAAAGACAAAGCACAAACACCGGCCATACAATGGTAAAAAAAAGACAAAGGACAAGCACAAGTCATACAATGTACAAAAAAGACAAATGACAAGCACAGGTAATACAATGTACAAAAAAGACAAAGAACGTATGACCTGTGTTTGACCTTTGTCTTTTTTGTCCATTGTATGGCCTGTGTTTGACCTTTGTCTTTTTTGTTCATTGTATGGCCTGTATTTGTCCTTTTTCTATTTTGTACATTGTATGACCTGTGCTTGTCCTTTGTCTTTTTTGTCCATTGTATGGCCTGTGTTTGACCTTTGTCTTTTTTGTTCATTGTATGATCTGTGCTTGTCCCTTGTCTTTTTTGTACATTGTATGGCCTGTGTTTGACCTTTGTCTTTTTTGTTCATTGTATCACCTGTGCTTGTCCTTTGTCTTTTTTGTACATTGTATGACCTGTGTTTGTTCTTTGTCTTTTTTGTCCATTGTATAACCTGTGTTTGTCCTATGTCTTTTTTGTCCATTGCATGACCTGTGATTTTCCTTTGTCTTTTTTGTTCATTGTATGGCCTGTGTTTTTCCTTTGTCTTTTTTGTACATTGTATGGCCTGTGTTTGTCCTTTTTCTTTTTTGTCTATTGTATGAACTGTGCTTGTTCTTTGTCTTTTTTGTCCATTGTATGACCTGTGCTTGTCCTTTGTCTTTTTTGTACATTGTATGACCTGTGTTTGTCCTTTGTCTTTTTTGTACATTGTATGACCTGTGTTTGTTCTTTGTCTTTTTTGTCCATTGTATAACCTGTGTTTCTCCTATGTCTTTTTTGTCCATTGCATGACCTGTGCTTGTCCTTTGTCTTTTTTGTTCATTGTATGGCCTGTGTTTTTCCTTTGTCTTTTTTGTACATTGTATGACCTGTGTTTGTCCTTTGTCTTTTTTGTACATTGTATGACCTGTGCTTGTTCTTTGTCTTTTTTGTCCATAGTATGGCCTGTGTTTGTCCTTTGTCTTTGTACATTGTATGACCTGTGCTTGTCCTTTGTCTTTTTTTTTCCATTGTATGGCCTGTGTTTGTCCTTTGTCTTTTTTGTCCATTGCATGACCTGTGCTTGTCCTTTGTCTTTTTTGTTCATTGTATGGCCTGTGTTTGTCATTTTTCTTTTTTGTCCATTGTATGCCCTGTGCTTGTCATTTGTCTTTTTTGTACATTGTATGGCCTGTGTTTGTCCCTTTTCTTTTTTGTACATTGTATGGCCTGTGTTTGTCCTTTGTCTTTTTTGTACATTGTATGACCTGTGCTTGTCCTTTGTCTTTTTTGTTCATTGTATGGCCTGTGCTTGTCCTTTGTCTTTTTTGTCCATTGTATGACCTGTACTTGTCCTTTGTCTTTTTTGTACATTGTATGACCTGTGCTTGTCATTTGACTTTTTTGTCCATTGTATGACCTGTGCTTGTCCTTTGTCTTTTTTGTACATTGTATGACCTGTGTTTGTTCTTTGTCTTTTTTGTTCATTGTATGACCCGTGCTTGTCCTTTGTCTTTTTTGTCCATTGTATGACCTGTGCTTGTCCTTTGTTTTATTTGACCATTGTGTTGGATGTGTTTGTCCTTTTTCTTTTTTGTACATTGTATGACCTGTGCTTGTGCTTTCTCTTTTTGGTTCATTGTATGGCCTGTGCTTGTCCTTTGTCTTTTTTGATCATTGTATGACCTGTGCTTGTCCTTTGTCTTTTTTTTCATTGTATGACCTGTGCTTGTCCTTTGTCTTTTTTGTCCATTGTATGACCTGTGTTTGTCCTTTGTCTTTTTTGTACATTTTATGACCTGTGTTTGTACTTTGTCTTTTTTGTCCATTGTATGACCTGTGCTTGTTCTTTGTGTTTTTCGTACATTGTATAACCTGTGCTTGTCCTTTGTCTTTTTTGTACATTGTATGGCCTGTGTTTCTCCTTTTTATGTTTTGTCCATTGTATGGCCTGTGTTTGTCCTTTGTCTTTTTTCGTACATTGTATGGCCTGTGTTTGTGCTTTGTCTTTTTTGTACATTGTATGGCCTGTGCTTGTCCTTTGTCTTTTTTGTCCATTGTATGACCTGTGTTTGTCCTTTGTCTTTTTTGTACATTGTATTGCCTGTGTTTGTCCTTTTTCTTTTTTGTCCATTGTATGACCTGTGCTTGTCCTTTGTCTTTTTTGTCCATTGTATGACCTGTGCTTGTCCGTTATCTTTTTTGTACATTGTATGACCTGTGCTTGTCCTTTGTCTTTTTTGTACATTGTATGACCTGTGCTTGTCCTTTGTCTTTTTTGTACATTGTATGACCTGTGCTTGTCCTTTGTCTTTTTTGTACATTGTATGGCCTGTGCTTGTCCTTTGTCCTTTTTGTACATTGTATAACCTGTGCTTGTCCTTTGTCTTTTTTGTCCATTGCATGACCTGTGCTTGTCCTTTGTCTTTTTTGTACGTTGTATGGCCTGTGTTTGACCTTTGTCTTGTTTGTCCATTGTATGACCTGAGCTTGTCCGTTGTCTTTTTTGTACATTGTATGACCTGTGCTTGTCCTTTGTCTTTTTTGTTCATTGTATGACCTGTGCTTATCCTTTTTCTTTTTTGTACATTGTATGGCCTGTGTTTGACCTTTGTCGCTTTTGTCCATTGTATGACCTGTGCTTGTCCTTTGTCTTTTTTGTTCATTGTATGACCTGTGCTTGTCCTTTGTCTTTTTTGTACATTGTATGACCTGTGTTTGTCCTTTGTCTTTTTTCTACATTGTATGACCTGTGCTTGTCCTTTGTCTTTTTTGTCCATTGTATGACCTGTGCTTGTCCTTTGTCTTTTTTGTCCATTGTATGACCTGTGCTTGTCCTTTGTCTTTTTTGTACATTGTATGACCTGTGTTTGTCCTTTGTCTTTTTTGTACATTGTATGACCTGTGTTTGTTCTTTGTCTTTTTTGTCCATTGTATAACCTGTGTTTGTCCTATGTCTTTTTTGTCCATTGCATGACCTGTGCTTGTCCTTTGTCTTTTTTGTTCATTGTATGGCCTGCGTTTTTCCTTTTTCTTTTTTGTACATTGTATGACCTGTGTTTGTCCTTTGTCTTTTTTGTACATTGTATGACCTGTGCTTGTCCTTTGTCTTTTTTGTACATTGTATGGCCTGTGCTTGTCCTTTGTCTTTTTTGTTCATTGTATGACCTGTGCTTATCCTTTTTCTTTTTTGTACATTGTATGGCCTGTGTTTGACCTTTGTCGTTTTTGTCCATTGTATGACCTGTGCTTGTCCTTTGTCTTTTTTGTACATTGTATGACCTGTGCTTGTCCTTTGTCTTTTTTGCCATTGTATGACCTGTGTTTGTCCTTTGTCTTTTTTGTACATTTTATGACCTGTGTTTGTTCTTTGTCTTTTTTGTCCATTGTATGACCTGTGCTTGTCCTTTGTCTTTTTTGTTCATTGTATGACCTGTGCTTGTCCTTTTTCTTTTTTGTACATTGTATGACCTGTGTTTGTCCTTTGTCTTTTTTGTACATTGTATGACCTGTGCTTGTCCTTTGTCTTTTTTGTCCATTGTATGACCTGTGCTTGTCATTTGACTTTTTTGTCCATTGTATGACCTGTGCTTGTCCTTTGTCTTTTTTGTACATTGTATGACCTGTGTTTGTTCTTTTTCTTTTTTGTTCATTGTATGACCCGTGCTTGTCCTTTGTCTTTTTTGTCCATTGTATGACCTGTGCTTGTCCTTTGTTTTATTTGACCATTGTGTTGGATGTGTTTGTCCTTTTTCTTTTTTGTACATTGTATGACCTGTGCTTGTGCTTTCTCTTTTTGGTTCATTGTATGGCCTGTGCTTGTCCTTTGTCTTTTTTGATCATTGTATGACCTGTGCTTGTCCTTTGTCTTTTTTTTCATTGTATGACCTGTGCTTGTCCTTTGTCTTTTTTGTCCATTGTATGACCTGTGTTTGTTCTTTGTCTTTTTTGTCCTTTGTATGACCTGTGCTTGTTCTTTGTGTTTTTCGTACATTGTATGACCTGTGCTTGTCCTTTGTCTTTTTTGTACATTGTATGGCCTGTGTTTCTCCTTTTTATGTTTTATCCATTGTATGGCCTGTGTTTGTCCTTTGTCTTTTTTCGTACATTGTATGGCCTGTGTTTGTGCTTTGTCTTTGTTGTACATTGTATGGCCTGTGCTTGTCCTTTGTCTTTTTTGTCCATTGTATGACCTGTGTTTGTCCTTTGTCTTTTTTGTACATTGTATTGCCTGTGTTTGTCCTTTTTCATTTTTGTCCATTGTATGACCTGTGCTTGTCCGTTATCTTTTTTGTACATTGTATGACCTGTGCTTGTCCTTTGTCTTTTTTGTACATTGTATGACCTGTGCTTGTCCTTTGTCTTTTTTGTACATTGTATGACCTGTGCTTGTCCTTTGTCTTTTTTGTACATTGTATGGCCTGTGCTTGTCCTTTGTCTTTTTTGTACATTGTATAACCTGTGCTTGTCCTTTGTCTTTTTTGTCCATTGCATGACCTGTGCTTGTCCTTTGTCTTTTTTGTACGTTGTATGGCCTGTGTTTGACCTTTGTCTTGTTTGTCCATTGTATGACCTGAGCTTGTCCGTTGTCTTTTTTGTACATTGTATGACCTGTGCTTCTCCTTTGTCTTTTTTGTTCATTGTATGACCTGTGGTTATCCTTTTTCTTTTTTGTACATTGTATGGCCTGTGTTTGACCTTTGTCGCTTTTGTCCATTGTATGACCTGTGCTTGTCCTTTGTCTTTTTTGTACATTGTATGACCTGTGCTTGTCCTTTGTCTTTTTTGTTCATTGTATGACCTGTGCTTGTCCTTTGTCTTTTTTGTTCATTGTATGACCTGTGCTTGTCCTTTGTCTTTTTTGTCCATTGTATGACCTGTGCTTGTCCTTTGTCTTTTTTGCCATTGTATGACCTGTGTTTGTCCTTTGTCTTTTTTGTACATTTTATGACCTGTGTTTGTTCTTTGTCTTTTTTGTCCATTGTATGACCTGTGCTTGTCCTTTGTCTTTTTTGTTCATTGTATGACCTGTGCTTGTCCTTTGTTTTATTTGACCATTGTGTTGGATGTGTTTGTCCTTTTTCTTTTTTGTACATTGTATGACCTGTGCTTGTGCTTTCTCTTTTTGGTTCATTGTATGGCCTGTGCTTGTCCTTTGTCTTTTTTGATCATTGTATGACCTGTGCTTGTCCTTTGTCTTTTTTGTCATTGTATGACCTGTGCTTGTCCTTTGTCTTTTTTGTCCATTGTATGACCTGTGTTTTTCCTTTGTCTTTTTTGTACATTTTATGACCTGTGTTTGTTCTTTTTCTTTTTTGTCCATTGTATGACCTGTGCTTGTTCTTTGTGTTTTTCGTACATTGTATGACCTGTGCTTGTCCTTTGTCTTTTTTGTACATTGTATGGCCTGTGTTTCTCCTTTTTATGTTTTGTCCATTGTATGGCCTGTGTTTGTCCTTTGTCTTTTTTCGTACATTGTATGGCCTGTGTTTGTGCTTTGTCTTTTTTGTACATTGTATGGCCTGTGCTTGTCCTTTGTCTTTTTTGTCCATTGTATGACCTGTGTTTGTCCTTTGTCTTTTTTGTACATTGTATTGCCTGTGTTTGTCCTTTTTCTTTTTTGTCCATTGTATGACCTGTGCTTGTCCGTTATCTTTTTTGTACATTGTATGACCTGTGCTTGTCCTTTGTCTTTTTTGTACATTGTATAACCTGTGCTTGTCCTTTGTCTTTTTTGTCCATTGCATGACCTGTGCTTGTCCTTTGTCTTTTTTGTACGTTGTATGGCCTGTGTTTGACCTTTGTCTTGTTTGTCCATTGTATGACCTGAGCTTGTCCGTTGTCTTTTTTGTACATTGTATGACCTGTGCTTCTCCTTTGTCTTTTTTGTTCATTGTATGACCTGTGCTTATCCTTTTTCTTTTTTGTACATTGTATGGCCTGTGTTTGACCTTTGTAACTTTTGTCCATTGTATGACCTGTGCTTGTCCTTTGTCTTTTTTGTACATTGTATGACCTGTGCTTGTCCTTTGTCTTTTTTGTTCATTGTATGACCTGTGCTTGTCCTTTGTCTTTTTTGTTCATTGTATGACCTGTGCTTGTCCTTTGTCTTTTTTGTCCATTGTATGACCTGTGCTTGTTCTTTGTCTTTTTTGTCCATTGTATGACCTGTGTTTGTCCTTTGTCTTTTTTGTTCATTGTATGACCTGTGCTTGTCCTTTGTCTTTTTTGTTCATTGTATGACCTGTGCTTGTCCTTTGTCTTTTTTGTACATTGTATGACCTGTATTTGTTCTTTGTCTTTTTTCTACATTGTATGACCTGTGCTTGTCCTTTGTCTTTTTTGTACATTGTATGGCCTGTGCTTGTCCTTTGTCTTTTTTGTTCATTGTATGACCTGTGCTTATCCTTTTTCTTTTTTGTACATTGTATGGCCTGTGTTTGACCTTTGTCGTTTTTGTCCATTGTATGACCTGTGCTTGTCCTTTGTCTTTTTTGTACATTGTATGACCTGTGCTTGTCCTTTGTCTTTTTTGTTCATTGTATGACCTGTGCTTGTCCTTTGTCTTTTTTGTTCATTGTATGACCTGTGCTTGTCCTTTGTCTTTTTTGTCCATTGTATGACCTGTGCTTGTCCTTTGTCTTTTTTGCCATTGTATGACCTGTGTTTGTCCTTTGTCTTTTTTGTACATTTTATGACCTGTGTTTGTTCTTTGTCTTTTTTGTCCATTGTATGACCTGTGCTTGTCCTTTGTCTTTTTTGTTCATTGTATGACCTGTGCCTTGTCCTTTTTCTTTTTTGTACATTGTATGACCTGTGTTTGTCCTTTGTCTTTTTTGTACATTGTATGACCTGTGCTTGTCCTTTGTCTTTTTTGTCCATTGTATGACTTGTGCTTGTCCTTTGTCTTTTTTGTACATTGTATGGCTTGTGATTGCTCTTTGTCTTTTTTTTTCATTGTATGGCCTGTGTTTGTGCTTTTTCTTTTTTGTACATTGTATGGCCGGTGTTTGTTCTTTTTCTTTTTTGTCCATTGTATGGCCTGTGTTTGTACTTTGTCTTTTTTGTACATTGTATGGCTTGTGCTTGTTCTTTTTCTTTTTTGTCAATTGTATGGCCTGTGTTTGTGCTTTTTCTTTTTTGTACATTGTATGGCCGGTGTTTGTTCTTAGTCTTTTTTGTCCATTGTATGACCTGTGCTTGTCCTTTGTGTTTTTTGTACAATGTATGACCTGTGCTTGTCCTTTGTCTTTTTTGTACATTGTATGGCTTGTGTTTGTTCTTTTTCTTTTTTGTCCATTGTATGGCCTGTGTTTGTGCTTTTTCTTTTTTGTACATTGTATGCCCGGTGTTTGTTCTTTGTCTTTTTTGTCCATTGTATGACCTGTACTTGTCCTTTGTGTTTTTTGTACAATGTATGACCTGTGCTTGTCCCTTGTCTTTTTTGTACATTGTATGACTTGTGCTTGTCCTTTGTCTTTTTTGTACATTGTATGACCTGTGCTTGTCCTTTGTCTTTTTTGTACATTGTATGACCTGTGCTTGTCCTTTGTCTTTTTTGTACATTGTATGACCTGTGATTGTCCTTTGTCTTTTTTGTTCATTGTATGCCCTGTGCTTGTCCTTTGTTTTTTTTTGTACATTGTATGACCTGAGCTTGTCCGTTGTCCTTTTTGTACATTGTATGACCTGTGCTTGTTCTTTGTCTTTTTTGTTCATTGTATGACCTGTGCTTGTCTTTTGTCTTTTTTGTCCATTGTATGATATGTGCTTGTCCTTTGTCTTTTTTGTCCATTGTATGACCTGTGCTTGTCCTTTGTCTTTTTTGTTCATTGTATGACCTGTGTTTGTACTTTTTCTTTTTTGTACATTGTATGGCTTGTGTTTGTTTTTTGTCTTTTTTGTACATTGTATGACCTGTGTTTGTGCTTTGTCTTTTTTGTCCATTGTATGGCCTGTGTTTGTACTTTGTCTTTTTTGTACATTGTATGGCTTGTGTTTGTTCTTTGTCTTTTTTGTCCATTGTATGACCTGTACTTGTCCTTTGTGTTTTTTGTACATTGTATGACCTGTGCTTGTCCTTTATCTTTTTTGACCATTTTATGACCTGTTCTTGTCCTTTGTCTTTTTTGTACATTGTATGACCTGTGCTTGTCCTTTGTCTTTTTTGTACATTGTATGACCTGTACTTGTCCTTTGTGTTTTTTGTACATTGTATGGTCGGTGTTTGTCCTTTGTGTTTTTTGTACATTGTATGGCCTGTGCTTGTCCTTTGTCTTTTTTGTACATTGTATGACCTGTGCTTTTCCTTTGTCTTTTTTGTCCATTGTATGACTTTTGCTTGTCCTTTTTCTTTTTTGTACATTGTATGACCTGTGCTTGTCCTTTGTCTTTTTTGTCCATTGAATGACCTGTGCTTATCCTTTGTCTTTTTGTACATTGTATGGCCTGTGTTTGACCTTTGTCTTTTTTTTTCCATTGTATGACCTGTGCTTGTCCTTTATCTTTTTTGTACATTGTATGACCTGTGCTTTTCCTTTGTCTTTTTTGTCCATTGTATGGCCTGTGTTTGTGCTTTTTCTTTTTTGTTCATTGTATGGCCGGTGTTTGTTCTTTGTCTTTTTTGTCCATTGTATGACCTGTACTTGTCCTTTGTGTTTTTTGTACAATGTATGACCTGTGCTTGTCCGTTGTCTTTTTTGTACATTGTATGACTTGTACTTGTCCTTTGTCTTTTTTGTCCATTGTATGACCTGTGTTTGTCCTTTTTCTTTTTTGTACATTGTATGGCCTGTGTTTGTCCTTTTTCCTTTTTGTACATTGTATGACCTGTGCTTGTCCTTTGTCTTTTTTTTCATTGTATGGCCTGTGCTTGTCCTTTGTCTTTCTTGTCCCTTTTGTTGCCTGTGCTTGTCCTTTGTCTTTCTTGTCCATTGTATGACCTGTGTTTGTCCTTTGTCTTTTTTGTACATTGTATGACCTGTGTTTGTTCTTTTTCTTTTTTGTACATTGTATGACCTGTGTTTTTTTTGTTTTTCTTTTTTGTACATTGTATGACCTGTGTCTGTCCTTTGTCTTTTTTGTACATTTTGTTGCCTGTGTTTGTCCTTAATCTTTTTTGTCCATTGTATTGCCTGTGTTTATCCTTTGTCTTTTTCTTACATTGTATGGCCTGTGTTTGTCCTTTATCTTTTTTGTCCATTGTATTGTATGACCTGTGCTTGTCCTTTGTCTTTTTCTTACATTGTATGGCCTGTGTTTGTTCTTTGTCTTTTTTGTACATTGTATGGCCTGTTTCTGTCCTTTGTCTTTTTTGTACATTTTGTTGCCTGTGTTTGTCCTTTATGTTTTTTGTCCATTGTATTGCCTGTGTTTATCCTTTGTCTTTTTCTTACATTGTATGGCCTGTGTTTATCCTTTGTCTTTTTCTTACATTGTATGGCCTGTGTTTGTCCTTTATCTTTTTTGTCCATTGCATTGCCTGTGTTTATCCTTTGTCTTTTTCTTACATTGTATGGCCTGTGTTTGTTCTTTGACTTTTTTGTACATTGTATGGCCTGTGTCTGTCCTTTTTCTTTTTTGTACATTGTATGACCTGTGCTTGTCCTTTTTCTTTTTTGTACATTGTATGACCTGTGCTTGTCCTTTGTCTTTTTTGTTCATTGTATGGCCTGTGTTTGTCCTTTGTCTTTTTCTTACATTGTATGACCTGTGCTTGTCCTTTGTTTTTTTTTGTTCATTGTATGGCCTGTGTTTGTTCTTTGTCTTTCTTGTACATTGTATGACCTGTGTCTGTCCTGTGTCTTTTTTGTACATTTTGTTGCCTGTGTTTGTCCTTTATCTTTTTTGTCCATTGTATTGCCTGTGTTTATCCTTTGTCTTTTTCTTACATTGTATGGCCTGTGTTTGTTCTTTGTCTTTTTTGTACATTGTATGGCCTGTGTCTGTCCTTTGTCTTTTTTGGACATTGTATGACCTGTGCTTGTCCTTTGTCTTTTTTGTCCATTGTATGGCTTGTGTTTTTCCTTGTCTTTTTTGTCCATTGTATGGCCTGTGTTTGCTCTTTTTTTTTTGTATATTGTATGACCTGTGCTTGTCCTTTGTCTTTTTTGTTCATTGTATGGCCTGTGCTTGTCCTTTGTCTTTCTTGTCCATTGTATGACTTGTGTTTTTCCTTTGTCTTTTTTGTACATTGTATGACCTGTGTTTGTTCTTTTTCTTTTTTGTACATTGTATGGCATGTGCTTGTCCTTTGTCTTTTTTGTACATTGTATGACCTGTGTTTGTCTTTTGTTTTTTTTTGTACATTGTATGGCCTGTGTTTGTCTTTTGTCTTTTTTGTACATTGTATGACCTGTGTTTGTTCTTTGTCTTTTTTGTTCATTTTATTGCCTTTGTTTGTCCTTTGTCTTTTTTGTCCATTGTATGGCCTGTGTTTGTCATTTGTCTTTTTTGTACATTGTATGACCTGTGTTTGTCCTTTGTCTTTTTTGTCCATTGTATGGCCTGTGTTTGTCATTTGTCTTTTTTGTACATTGTATGACCTGTGCTTGTCCCTTGTCTTTTTTGTCCATTGTATGACCTGTGTTTGTCATTTGTCTTTTTTGTCCATTGGATGGCCTGTGTTTGTTCTTTGTCTTTTTTGTACATTGTATGGCCTGTGTTTGTCCTTTGTCTTTTTTGTACATTGTATGACCTGTGTTTGTCCTTTGTCTTTTTTGTCCATTGTATGGCCTGTGTTTGTCATTTGTCTTTCTTGTCCATTGTATGGCCGGTGTTTGTTCTTTGTCTTTTTTGTTCATTGTATTGCCTGTTTTTGTCCTTTGTCTTTGTTTTCCATTGTATGACCTGTGTTTGTCGTTTGTCTTTTTTGTCCTTTGGACAAACACAGGCCATACAATGAACAAAAAAGACAAAGGATAAAACACAGGCCATACAATGGACAAAAAAGATAAAGGACAATCACAGGCAACAAAATGGACAAGAAAGACAAAGGACAAACACAGGTCATACAATGGACAAAAAAGATAAAGGACAAACACAGGCCATACAATGTACAAAAAAGATAAAGGACAATCACAGGCAACAAAATGGACAAGAAAGACAAAGGACAAGCACAGGCCATACAATGGACAAAAAAGACAAAGGACAAACACAGGCAACAAAATGGACAAGAAAGACAAAGGACAAGCACAGGCCATACAATGTACAAAAAAGATAAAGGACAATCACAGGCAACAAAATGGACAAGAAAGACAAAGGACAAGCACAGGCCATACAATGGACAAAAAATACAAAGAATAAACACCGTCCATACAATGGCCAAAAAAGACAATCCGTAAATGTTCGTTAGTTCACTTCGAGAATGTCCGGAAACTGTGTTTACAAGCATGACAAACTAAACTGTTTTATTGAATATTTGCAAAGAAAATTATTACCTGCCAATTTTCTCTCTTATGATATTGAAAGTGCTAGAAGAAATGCATTTATTGGATTTGCGTATTAAAACAATATATGTCTTATTCTATAGCTACGTATTTAATTCTAGCCAAAAATTACTAAACATTTTGGTGCAAATTAGTTATTTCCTCTGTTGAAGCATATGATAAACAGATCATAACATGTAATTTTTCATATCATACACTTTATCAGCTCTCGTTCATATATCATCGGCTCTCGGGCTGATATCATGACCTAGGGCTGATAAAGGGTATGATATGAAACATGCCATGCAATAATCTATATTTAACAGCACGTGCTATCTGACAAAAAGTAAGATTAAGACATCAAGAAGGGAGGATTGAGTTTCGTTATCAGATTTAAGCCCGCAATATCGCTGTCCTGTCCCATTACGGTGGGTCTATTTCTATCGGTTTCTGTTGATGTCATTTTAGTGATTAGCACATAAAGATTTGAGTATTGTTGTTAAAGGTTATATTGTCGACCATTTTCAGTAAGGAATAAAAATATCCTAAAATATTTTTCAACTGTACTTACACCGAATAAATCAAAACATTCTTTGAAGATAACGTTCTGTATTCTATTCCTTGCATAACCATCTACATACTTTTTAATGGTAATGGGAATCTGTTCTATCTTTTTCATGAGATCCCTGGTGTTTGTCAGAACATCTTCATCAGCCCATTGTCCTGGCAACAATTCCACCAATGGTACATAATATGGCGGATTTGTCTACACATACAATAATTAATTATTCTCTTTATTTTATGTTTATTTGCATTGAGGTCATTCATTTACTATTTAATATTTATTCATAATATATATTGTATATGGTGTGGTTGATCTTAAATAATCCGTCTACATTAATAGAAGCTACACTTTCAAAGACAGTATTTGGTAATGGACCAGCTTTACCAGTAATCCATAGACTTTTACATTTATTCATCTTTGGTTCGTTTCATTTTTACATTTGTTCTGTTAAGGTTTTCCCCACATTCCTTTACTTGGTAATCTTCTTGAGATATATACTGGAGATCTAATTATAAAGAGAGGGATTTGGATATTCAATGACTTGAGGTGAAAGCTGGTTACTCATTTTGAAATCATTGGTTGAATTGTTGACCATCATTGTTCAAAGCTGGCTACTCATTTTGCTATTACTGGTTGAATTGTTGACCATCATTGTTCAAAGCTGGTTGCTCATTTTGCTAATATTGGTTGAATTGTTGACCATCATTGTTCAAAGCTGGTTACTCATTTTGCTAATATTGGTTGAATTGTTGACCATCATTGTTCAAAACTGGCTACTCATTTTGCTAATATTGGTTGATTTTCTGACCACCATTGTTCAAAGCTGGTTACTCATTTTGCTAATATTACTTGAATTGTTGACCATCATTGTTTAAAGCTGGTTACTCATTTTGCTATTACTGGTTGAATTGTTGACCATCATTGTTCAAAGCTGGTTACTCATTTTGCTAATATTGGTTGATTTTCTGACCACCATTGTTCAAAGCTGGTTACTCATTTTGCTAATATTGGTTGAATTGTTGACCATCATTGTTCAAAGCTGGTTACTCATTTTGTTAATATTGGTTGAATTGCTGACCATCATTGTCCAAAGATGGTTACTCATTTTGCTAATATTGGTTGATTTGTTGACCATCATTGTTCAAAGCTGGTTACTCATTTTGTTAATATTGTTTGAATTGTTGACCATCATAGTTCAAAGCTGGTTACTCATTTTGCTAATATTGGATGATTTGCTGACCATCATTGTTCAAAGCTGGTTACTCATTTTGCTATTACTGGTTGAATTCTTGACAATCATTGTTGAAAGCTGGTTACTCATTTTGGTAATATTGGTTGATTTGTTGACCATCATTGTTCAAAGCTGGTTACTCATTTTGCTAATATTGGTTGAATTGGTGACCATCATTGTTCTAAGCTGGTTACTCATTTTGCTAATATTTGGTTGAATTGTTGCCCATCATTGTTCAAAGCTGGCTACTCATTTTGCTAATAATGGTTTATTTGTTGACCATCATTGTTCAAAGTTGGTTACTCATTTTGTTAATATTGGGTGAATAATTGACCATCATTGTTCATAGCTGGTTACTCATTTAGCTAATATTACTTGAATTGTTGACCATCATTGTTCAAAGCTGGTTACTCATTTTGGTAATATTGGTTGAATTGTTGACCATCATTGTTCAAAGCTGGTTACTCATTTAGCTATCATTGGTTGAATTGTTGACCATCATTGTTCAAAGCTGGTTACTCATTTTGTTAATATTGGGTGAATAGTTGACCATCATTGTTCATAGCTGGTTACTCATTTAGCTAATATTACTCGAATTGTTGACCATCATTGTTCAAAGCTGGTTACTCATTTTGGTAATATTGGTTGAATTGTTGACCATCATTCTTCAAATCTGGTTACTCATTTTGCTAATATTGGTTGAATTGTTGACCATCATTGTTCAAAGCTGGTTACTCATTTTGCTAATATTGGTTGAATAGTTGACCATCTTTGTTCAAAGCTGGTTACTCATTTTGCTATCATTAGTTGAATTGTTGCCCATCATTGTTCAAAGCTGGTTACTCATTTTGCTATCATTGGTTGAATTGTTGACCATCATTGTTCAAAGCTGGTTACTCATTTTGCTATTACTGGTTGAATTGTTGACCATCATTGTCCAAAGCTGGTTACTCATTTTGCTAATTTTACTTAAATTGTTGACCATCATTGTTCAAAGCTGGCTACTCATTTTGCTATCATTAGTTGAATTGTTGCCCATCATTGTTCAAAGCTAGTTACTCATTTTGCTATCATTGGTTCAATTGTTGACCATCATTGTTCAAAGCTGGTTACTCATTTTGCTAATATTGGTTGAATTGTTGACCATCATTGTTCAAAGCTGGTTACTCATTTTGCTAATATTGGTTGAATTGTTGACCATCATTGTTCAAAGCTTGTTACTCATTTTGTTAATATTGGTTGAATTGTTGACCATAATTGTTCAAAGCTGGTTACTCATTTTGCTAATATTGGTTGAATTGTTGACCATCATTGTTCAAAGCTGGTTACTCATTTTACTATTACTGGTTGAATTGTTGACCATCATTGTTCAAAGCTGGTTACTCATTTTGCTAATATTGGTTGATTTGTTGACCATCATTGTTCAAAGCTGGTTACTAATTTTGCTAATATTGGTTGATTTGTTGACCATCATTGTTCAAAGCTGGTTACTCATTTTGCTAATATTGGTTGAATTGACCATCATTGTTCAAAACTGGCTACTCATTTTGCTATTACTGGTTGAATTGTTGACCATCATTGTTCAAAGCTGGTTACTCATTTTGCTAATATTGGTTGATTTTCTGACCATCATTGTTCAAAGCTGGTTACTCATTTTGCTAATATTACTTGAATTGTTGACCATCATTGTTCAAAGCTGGTTACTCATTTTGCTATTACTGGTTGAATTGTTGACCATCATTGTTCAAAGCTGGTTACTCATTTTGCTAATATTGGTTGAATTGTTGACCATCATTGTTCAAAGCTGGTTACTCATTTTGCTATTACTGGTTGAATTGTTGACCATCATTGTTCAAAGCTGGTTACTCATTTTGCTAATATTGGTTGAATTGTTGACCATCATTGTTCAAAACTGGCTACTCATTTTGCTATTACTGGTTGAATTGTTGACCATCATTGTTCAAAGCTGGTTACTCATTTTGCTAATATTGGTTGATTTTCTGACCATCATTGTTCAAAGCTGGTTACTCATTTTGCTAATATTACTTGAATTGTTGACCATCATTGTTCAAAGTTGGTTACTCATTTTGTTAATATTGGGTGAATAATTGACCATCATTGTTCATAGCTGGTTACTCATTTAGCTAATATTACTTGAATTGTTGACCATCATTGTTCAAAGCTGGTTACTCATTTTGGTAATATTGGTTGAATTGTTGACCATCATTGTTCAAAGCTGGTTACTCATTTAGCTATCATTGGTTGAATTGTTGACCATCATTGTTCAAAGCTGGTTACTCATTTTGTTAATATTGGGTGAATAGTTGACCATCATTGTTCATAGCTGGTTACTCATTTAGCTAATATTACTCGAATTGTTGACCATCATTGTTCAAAGCTGGTTACTCATTTTGGTAATATTGGTTGAATTGTTGACCATCATTCTTCAAATCTGGTTACTCATTTTGCTAATATTGGTTGAATTGGTGACCATCATTGTTCTAAGCTGGTTACTCATTTTGCTAATATTTGGTTGAATTGTTGCCCATCATTGTTCAAAGCTGGCTACTCATTTTGCTAATAATGGTTTATTTGTTGACCATCATTGTTCAAAGTTGGTTACTCATTTTGTTAATATTGGGTGAATAATTGACCATCATTGTTCATAGCTGGTTACTCATTTAGCTAATATTACTTGAATTGTTGACCATCATTGTTCAAAGCTGGTTACTCATTTTGGTAATATTGGTTGAATTGTTGACCATCATTGTTCAAAGCTGGTTACTCATTTAGCTATCATTGGTTGAATTGTTGACCATCATTGTTCAAAGCTGGTTACTCATTTTGTTAATATTGGGTGAATAGTTGACCATCATTGTTCATAGCTGGTTACTCATTTAGCTAATATTACTCGAATTGTTGACCATCATTGTTCAAAGCTGGTTACTCATTTTGGTAATATTGGTTGAATTGTTGACCATCATTCTTCAAATCTGGTTACTCATTTTGCTAATATTGGTTGAATTGTTGACCATCATTGTTCAAAGCTGGTTACTCATTTTGCTAATATTGGTTGAATAGTTGACCATCTTTGTTCAAAGCTGGTTACTCATTTTGCTATCATTAGTTGAATTGTTGCCCATCATTGTTCAAAGCTGGTTACTCATTTTGCTATCATTGGTTGAATTGTTGACCATCATTGTTCAAAGCTGGTTACTCATTTTGCTATTACTGGTTGAATTGTTGACCATCATTGTCCAAAGCTGGTTACTCATTTTGCTAATTTTACTTAAATTGTTGACCATCATTGTTCAAAGCTGGCTACTCATTTTGCTATCATTAGTTGAATTGTTGCCCATCATTGTTCAAAGCTAGTTACTCATTTTGCTATCATTGGTTCAATTGTTGACCATCATTGTTCAAAGCTGGTTACTCATTTTGCTAATATTGGTTGAATTGTTGACCATCATTGTTCAAAGCTGGTTACTCATTTTGCTAATATTGGTTGAATTGTTGACCATCATTGTTCAAAGCTTGTTACTCATTTTGTTAATATTGGTTGAATTGTTGACCATAATTGTTCAAAGCTGGTTACTCATTTTGCTAATATTGGTTGAATTGTTGACCATCATTGTTCAAAGCTGGTTACTCATTTTACTATTACTGGTTGAATTGTTGACCATCATTGTTCAAAGCTGGTTACTCATTTTGCTAATATTGGTTGATTTGTTGACCATCATTGTTCAAAGCTGGTTACTAATTTTGCTAATATTGGTTGATTTGTTGACCATCATTGTTCAAAGCTGGTTACTCATTTTGCTAATATTGGTTGAATTGACCATCATTGTTCAAAACTGGCTACTCATTTTGCTATTACTGGTTGAATTGTTGACCATCATTGTTCAAAGCTGGTTACTCATTTTGCTAATATTGGTTGATTTTCTGACCATCATTGTTCAAAGCTGGTTACTCATTTTGCTAATATTACTTGAATTGTTGACCATCATTGTTCAAAGCTGGTTACTCATTTTGCTATTACTGGTTGAATTGTTGACCATCATTGTTCAAAGCTGGTTACTCATTTTGCTAATATTGGTTGAATTGTTGACCATCATTGTTCAAAGCTGGTTACTCATTTTGCTATTACTGGTTGAATTGTTGACCATCATTGTTCAAAGCTGGTTACTCATTTTGCTAATATTGGTTGAATTGTTGACCATCATTGTTCAAAACTGGCTACTCATTTTGCTATTACTGGTTGAATTGTTGACCATCATTGTTCAAAGCTGGTTACTCATTTTGCTAATATTGGTTGATTTTCTGACCATCATTGTTCAAAGCTGGTTACTCATTTTGCTAATATTACTTGAATTGTTGACCATCATTGTTCAAAGTTGGTTACTCATTTTGTTAATATTGGGTGAATAATTGACCATCATTGTTCATAGCTGGTTACTCATTTAGCTAATATTACTTGAATTGTTGACCATCATTGTTCAAAGCTGGTTACTCATTTTGGTAATATTGGTTGAATTGTTGACCATCATTGTTCAAAGCTGGTTACTCATTTAGCTATCATTGGTTGAATTGTTGACCATCATTGTTCAAAGCTGGTTACTCATTTTGTTAATATTGGGTGAATAGTTGACCATCATTGTTCATAGCTGGTTACTCATTTAGCTAATATTACTCGAATTGTTGACCATCATTGTTCAAAGCTGGTTACTCATTTTGGTAATATTGGTTGAATTGTTGACCATCATTCTTCAAATCTGGTTACTCATTTTGCTAATATTGGTTGAATTGTTGACCATCATTGTTCAAAGCTGGTTACTCATTTTGCTAATATTGGTTGAATAGTTGACCATCTTTGTTCAAAGCTGGTTACTCATTTTGCTATCATTAGTTGAATTGTTGCCCATCATTGTTCAAAGCTAGTTACTCATTTTGCTATCATTGGTTGAATTGTTGACCATCATTGTTCAAAGCTGGTTACTCATTTTGCTATTACTGGTTGAATTGTTGACCATCATTGTCCAAAGCTGGTTACTCATTTTGCTAATTTTACTTAAATTGTTGACCATCATTGTTCAAAGCTGGCTACTCATTTTGCTATCATTAGTTGAATTGTTGCCCATCATTGTTCAAAGCTAGTTACTCATTTTGCTATCATTGGTTCAATTGTTGACCATCATTGTTCAAAGCTGGTTACTCATTTTGCTAATATTGGTTGAATTGTTGACCATCATTGTTCAAAGCTGGTTACTCATTTTGCTAATATTGGTTGAATTGTTGACCATCATTGTTCAAAGCTTGTTACTCATTTTGTTAATATTGGTTGAATTGTTGACCATAATTGTTCAAAGCTGGTTACTCATTTTGCTAATATTGGTTGAATTGTTGACCATCATTGTTCAAAGCTGGTTACTCATTTTGCTATTACTGGTTGAATTGTTGACCATCATTGTTCAAAGCTGGTTACTCATTTTGCTAATATTGGTTGATTTGTTGACCATCATTGTTCAAAGCTGGTTACTAATTTTGCTAATATTGGTTGATTTGTTGACCATCATTGTTCAAAGCTGGTTACTCATTTTGCTAATATTGGTTGAATTGACAATCATTGTTCAAAACTGGCTACTCATTTTGCTATTACTGGTTGAATTGTTGACCATCATTGTTCAAAGCTGGTTACTCATTTTGCTAATATTGGTTGATTTTCTGACCATCATTGTTCAAAGCTGGTTACTCATTTTGCTAATATTACTTGAATTGTTGACCATCATTGTTCAAAGCTGGTTACTCATTTTGCTATTACTGGTTGAATTGTTGACCATCATTGTTCAAAGCTGGTTACTCATTTGGGCTAATATTGGTTGAATTGTTGACCATCATTGTTCAAAGCTGGTTACTCATTTTGCTATTACTGGTTGAATTGTTGACCATCATTGTTCAAAGCTGGTTACTCATTTTGCTAATATTGGTTGAATTGTTGACCATCATTGTTCAAAACTGGCTACTCATTTTGCTATTACTGGTTGAATTGTTGACCATCATTGTTCAAAGCTGGTTACTCATTTTGCTAATATTGGTTGATTTTCTGACCATCATTGTTCAAAGCTGGTTACTCATTTTGCTAATATTACTTGAATTGTTGACCATCATTGTTCAAAGCTGGTTACTCATTTTGCTATTACTGGTTGAATTGTTGACCATTATTGTTCAAAGCTGGTTACTCATTTTGCTAATATTGGTTAAATTGTTGACCATCATTGTTCAAAGCTGGTTACTCATTTTGCTATTACTGGTTGAATTGTTGACCATCATTTTTCAAAGCTGGTTACTCATTTTGCTAATATTGGTTGATTTGTTGACCATCATTGTTCAAAGCTGGTTACCGATTTTGCTAATTATGGTCGATTTGTTGCCCATCATTGTTCAAAGCTGGTTACTCATTTTGCTAATATTGGTTGAATTGTTGACCATCATTGTTCAAAACTGGCTACTCACTTTGCTAATATTGGTTGATTTTCTGACCACCATTGTTCAAAGCTGGTTACTCATTTTGCTAATATTACTTGAATTGTTGACCATCATTGTTCAAAGCTGGTTACTCATTTTGCTATTACTGGTTGAATTGTTGACCATCATTGTTCAAAGCTGGTTACTCATTTTGCTAATATTGGTTGATTTTCTGACCACCATTGTTCAAAGCTGGTTACTCATTTTGCTAATATTACTTGAATTGTTGACCATCATTGTTCAAAGCTTGTTACTCATTTTGCTATTACTGGTTGAATTGTTGACCATCATTGTTCAAAGCTGGTTACTCATTTTGCTAATATTGGTTGAATTGTTGACCATCATTGTTCAAAGCTGGTTACTCATTTTGCTAATATTACTTGAATTGTTGACCATCATTTTTCAAAGCTGGTTACTCATTTTGCTAATATTGGTTGAATTGTTGACCATCATTTTTCAAAGCTGGTTACTCATTTTGCTATTACTGGTTGAATTGTTGACCATCATTTTTCAAAACTGGCTACTCATTTTGCTAATATTGGTTGATTTTCTGACCACCATTGTTCAAAGCTGGTTACTCATTTTGCTAATATTACTTGAATTGTTGACCATCATTGTTCAAAGCTGGTTACTCATTTTGCTATTACTGGTTGAATTGTTGACCATCATTGTTCAAAGCTGGTTACTCATTTTGCTATTACTGGTTGAATTGTTGACCATCATTGTTCAAAGCTGGTTACTCATTTTGCTAATATTGGTTGAATTGTTGACCATCATTGTTCAAAGCTGGTTACTCATTTTGCTAATATTACTTGAATTGTTGACCATCATTGTTCAAAGCTGGCTACTCATTTTGCTATTACTGGTTGAATTGTTGACCATCATTGTTCAAAGCTGGTTACTCATTTGGGCTAATGTTGGTTGAATTGTTGACCATCATTTTTCAAAGCTGGTTACTCATTTTGCTAATATTACTTGAATTGTTGACCATCATTGTTCAAAGCTGGTTACTCATTTTGCTATTACTGGTTGAATTGTTGACCATTATTGTTCAAAGCTGGTTACTCATTTTGCTAATATTGGTTAAATTGTTGACCATCATTGTTCAAAGCTGGTTACTCATTTTGCTATTACTGGTTGAATTGTTGACCATCATTTTTCAAAGCTGGTTACTCATTTTGCTAATATTGGTTGAATTGTTGACCATCATTTTTCAAAGCTGGTTACTCATTTTGCTATTACTGGTTGAATTGTTGACCATCATTTTTCAAAACTGGCTACTCATTTTGCTAATATTGGTTGATTTTCTGACCACCATTGTTCAAAGCTGGTTACTCATTTTGCTAATATTACTTGAATTGTTGACCATCATTGTTCAAAGCTGGTTACTCATTTTGCTATTACTGGTTGAATTGTTGACCATCATTGTTCAAAGCTGGTTACTCATTTTGCTATTACTGGTTGAATTGTTGACCATCATTGTTCAAAGCTGGTTACTCATTTTGCTAATATTGGTTGAATTGTTGACCATCATTGTTCAAAGCTGGTTACTCATTTTGCTAATATTACTTGAATTGTTGACCATCATTGTTCAAAGCTGGCTACTCATTTTGCTATTACTGGTTGAATTGTTGACCATCATTGTTCAAAGCTGGTTACTCATTTGGGCTAATGTTGGTTGAATTGTTGACCATCATTTTTCAAACTGATGTAAGTTCGTGCCCGATAATTGCCTACCATGTTAAGGTTCTCAGACATGTACCTATCAATGCCCCGGGGCTTCATCGTTTAGTACGTATGTCTATGCTTGCTTTCTTGATTATTAGTAGAGGTCAAGATAAATCTAAAGTAAAGCCAAAATAATAATAATTACCAATAATTATAACTACATACTTACAGGATGCGCGACTATAAACCGGTTTCGATGTACAAGATGATCTGAAATATATCCAGGTACAATATAACTTGTGGAACTGGCAAGGATAGCTTCACCAGACATAAGAGTATCTATTTCACTGTTGATTTGCTTCTTCAACTCAGCATCCTCAAAAACGCATTCCTGGAATTTATTGAAAAAAATAACTGGTCTTCATCATTTTGTCCCTTGAGAGCCAATGTATATATTACATAAAACATTTGTATATTACATTGAATGGCAAGGCGAATGTGGATTTGCTTTGAATAAACGAAGTTTAGTATGTCTATACCATTCTCTCTGGAGTTTAGCTTTTATTAATTAATAAATATAGTACAATACGATCAATTTCAATATAATATAATACAAATAATTCAAGGGATTCGAAAACAAGTTTAGAAACTTATATTAGTTCGTTTCCCTGGTAAGTTTCTGAAGTTTCCGTGACTGTCTGAAAATGGACACCATCAACAGAGTTTTGTCAGCCGCGTTTTCATTGCTTTATCTAAAGTTGAACTTGACGGAAGTGCAGGTGATTCACATGTTTAGTTAGCATGTCGTATAAACATTTTATTTTAGTTAGATTGTCATTTATTATAAGTCTCTATAATCAAAATATCATGTATCCAAATTAACTTAACGTAGATATAAAAGTTAGTGTACACGACGTATGTCTTCAATAACCTACATCAGGTACGCTCCTAGTCAATAACCTACATCAGGTACGCTCCTAGTCAATGACCTACATCAGGTACGCTCCTACTCAATAACCTACATCAGGTACGCTCCTAGTCAATAACCTACATCAGGTACACTCCTAGTCAATAACCTACATCAGGTACGATCCTAGTCAATAACCTACATCAGGTACGCTCCTACTCAATAACCTACATCAGGTACGCTCCTAGTCAATAACCTACATCAGGTACGCTCCTAGTCAATAACCTACATCAGGTACGCTCCTATTCAATAACCTACATCAGGTACGCTCCTACTCAATAACCTACATCAGGTACGCTCCTATTCAATAACCTACATCAGGTACGCTCCTAGTCAATGACCTACATCAGGTACGCTCCTACTCAATAACCTACATCAGGTACGCTCCTAGTCAATGACCTACATCAGGTACGCTCCTAGTCAATAACCTACATCAGGTACGCTCCTACTCAATAACCTACATCAGGTACGCTCCTAGTCAATAACCTACATCAGGTACGCTCCTAGTCAATAACCTACATCAGGTACGCTCCCATTCAATAACCTACATCAGGTACGCTCCTACTCAATAACCTACATCAGGTACGCTCCTATTCAATAACCTACATCAGGTACGCTCCTAGTCAATAACCTACATCAGGTACTCTCCTATTCAATAACCTACATCAGGTACGCTCCTAGTCAATAACCTACATCAGGTACGCTCCTAGTCAATAACCTACATTAGGTACGCTCCTACTCAATAATCTACATCAGGTACGCTCCTAGTCAATAACCTACATCAGGTACGCTCCTAGTCAATAACCTACATCAGGTACGCTCCTATTCAATAACCTACATCAGGTACGCTCCTACTCAATAACCTACATCAGGTACACTCCTAGTCAATAACCTACATCAGGTACGCTCCTAGTCAATAACCTACATCAGATACGCTCCTAGACAATAACCTACATCAGGTACGCTCCTAGTCAATAACCTACATCAGGTACGCTCCTAGTCAATAACCTACATCAGGTACGCTCCTAGTCAATAAGCTACATCAGGTACACTCCTAGTCAATAACCTACATCAGGTACGCTCCTAGTCAATAACCTACATCAGGTACGCTCCTACTCAATAACCTACATCAGATGCACTCCTAGTCAATAACCTCCATCAGGTACGCTCCTAGTCAATAACCTACATCAGGTACGCTCCTAGTCAATAACATACACCAGGTACGCTCCTAGTCAATAACCTACATCAGATACGCTCCTAGTCAATAACCTACATCAGGGACGCTCCTAGTCAATAACCTACATCAGATACGCTCCTAGTCAATAACCTACATCATGTACGCTCCTAGTCAATAACCTACATCAGGTACGCTCCTATTCAATAACTTACATCAGGTACGCTCCTACTCAATAACCTACATCAGGTACGCTCCTATTCAATAACCTACATCAGGTACGCTCCTAGTCAATAACCTACATCAGGTACGCTCCTAGTCAATAACCTACATCAGGTACGCTCCTAGTCAATGACCTACATCAGGTACGCTCCTACTCAATAACCTACATCAGGTACGCTCCTAGTCAATAACCTACATCAGGTACGCTCCTAGTCAATAACCTACATCAAGTACGCTCCTACTCAATAACCTACATCAGGTACGCTCCTAGTCAATAACCTACATCAGGTACGCTCCTAGTCAATAACCTACATCAGGTAGGCTCCTATTCAATAACCTACATCAGGTACGCTCCTACTCAATAACCTACATCAGGTACGCTCCTATTCAATAACCTACATCAGGTACGCTCCTAGTCAATAACATACACCAGGTACGCTCCTAGTCAATAACCTACATCAGATACGCTCCTAGTCAATAACCTACATCAGGGACGCTCCTAGTCAATAACCTACATCAGATACGCTCCTAGTCAATAACCTACATCATGTACGCTCCTAGTCAATAACCTACATCAGGTACGCTCCTATTCAATAACTTACATCAGGTACGCTCCTACTCAATAACCTACATCAGGTACGCTCCTATTCAATAACCTACATCAGGTACGCTCCTAGTCAATAACCTACATCAGGTACGCTCCTAGTCAATAACCTACATCAGGTACGCTCCTAGTCAATGACCTACATCAGGTACGCTCCTACTCAATAACCTACATCAGGTACGCTCCTAGTCAATAACCTACATCAGGTACGCTCCTAGTCAATAACCTACATCAAGTACGCTCCTACTCAATAACCTACATCAGGTACGCTCCTAGTCAATAACCTACATCAGGTACGCTCCTAGTCAATAACCTACATCAGGTAGGCTCCTATTCAATAACCTACATCAGGTACGCTCCTACTCAATAACCTACATCAGGTACGCTCCTATTCAATAACCTACATCAGGTACGCTCCTAGTCAATAACCTACATCAGGTACTCTCCTATTCAATAACCTACATCAGGTACGCTCCTAGTCAATAACCTACATCAGGTACGCTCCTAGTCAATAACCTACATTAGGTACGCTCCTACTCAATAATCTACATCAGGTACGCTCCTAGTCAATAACCTACATCAGGTACGCTCCTAGTCAATAACCTACATCAGGTACGCTCCTATTCAATAACCTACATCAGGTACGCTCCTACTCAATAACCTACATCAGGTACACTCCTAGTCAATAACCTACATCAGGTACGCTCCTAGTCAATAACCTACATCAGATACGCTCCTAGACAATAACCTACATCAGGTACGCTCCTAGTCAATAACCTACATCAGGTACGCTCCTAGTCAATAACCTACATCAGGTACGCTCCTAGTCAATAAGCTACATCAGGTACACTCCTAGTCAATAACCTACATCAGGTACGCTCCTAGTCAATAACCTACATCAGGTACGCTCCTACTCAATAACCTACATCAGATGCACTCCTAGTCAATAACCTCCATCAGGTACGCTCCTAGTCAATAACCTACATCAGGTACGCTCCTAGTCAATAACATACACCAGGTACGCTCCTAGTCAATAACCTACATCAGATACGCTCCTAGTCAATAACCTACATCAGGGACGCTCCTAGTCAATAACCTACATCATGTACGCTCCTAGTCAATAACCTACATCATGTACGCTCCTAGTCAATAACCTACATCATGTACGTTCCTAGTCAATAACCTACATCATGTACGCTCCTAGTCAATAACCTACATCAGGTACGCTCCTAGTCAATAACCTACATCAGGTACGCTCCTAGTCAATAACCTACATCAGGTACGCTCCTACTCAATAACCTACATCAGGTACGCTCCTAGTCAATAACCTACATCAGGTACGCTCCTAGTCAATAACCTACATCAGGTACGCTCCTATTCAATAACCTACATCAGGTACGCTCCTACTCAATAACCTACATCAGGTACGCTCCTAGTCAATAACCTACATCAGGTACGCTCCTAGTCAATAACCTACATTATGTACGCTCCTAGTCAATAACCTACATCAGGTACGCTCCTAGTCAATAACCTACATCAGGTACGCTCCTAGTCAATGATCTACATCAGGTACGCTCCTACTCAATAACCTACATCAGGTACGCTCCTAGTCAATAACCTACATCAGGTACGCTCCTAGTCAATAACCTACATCAGGTACGCTCCTAGTCAATAACTTACATCAGGTACGCTCCTACTCAATAACCTACATCAGGTACGCTCCTAGTCAATAACCTACATCAGGTACGCTCCTAGTCAATAACCTACATCAGGTACGCTCCTATTCAATAACCTACATCAGATACGCTCCTAGACAATAACCTACATCAGGTACACTCCTAGTCAATAACCTACATCAGGTACGCTCCTAGTCGATAACCTACATCAGGTACGCTCCTACTCAATAACCTACATTAGGTACGCTCGTAGTCGATAACCTACATCAGGTACGCTCCTATTCAATAACCTACATCAGGTACGCTCCTACTCAATAACCTACATCAGGTACGCCCCTAGTCAATAACCTACATCAGATACGCTCCTAGTCAATGATCTACATCAGGTACGCTCCTAGTCAATAACCTACATCAGGTACGCTCCTAGTCAATAACCTACATCAGGTACGCTCCTGGTCAATAACCTACATCAGGTACGCTCCTAGTCCATAACCTACATCAGGTACCCTCCTACTCAATAACCTACATTAGGTACGCTCCTAGTCGATAACCTACATCAGGTACGCTCCTATTGAATAACCTACATCAGGTACGCTCCTAGTCAATAACCTACATCAGGTACGCTCCTAGTCAATAACCTACATCAGGTACGCTCCTACTCAATAACCTACATCAGGTACGCTCCTAGTCAATAACCTTCATCAGGTACGCTCCTAGTCAATAACCTACATCAGGTACGCTCCTAGTCAATAACCTACATCAGGTACGCTCCTATTCTATAACCTACATCAGGTACGCTCCTAGTCAATAACCTACATCAGGTACGCTCTTAGTCAATAACCTACATCAGGTACGCTCCTAGTCAATAACCTACATCAGGTACGCTCCTAGTCAATAACCTACATCAGGTACGCTCCTAGTCAATAACCTACATCAGGTACGCTCCTAGTCAATAAGCTACATCAGGTACACTCCTAGTCAATAACCTACATCTGGTACGCTCCTAGTCAATAACCTACATCAGGTACGCTCCTACTCAATAACCTACATCAGATGCACTCCTAGTCAATAACCTCCATCAGGTACGCTCCTAGTCAATAACCTACATCAGGTACGCTCCTAGTCAATAACATACACCAGGTACGCTCCTAGTCAATAACCTACATCAGATACGCTCCTAGTCAATAACCTACATCAGGGACGCTCCTAGTCAATAACCTACATCATGTACGCTCCTAGTCAATAACCTACATCATGTACGCTCCTAGTCAATAACCTACATCATGTACGTTCCTAGTCAATAACCTACATCATGTACGCTCCTAGTCAATAACTTACATCAGGTACGCTCCTAGTCAATAACCTACATCAGGTACGCTCCTAGTCAATAACCTACATCAGGTACGCTCCTACTCAATAACCTACATCAGGTACGCTCCTAGTCAATAACCTACATCAGGTACGCTCCTAGTCAATAACCTACATCAGGTACGCTCCTATTCAATAACCTACATCAGGTACGCTCCTACTCAATAACCTACATCAGGTACGCTCCTAGTCAATAACCTACATCAGGTACGCTCCTAGTCAATAACCTACATCAGGTACGCTCCTATTCAATAACCTACATCAGGTACGCTCCTAGTCAATAACCTACATCAGGTACGCTCCTAGTCAACAACCTACATTAGGTACGCTCCTACTCAATAATTTACATCAGGTACGCTCCTAGTCAATAACCTACATCAGGTACGCTCCTAGTCAATAACCTACATCAGGTACGCTCCTATTCAATAACCTACATCAGGTACGCTCCTACTCAATAACCTACATCAGGTACGCTCCTAGTCAATAACATACACCAGGTACACTCCTAGTCAATAACCTACATCAGATACGCTCCTAGTCAATAACCTACATCAGGGACGCTCCTAGTCAATAACCTACATCATGTACGCTCCTAGTCAATAACCTACATCATGTACGCTCCTAGTCAATAACCTACATCATGTACGCTCCTAGCCAATAACCTACATCAGGTACGCTCCTAGTCAATAACCTACATCAGGTACGCTCCTAGTCAATAACCTACATCAGGTACGCTCCTAGTCAATAACCTACATCAGGTACGCTCCTAGTCAATAACCTACATCAGGTACGCTCCTACTCAATAACCTACATCAGGTACGCTCCTACTCAATAACCTACATCAGGTACGCTCCTATTCAATAACCTACATCAGGTACGCTCCTAGACAATAACCTACATCAGGTACGCTCCTAGTCAATAACCTACATCAGGTACGCTCCTAGTCAATAACCTACATCAGGTACGCTCCTAGTCAATAAGCTACATCAGGTACGCTCCTAGTCAATAACCTACATCAGGTACGCTCCTAGTCAATAACCTACATCAGGTACGCTCCTACTCAATAACCTACATCAGATGCACTCCTAGTCAATAACCTCCATCAGGTACGCTCCTAGTCAATAACCTACATCAGGTACGCTCCTAGTCAATAACATACACCAGGTACGCTCCTAGTCAATAACCTACATCAGATACGCTCCTAGTCAATAACCTACATCAGGTACGCTCCTAGTCAATAACCTACATCATGTACGTTCCTAGTCAATAACCTACATCATGTACGCTCCTAGTCAATAACCTACATCATGTACGCTCCTAGTCAATAACCTACATTATGTACGCTCCTAGTCAATAACCTACATCAGGTACGCTCCTAGTCAATAACCTACATCAGGTACGCTCCTAGTCAATGATCTACATCAGGTACGCTCCTACTCAATAACCTACATCAGATACGCTCCTAGTCAATAACCTACATCAGGTACGCTCCTAGTCAATAACCTACATCAGGTACGCTCCTAGTCAATAACCTACATCAGGTACGCTCCTACTCAATTACCTACATCAGGTATGCTCCTAGTCAATAACCTACATCAGGTACGCTCCTAGTCAATAACCTACATCAGGTACGCTCCTATTCAATAACCTACATCAGATACGCTCCTAGACAATAACCTACATCAGGTACACTCCTAGTCAATAACCTACATCAGGTACGCTCCTAGTCGATAACCTACATCAGGTACGCTCCTACTCAATAACCTACATTAGGTACGCTCGTAGTCGATAACCTACATCAGGTACGCTCCTATTCAATAACCTACATCAGGTACGCTCCTACTCAATAACCTACATCAGGTACGCCCCTAGTCAATAACCTACATCAGATACGCTCCTAGTCAATGATCTACATCAGGTACGCTCCTAGTCAATAACCTACATCAGGTACGCTCCTAGTCAATAACCTACATCAGGTACGCTCCTGGTCAATAACCTACATCAGGTACGCTCCTAGTCAATAACCTACATCAGGTACGCTTCTAGTGAATAAACTACATCAGGTACACTCCTAGTCAATAACCTACATCAGGTACGCTCCTAGTCCATAACCTACATCAGGTACCCTCCTACTCAATAACCTACATTAGGTACGCTCCTAGTCGATAACCTACATCAGGTACGCTCCTATTGAATAACCTACATCAGGTACGCTCCTAGTCAATAACCTACATCAGGTACGCTCCTAGTCAATAACCTACATCAGGTACGCTCCTAGTCAATAACCTACATCAGGTACGCTCCTAGTCAATAACATTCATCAGGTACGCTCCTAGTCAATAACCTACATCAGGTACGCTCCTAGTCAATAACCTACATCAGGTACGCTCCTATTCTAAAACCTACATCAGGTACGCTCCTAGTCAATAACCTACATCAGGTACGCTCTTAGTCAATGACCTACATCAGGTACGCTCCTACTCAATAATCTACATGAGGTACGCTCCTAGTCAATAACCTACATCAGGTACGCTCCTAGTCAATAACCTACATCAGATACGCTCCTAGTCAATAACCTACATCAGGTACGCTCCTAGTCAATAACCTACATCAGATACGCTTCTAGTCAATAACCTACATCAAGTACGCTCCTAGTCAATAACCTACATCAGGTACGCTCCTAGTCAATAAACTACATCAGGTACGCTCCTAGTCAATAACCTACATCAGGTACGCTCCTAGTCAATAACCTACATCAGGTACGCTCCTAGTCAATAACCTACATCAGGTACGCTCCTAGTCAATAACCTACATCAGGTACGCTCCTAGTCAATAACCTACATCAGGTACGCTCCTATTCAATAACCTACATCAGGTACGCTCCTAGTCAATAACCTACATCAGGTACGCTCTTAGTCAATAACCTACATCAGGTACGCTCCTACACAATAATCTACATCAGGTACGCTCCTAGTCAATAACCTACATCATGTACGTTCCTAGTCAATAACCTACATCATGTACGCTCCTAGTCAATAACCTACATCATGTACGCTCCTAGTCAATAACCTACATTATGTACGCTCCTAGTCGATAACCTACATCAGGTACGCTCCTAGTCAATAACCTACATCAGGTACGCTCCTAGTCAATGATCTACATCAGGTACGCTCCTACTCAATAACCTACATCAGGTACGCTCCTAGTCAATAACCTACATCAGGTACGCTCCTAGTCAATAACCTACATCAGGTACGCTCCTAGTCAATAACCTACATCAGGTACGCTCCTACTCAATAACCTACATCAGGTACGCTCCTAGTCAATAACCTACATCAGGTACGCTCCTAGTCAATAACCTACATCAGGTACGCTCCTATTCAATAACCTACATCAGATACGCTCCTAGACAATAACCTACATCAGGTACACTCCTAGTCAATAACCTACATCAGGTACGCTCCTAGTCGATAACCTACATCAGGTACGCTCCTACTCAATAACCTACATTAGGTACGCTCGTAGTCGATAACCTACATCAGGTACGCTCCTATTCAATAACCTACATCAGGTACGCTCCTACTCAATAACCTACATCAGGTACGCTCCTAGTCAATAACCTACATCAGATACGCTCCTAGTCAATGATCTACATCAGGTACACTCCTAGTCAATAGCCTACATCAGGTACGCTCCTAGTCAATAACCTACATCAGGTATGCTCCTGGTCAATAACCTACATCAGGTACGCTCCTAGTCAATAACCTACATCAGGTACGCTTCTAGTCAACAACCTACATCAGGTACACTCCTAGTCAATAACCTACATCAGGTACGCTCCTAGTCCATAACCTACATCAGGTACCCTCCTACTCAATAATCTACATTAGGTACGCTCCTAGTCGATAACCTACATCAGGTACGCTCCTATTGAATAACCTACATCAGGTACGCTCCTAGTCAATAACCTACACCAGGTACGCTCCTAGTCAATAACCTACATCAGATACGATCCTAGTCAATAAACTACATCAGGTACGCTCCTAGTCAATAACCTACATCGGGTACGCTCCTAGTCAATAACCTACATCGGGTACGCTCCTAGTCAATAACCTACATCAGGTACGCTCCTAGTCAATAACCTACATCAGGTACGCTCCTAGTCAATAACCTACATCAGGTACGCTCCTAGTCAATAACCTACATCAGGTACGCTCCTATTCAATAACCTACATCAGGTACGCTCCTAGTCAATAACCTACATCAGGTACGCTCTTAGTCAATAACCTACATCAGGTACGCTCCTACTCAATAATCTACATGAGGTACGCTCCTAGTCAATAACCTACATCAGGTACGCTCCTAGTCAATAACCTACATCAGGTACGCTCCTAGTCAATAACCTACATCAGATACGCTCCTAGTCAATAACCTACATCAGGTACGCTCCTAGTCAATAACCTACATCAGGTACGCTCCTAGTCAATAACCTACATCAGGTACGCTCCTGGTCAATGACCTACATCAGGTACGCTCCTAGTCAATAATCTACATCAGGTACGCTTCTAGTCAATAACGTACATCAAGTACGCTCCTAGTCAATAACCTATATCAGGTACGCTCCTAGTCAATAAACTACATCAGGTACGCTCCTAGTCAATAACCTACATCAGGTACGCTCCTAGTCAATAA
This sequence comes from Bathymodiolus septemdierum, assembly GCA_963383655.1. Classification (NCBI taxonomy): domain Eukaryota; kingdom Metazoa; phylum Mollusca; class Bivalvia; order Mytilida; family Modiolidae; genus Bathymodiolus; species Bathymodiolus septemdierum. The sequence continues at coordinate 158,053,292 of OY726517.1, forward strand.
CCTACATCAGGTACGCTCCTAGTCAATAACCTACATCAGGTACGCTCCTAGTCAATAACCTACATCAGGTACGCTCCTAGTCAATAACCTACATCAGGTACGCTCCTAGTCAATAACCTACATCAGGTACGCTCCTATTCAATAACCTACATCAGGTACGCTCCTAGTCAATAACCTACATCAGGTACGCTCTTATTCAATAACCTACATCAGGTACGCTCCTACTCAATAATCTACATCAGGGACGCTCCTAGTCAATAACCTACATCAGGTACGCTCCTAGTCAATAACCTACATCAGGTACGCTCCTATTTAATAACCTACATCAGGTACGCTCCTACTCAATAACCTACATCAGGTACGCTCCTACTCAATAACCTACATCAGGTACGCTCCTAGTCAATAACCTACATCAGGTACGCTCTTATTCAATAACCTACATCAGGTACGCTCCTAGACAATAACCTACATCAGGTACGCTCCTAGTCAATAACCTACATCAGGTACGCTCCTAGTCAATAACCTACATGAGGTACGCTCCTAGTCAATAAGATACATCAGGTACGCTCCTAGTCAATAACCTACATCAGGTACGCTCCTAGTCAATAACCTACATCAGGTACGCTCCTACTCAATAACCTACATCAGATGCACTCCTAGTCAATAACCTCCATCAGGTACGCTCCTAGTCAATAACCTACATCAGATACGCTCCTAGTCAATAACCTACATCAGGTACGCTCCTAGTCAATAACCTACATCATGTACGTTCCTAGTCAATAACCTACATCATGTACGCTCCTAGTCAATAACCTACATCATGTACGCTCCTAGTCAATAACCTACATTATGTACGCTCCTAGTCAATAACCTACATCAGGTACGCTCCTAGTCAATAACCTACATCAGGTACGCTCCTAGTCAATGATCTACATCAGGTACGCTCCTACTCAATAACCTACATCAGGTACGCTCCTAGTCAATAACCTACATCAGGTACGCTCCTAGTCAATAACCTACATCAGGTACGCTCCTAGTCAATAACCTACATCAGGTACGCTCCTACTCAATAACCTACATCAGGTACGCTCCTAGTCAATAACCTACATCAGGTACGCTCCTAGTCAATAACCTACATCAGGTACGCTCCTATTCAATAACCTACATCAGATACGCTCCTAGACAATAACCTCCATCAGGTACACTCCTAGTCAATAACCTACATCAGGTACGCTCCTAGTCGATAACCTACATCAGGTACGCTCCTACTCAATAACCTACATTAGGTACGCTCGTAGTCGATAACCTACATCAGGTACGCTCCTATTCAATAACCTACATCAGGTACGCTCCTACTCAATAACCTACATCAGGTACGCCCCTAGTCAATAACCTACATCAGATACGCTCCTAGTCAATGATCTACATCAGGTACGCTCCTAGTCAATAACCTACATCAGGTACGCTCCTACTCAATAACCTACATCAGGTACGCTCCTAGTCAATAACCTACATCAGGTACGCTCCTAGTCAATAACCTACATCAGGTACGCTCCTATTCAATAACCTACATCAGATACGCTCCTAGACAATAACCTACATCAGGTACACTCCTAGTCAATAACCTACATCAGGTACGCTCCTAGTCGATAACCTACATCAGGTACGCTCCTACTCAATAACCTACATTAGGTACGCTCGTAGTCGATAACCTACATCAGGTACGCTCCTAGTCAATAACCTACATCAGGTACGCTCCTACTCAATAACCTACATCAGGTACGCTCCTAGTCAATAACCTACATCAGATACGCTCCTAGTCAATAACCTACATCAGGTACGCTCTTAGTCAATAACCTACATCAGGTACGCTCCTACTCAATAATCTACATGAGGTACGCTCCTAGTCAATAACCTACATCAGGTACGCTCCTAGTCAATAACCTACATAAGGTACGCTCCTAGTCAATAACCTACATCAGATACGCTCCTAGTCAATAACCTACATCAGGTACGCTCCTAGTCAATAACCTACATCAGGTACGCTCCTAGTCAATAACCTACATCAGGTACGCTTCTAGTCAACAACCTACATCAGGTACACTCCTAGTCAATAACCTACATCAGGTACGCTCCTAGTCCATAACCTACATCAGGTACCCTCCTACTCAATAACCTACATTAGGTACGCTCCTAGTCGATAACCTACATCAGGTACGCTCCTATTGAATAACCTATATCAGGTACGCTCCTAGTCAATAACCTACACCAGGTACGCTCCTAGTCAATAACCTACATCAGATACGCTCCTAGTCAATAAACTACATCAGGTACGCTCCTAGTCAATAACCTACATCGGGTACGCTCCTAGTCAATAACCTACATCGGGTACGCTCCTAGTCAATAACCTACATCAGGTACGCTCCTAGTCAATAACCTACATCAGGTACGCTCCTAGTCAATAACCTACATCAGGTACGCTCCTAGTCAATAACCTACATCAGGTACGCTCCTATTCAATAACCTACATCAGGTACGCTCCTAGTCAATAACCTACATCAGGTACGCTCTTAGTCAATAACCTACATCAGGTACGCTCCTACTCAATAATCTACATGAGGTACGCTCCTAGTCAATAACCTACATCAGGTACGCTCCTAGTCAATAACCTACATCAGGTACGCTCCTAGTCAATAACCTACATCAGATACGCTCCTAGTCAATAACCTACATCAGGTACGCTCCTAGTCAATAACCTACATCAGGTACGCTCCTAGTCAATAACCTACATCAGGTACGCTCCTGGTCAATGACCTACATCAGGTACGCTCCTAGTCAATAATCTACATCATGTACGCTTCTAGTCAATAACCTACATCAAGTACGCTCCTAGTCAATAACCTATATCAGGTACGCTCCTAGTCAATAAACTACATCAGGTACGCTCCTAGTCAATAACCTACATCAGGTACGCTCCTAGTCAATAACCTACATCAGGTACGCTCCTAGTCAATAACCTACATCAGGTACGCTCCTAGTCAATAACCTACATCAGGTACGCTCCTAGTCAATAACCTACATCAGGTACGCTCCTAGTCAATAACCTATATCAGGTACGCTCCTATTCAATAACCTACATCAGGTACGCTCCTAGTCAATAACCTACATCAGGTACGCTCTTATTCAATAACCTACATCAGGTACGCTCCTACTCAATAATCTACATCAGGGACGCTCCTAGTCAATAACCTACATCAGGTACGCTCCTAGTCAATAACCTACATCAGGTACGCTCCTATTTAATAACCTACATCAGGTACGCTCCTACTCAATAACCTACATCAGGTACGCTCCTACTCAATAACCTACATCAGGTACGCTCCTAGTCAATAACCTACATCAGGTACGCTCTTATTCAATAACCTACATCAGGTACGCTCCTAGACAATAACCTACATCAGGTACGCTCCTAGTCAATAACCTACATCAGGTACGCTCCTAGTCAATAACCTACATCAGGTACGCTCCTAGTCAATAAGCTACATCAGGTACGCTCCTAGTCAATAACCTACATCAGGTACGCTCCTAGTCAATAACCTACATCAGGTACGCTCCTACTCAATAACCTACATCAGATGCACTCCTAGTCAATAACCTCCATCAGGTACGCTCCTAGTCAATAACCTACATCAGGTACGCTCCTAGTCAATAACATACACCAGGTACGCTCCTAGTCAATAACCTACATCAGATACGCTCCTAGTCAATAACCTACATCAGGTACGCTCCTAGTCAATAACCTACATCATGTACGTTCCTAGTCAATAACCTACATCATGTACGCTCCTAGTCAATAACCTACATCATGTACGCTCCTAGTCAATAACCTACATTATGTACGCTCCTAGTCAATAACCTACATCAGGTACGCTCCTAGTCAATAACCTACATCAGGTACGCTCCTAGTCAATAACCTACATCAGGTACGCTCCTGGTCAATAACCTACATCAGGTACGCTCCTACTCAATAACCTACATCAGGTACGCTCCTAGTCAATAACCTACATCAGGTACGCTCCTAGTCAATAACCTACATCAGGTACGCTCCTATTCAATAACCTACATCAGATACGCTCCTAGACAATAACCTACATCAGGTACACTCCTAGTCAATAACCTACATCAGGTACGCTCCTAGTCGATAACCTACATCAGGTACGCTCCTACTCAATAACCTACATTAGGTACGCTCGTAGTCGATAACCTACATCAGGTACGCTCCTATTCAATAACCTACATCAGGTACGCTCCTACTCAATAACCTACATCAGGTACGCCCCTAGTCAATAACCTACATCAGATACGCTCCTAGTCAATGATCTACATCAGGTACGCTCCTAGTCAATAACCTACATCAGGTACGCTCCTAGTCAATAACCTACATCAGGTACGCTCCTGGTCAATAACCTACATCAGGTACGCTCCTAGTCAATAACCTACATCAGGTACGCTTCTAGTGAATAACCTACATCAGGTACACTCCTAGTCAATAACCTACATCAGGTACGCTCCTAGTCCATAACCTACATCAGGTACCCTCCTACTCAATAACCTACATTAGGTACGCTCCTAGTCGATAACCTACATCAGGTACGCTCCTATTGAATAACCTACATCAGGTACGCTCCTAGTCAATAACCTACATCAGGTACGCTCCTAGTCAATAACCTACATCAGGTACGCTCCTAGTCAATAACCTACATCAGGTACGCTCCTAGTCAATAACCTTCATCAGGTACGCTCCCTGTCAATAACCTACAACAGGTACGCTCCTAGTCAATAACCTACATCAGGTACGCTCCTATTCAATAACCTACATCAGGTACGCTCCTAGTCAATAACCTACATCAGGTACGCTCTTAGTCAATGACCTACATAAGGTACGCTCCTACTCAATAATCTACATGAGGTACGCTCCTAGTCAATAACCTACATCAGGTACGCTCCTAGTCAATAACCTACATCAGGTACGCTCCTAGTCAATAACCTACATCAGATACGCTCCTAGTCAATAACCTACATCAGGTACGCTCCTAGTCAATAACCTACATCAGATACGCTTCTAGTCAATAACCTACATCAAGTACGCTCCTAGTCAATAACCTACATCAGGTACGCTCCTAGTCAATAAACTACATCAGGTACGCTCCTAGTCAATAACCTACATCAGGTACACTCCTAGTCAATAACCTACATCAGGTACGCTCCTAGTCAATAACCTACATCAGGTACGCTCCTAGTCAATAACCTACATCAGGTACGCTCCTAGTCAATAACCTACATCAGGTACGCTCCTAGTCAATAACCTACATCAGGTACGCTCCTAGTCAATAACCTACATCAGATACGCTCCTAGTCAATAACCTACATCAGGTACGCTCCTAGTCAATAACCTACATCAGGTACGCTCCTAGTCAATAACCTACATCAGGTACGCTCCTGGTCAATGACCTACATCAGGTACGCTCCTAGTCAATAATCTACATCAGGTACGCTTCTAGTCAATAACCTACATCAAGTACGCTCCTAGTCAATAACCTATATCAGGTACGCTCCTAGTCAATAAACTACATCAGGTACGCTCCTAGTCAATAACCTACATCAGGTACGCTCCTAGTCAATAACCTACATCAGGTACGCTCCTAGTCAATAACCTACATCAGGTACGCTCCTAGTCAATAACCTACATCAGGTACGCTCCTATTCAATAACCTACATCAAGTACGCTCCTAGTCAATAACCTACATCAGGTACGCTCTTATTCAATAACCTACATCAGGTACGCTCCTACTCAATAATCTACATCAGGGACGCTCCTAGTCAATAACCTACATCAGGTACGCTCCTAGTCAATAACCTACATCAGGTACGCTCCTATTTAATAACCTACATCAGGTACGCTCCTACTCAATAACCTACATCAGGTACGCTCCTACTCAATAACCTACATCAGGTACGCTCCTAGTCAATAACCTACATCAGGTACGCTCTTATTCAATAACCTACATCAGGTACGCTCCTAGACAATAACCTACATCAGGTACGCTCCTAGTCAATAACCTACATCAGGTACGCTCCTAGTCAATAACCTACATCAGGTACGCTCCTAGTCAATAAGCTACATCAGGTACGCTCCTAGTCAATAACCTACATCAGGTACGCTCCTACTCAATAACCTACATCAGATGCACTCCTAGTCAATAACCTCCATCAGGTACGCTCCTAGTCAATAACCTACATCAGGTACGCTCCTAGTCAATAACCTACATCAGGTACGCTCCTACTCAATAACCTACATCAGGTACGCTTCTAGTCAATAACCTACATCAGGTACGCTCCTAGTCAATAACCTACATCAGGTACGCTCCTAGTCAATAACCTACATCAGGTACGCTCCTACTCTATAACCTACATGAGATGCACTCCTAGTCAATAACCTCCATCAGGTACGCTCCTAGTCGATAACCTACATCAGGTACGCTCCTAGTCAATAACATACACCAGGTACGCTCCTAGTCAATAACTTACATCAGATACGCTCCTAGTCAATAACCTACATCAGGTACGCTCCTAGTCAATAACCTACATCAGGTACGCTCCTACTCAATAACCTACATCAGATGCACTCCTAGTCAATCACCTCCATCAGGTACGCTCTTAGTCAATAACCTACATTAGGTACGCTCCTAGTCAATAACATACACCAGGTACGCTCCTAATCAATAACCTACATCAGATACGCTCCTAGTCAATAACCTACATCAGGTACGCTCCTAGTCAATAACCTACATCAGGTACTCTCCTAGTCAATAACCTACATCAGGTACGCTCCTATTCAATAACCTACATAAGGTACGCTCCTAGTCAATAACCTACATCAGGTACGCTCCTAGTCAATAACCTACATCAGGTACGCTCCTAGTCAATAACCTACATCAGGTACGCTCCTATTCAATAACCTACATCAGATACGCTCCTAGACAATAACCTACATCAGGTACACTCCTAGTCAATAACCTACATCAGGTACGCTCCTAGTCGATAACCTACATCAGGTACGCTCCTACTCAATAACCTACATTAGGTACGCTCGTAGTCGATAACCTACATCAGGTACGCTCCTATTCAATAACCTACATCAGGTACGCTCCTACTCAATAACCTACATCAGGTACGCTCCTAGTCAATAACCTACATCAGATACGCTCCTAGTCAATGATCTACATCAGGTACGCTCCTAGTCAATAGCCTACATCAGGTACGCTCCTAGTCAATAACCTACATCAGGTACGCTCCTGGTCAATAACCTACATCAGATACGCTCCTAGTCAATAACCTACATCAGTTACGCTCCTAGTCAATAACCTACATCAGGTACGCTCCTAGTCAATAACCTACATCAGGTACTCTCCTAGTCAATAACCTACATCAGGTACGCTCCTAGTCAATAACCTACATAAGGTACGCTCCTAGTCAATAACCTACATCAGGTACGCTCCTAGTCAATAACCTACATCAGGTACGCTCCTAGTCAATAACCTACATCAGGTACGCTCCTATTCAATAACCTACATCAGATACGCTCCTAGACAATAACCTACATCAGGTACACTCCTACTCAATAACCTACATCAGGTACGCTCCTAGTCGATAACCTATATCAGGTACGCTCCTACTCAATAACCTACATCAGGTACGCTCCTACTCAATAACCTACATCAGGTACGCTCCTAGTCAATAACCTACATCAGATACGCTCCTAGTCAATGATCTACATCAGGTACGCTCCTAGTCAATAGCCTACATCAGGTACGCTCCTAGTCAATAACCTACATCAGGTACGCTCCTGGTCAATAACCTACATCAGGGACGCTCCTAGTCCATAACCTACATCAGGTACCCTCCTACTCAATAACCTACATTAGGTACGCTCCTAGTCGATAACCTACATCAGGTACGCTCCTATTGAATAACCTACATCAGGTACGCTCCTAGTCAATAACCTACACCAGGTACGCTCCTAGTCAATAACCTACATCAGATACGCTCCTAGTCAATAAACTACATCAGGTACGTTCCTAGTCAATAACCTACATCGGGTACGCTCCTAGTCAATAACCTACATCGGGTACGCTCCTAGTCAATAACCTACATCAGGTACGCTCCTAGTCAATAACCTACATCAGGTACGCTCCTAGTCAATAACCTACATCAGGTACGCTCCTAGTCAATAACCTACATCAGGTACGCTCCTATTCAATAACCTACATCAGGTACGCTCCTAGTCAATAACCTACATCAGGTACGCTCTTAGTCAATAACCTACATCAGGTACGCTCCTACTCAATAATCTACATGAGGTACGCTCCTAGTCAATAACCTACATCAGGTACGCTCCTAGTCAATAACCTACATCAGGTACGCTCCTATTCAATAACCTACATCAGATACGCTCCTAGTCAATAACCTACATCAGGTACGCTCCTAGTCAATAACCTACATCAGGTACGCTCCTAGTCAATAACCTACATCAAGTACGCTCCTGGTCAATGACCTACATCAGGTACGCTCCTAGTCAATAACCTACATCAGGTACGCTTCTAGTCAATAACCTACATCAAGTACGCTCCTAGTCAATAACCTACATCAGGTACGCTCCTAGTCAATAAACTACATCAGGTACGCTCCTAGTCAATAACCTACATCAGGTACGCTCCTATTCAATAACCTACATCAGGTACGCTCCTAGTCAATAACCTACATCAGGTACGCTCTTATTCAATAATCTACATCAGGTACGCTCCTACTCAATAATCTACATCAGGGACGCTCCTAGTCAATAACCTACATCAGGTACGCTCCTATTTAATAACCTACATCAGGTACGCTCCTACTCAATAACCTACATCAGATACGCTCCTAGTCAATAACCTACATCAGGTACGCTCCTAGTCAATAACCTACATTAGGTACGCTCCTAGTCAAATACATACACCAGGTACGCTCCTAATCAATAACCTACATCAGATACGCTCCTAGTCAATAACCTACATCAGTTACGCTCCTAGTCAATAACCTACATCAAGTACGCTCCTAGTCAATAACCTACATCAGGTACTCTCCTAGTCAATAACCTACATCAGGTACGCTCCTAGTCAATAACCTACATCAGGTACGCTCCTAGTTAATAATCTACATTAGGTACGCTCCTAGTCAATAACCTACATCAGGTACGCTCCTAGTCAATAACCTACATCAGGTACGCTCCTATTCAATAACCTACATCAGGTACGCTCCTAGTCAATAACCTACATCAGGTACGCTCCTAGTCAATAACCTACATCAGGTACTCTCCTAATCAATGACCTACATCAGGTACGCTCCTAGTCAATAACCTACATCAGGTACGCTCCTAGTCAATAACCTACATCAGGTACGCTCCTAGTCAATAACCTACATCAGGTACGGTCCTAGTCAATAACCTACATCAGGTACGCTCCTAGTCAATAACCTACATCAGGTACGCTCCTAGTCAATAACCTACATCAGGTACGCTCCTAGTCAATAACCTACATCAGGTACGCTCCTAGTCAATAACCTACATCAGGTACGCTCCTAGTCAATAACCTACATCAGGTACGCTCCTACTCAATAATCTACATCAGGTACGCTCCTAGTCAATAACCTACATCAGGTACGCTCCTAGTCAATAACCTACATCAGGTACGCTCCTATTCAATAACCTATATCAGGTACGCTCCTACTCAATAACCTACATCAGGTACGCTCCTAGTCAATAACCTACATCAGGTACGCTCCTAGTCAATAACCTACATCAGGTACGCTCCTACTCAATAACCTACATCAGGTACGCTTCTAGTCAATAACCTACATCAGGTACGCTCCTAGTCAATAACCTACATCAGGTACGCTCCTAGTCAATAACCTACATCAGGTACGCTCCTACTCTATAACCTACATGAGATGCACTCCTAGTCAATAACCTCCATCAGGTACGCTCCTAGTCGATAACCTACATCAGGTACGCTCCTAGTCAATAACATACACCAGGTACGCTCCTAGTCAATAACTTACATCAGATACGCTCCTAGTCAATAACCTACATCAGGTACGCTCCTAGTCAATAACCTACATCAGGTACGCTCCTACTCAATAACCTACATCAGATGCACTCCTAGTCAATCACCTCCATCAGGTACGCTCTTAGTCAATAACCTACATTAGGTACGCTCCTAGTCAATAACATACACCAGGTACGCTCCTAGTCAATAACCTACATCAGATACGCTCCTAGTCAATAACCTACATCAGGTACGCTCCTAGTCAATAACCTACATCAGGTACTCTCCTAGTCAATAACCTACATCAGGTACGCTCCTATTCAATAACCTACATAAGGTACGCTCCTAGTCAATAACCTACATCAGGTACGCTCCTAGTCAATAACCTACATCAGGTACGCTCCTAGTCAATAACCTACATCAGGTACGCTCCTATTCAATAACCTACATCAGATACGCTCCTAGACAATAACCTACATCAGGTACACTCCTAGTCAATAACCTACATCAGGTACGCTCCTAGTCGATAACCTACATCAGGTACGCTCCTACTCAATAACCTACATTAGGTACGCTCGTAGTCGATAACCTACATCAGGTACGCTCCTATTCAATAACCTACATCAGGTACGCTCCTACTCAATAACCTACATCAGGTACGCTCCTAGTCAAAAACATACACCAGGTACGCTCCTAGTCAATAACCTACATCAGGTACGCTCCTAGTCAATAACCTACATTAGGTACGCTCCTAGTCAAATACATACACCAGGTACGCTCCTAATCAATAACCTACATCAGATACGCTCCTAGTCAATAACCTACATCAGTTACGCTCCTAGTCAATAACCTACATCAGGTACGCTCCTAGTCAATAACCTACATCAGGTACTCTCCTAGTCAATAACCTACATCAGGTACGCTCCTAGTCAATAACCTACATCAGGTACGCTCCTAGTTAATAATTTACATCAGGTACGCTCCTAGTCAATAACCTACATCAGGTACGCTCCTAGTCAATAACCTACATCAGGTACGCTCCTATTCAATAACCTACATCAGGTACGCTCCTAGTCAATAATCTACATCAGGTACGCTCCTAGTCAATAACCTACATCAGGTACGCTCCTAGTCAATGACCTACATGAGGTACGCTCCTAGTCAATAACCTACATCAGGTACGCTCCTAGTCAATAACCTACATCAGGTACGCTCCTAGTCAATAACCTACATCAGGTACGGTCCTAGTCAATAACCTACATCAGGTACGCTCCTAGTCAATAACCTACATCAGGTACGCTCCTAGTCAATAACCTACATCAGGTACGCTCCTACTCAATAACCTACATCAGGTACGCTTCTAGTCAATAACCTACATCAGGTACGCTCCTAGTCAATAACCTACATCAGATACGCTCATAGACAATATCCTACATCAGGTACGCTCCTAGTCAATAACCTACATCAGGTACGCTCCTAGTCAATAACCTACATCAGGTACGCTCCTAGTCAATAACCTACATCAGGTACGCTCCTACTCTATAACCTACATGAGATGCACTCCTAGTCAATAACCTCCATCAGGTACGCTCCTAGTCGATAACCTACATCAGGTACGCTCCTAGTCAATAACATACACCAGGTACGCTCCTAGTCAATAACTTACATCAGATACGCTCCTAGTCAATAACCTACATCAGGTACGCTCCTAGTCAATAACCTACATCAGGTACGCTCCTACTCAATAACCTACATCAGATGCACTCCTAGTCAATCACCTCCATCAGGTACGCTCTTAGTCAATAACCTACATTAGGTACGCTCCTAGTCAATAACATACACCAGGTACGCTCCTAATCAATAACCTACATCAGATACGCTCCTAGTCAATAACCTACATCAGTTACGCTCCTAGTCAATAACCTACATCAGGTACGCTCCTAGTCAATAACCTACATCAGGTACTCTCCTAGTCAATAACCTACATCAGGTACGCTCCTATTCAATAACCTACATAAGGTACGCTCCTAGTCAATAACCTACATCAGGTACGCTCCTAGTCAATAACCTACATCAGGTACGCTCCTACTCAATAACCTATATCAGGTACGCTCCTAGTCAATAACCTACATCAGATACGCTCCTAGACAATAACCTACATCAGGTACACTCCTAGTCAATAACCTACATCAGGTACGCTCCTAGTCGATAACCTACATCAGGTACGCTCCTACTCAATAACCTACATTAGGTACGCTCGTAGTCGATAACCTACATCAGGTACGCTCCTATTCAATAACCTACATCAGGTACGCTCCTACTCAATAACCTACATCAGGTACGCTCCTAGTCAATAACCTACATCAGGTACGCTCCTAGTCAATGATCTACATCAGGTACGCTCCTAGTCAATAGCCTACATCAGGTACGCTCCTAGTCAATAACCTACATCAGGTACGCTCCTGGTCAATAACCTACATCAGATACGCTCCTAGTCAATAACCTACATCAGTTACGCTCCTAGTCAATAACCTACATCAGGTACGCTCCTAGTCAATAACCTACATCAGGTACTCTCCTAGTCAATAACCTACATCAGGTACGCTCCTAGTCAATAACCTACATAAGGTACGCTCCTAGTCAATAACCTACATCAGGTACGCTCCTAGTCAATAACCTACATCAGGTACGCTCCTAGTCAATAACCTACATCAGGTACGCTCCTATTCAATAACCTACATCAGATACGCTCCTAGACAATAACCTACATCAGGTACACTCCTACTCAATAACCTACATCAGGTACGCTCCTAGTCGATAACCTACATCAGGTACGCTCCTACTCAATAACCTACATCAGGTACGCTCCTACTCAATAACCTACATCAGGTACGCTCCTAGTCAATAACCTACATCAGATACGCTCCTAGTCAATGATCTACATCAGGTACGCTCCTAGTCAATAGCCTACATCAGGTACGCTCCTAGTCAATAACCTACATCAGGTACGCTCCTGGTCAATAACCTACATCAGGGACGCTCCTAGTCAATAACCTACATCAGGTACGCTCCTAGTCAATAACCTACATCAGGTACGCTCCTAGTCAATAACCTACATCAGGTACGCTCCTAGTCAATAACCTACATCAGGTACGCTCCTAGTCAATAACCTACATCAGGTACGCTCCTACTCAATAATCTACATCAGGTACGCTCCTAGTCAATAACCTACATCAGGTACGCTCCTAGTCAATAACCTACATCAGGTACGCTCCTATTCAATAACCTATATCAGGTACGCTCCTACTCAATAACCTACATCAGGTACGCTCCTAGTCAATAACCTACATCAGGTACGCTCCTAGTCAATAACCTACATCAGGTACGCTCCTACTCAATAACCTACATCAGGTACGCTTCTAGTCAATAACCTACATCAGGTACGCTCCTAGTCAATAACCTACATCAGGTACGCTCCTAGTCAATAACCTACATCAGGTACGCTCCTACTCTATAACCTACATGAGATGCACTCCTAGTCAATAACCTCCATCAGGTACGCTCCTAGTCGATAACCTACATCAGGTACGCTCCTAGTCAATAACATACACCAGGTACGCTCCTAGTCAATAACTTACATCAGATACGCTCCTAGTCAATAACCTACATCAGGTACGCTCCTAGTCAATAACCTACATCAGGTACGCTCCTACTCAATAACCTACATCAGATGCACTCCTAGTCAATCACCTCCATCAGGTACGCTCTTAGTCAATAACCTACATTAGGTACGCTCCTAGTCAATAACATACACCAGGTACGCTCCTAGTCAATAACCTACATCAGATACGCTCCTAGTCAATAACCTACATCAGGTACGCTCCTAGTCAATAACCTACATCAGGTACTCTCCTAGTCAATAACCTACATCAGGTACGCTCCTATTCAATAACCTACATAAGGTACGCTCCTAGTCAATAACCTACATCAGGTACGCTCCTAGTCAATAACCTACATCAGGTACGCTCCTAGTCAATAACCTACATCAGGTACGCTCCTATTCAATAACCTACATCAGATACGCTCCTAGACAATAACCTACATCAGGTACACTCCTAGTCAATAACCTACATCAGGTACGCTCCTAGTCGATAACCTACATCAGGTACGCTCCTACTCAATAACCTACATTAGGTACGCTCGTAGTCGATAACCTACATCAGGTACGCTCCTATTCAATAACCTACATCAGGTACGCTCCTACTCAATAACCTACATCAGGTACGCTCCTAGTCAAAAACATACACCAGGTACGCTCCTAGTCAATAACCTACATCAGGTACGCTCCTAGTCAATAACCTACATTAGGTACGCTCCTAGTCAAATACATACACCAGGTACGCTCCTAATCAATAACCTACATCAGATACGCTCCTAGTCAATAACCTACATCAGTTACGCTCCTAGTCAATAACCTACATCAGGTACGCTCCTAGTCAATAACCTACATCAGGTACTCTCCTAGTCAATAACCTACATCAGGTACGCTCCTAGTCAATAACCTACATCAGGTACGCTCCTAGTTAATAATTTACATCAGGTACGCTCCTAGTCAATAACCTACATCAGGTACGCTCCTAGTCAATAACCTACATCAGGTACGCTCCTATTCAATAACCTACATCAGGTACGCTCCTAGTCAATAATCTACATCAGGTACGCTCCTAGTCAATAACCTACATCAGGTACGCTCCTAGTCAATGACCTACATGAGGTACGCTCCTAGTCAATAACCTACATCAGGTACGCTCCTAGTCAATAACCTACATCAGGTACGCTCCTAGTCAATAACCTACATCAGGTACGGTCCTAGTCAATAACCTACATCAGGTACGCTCCTAGTCAATAACCTACATCAGGTACGCTCCTAGTCAATAACCTACATCAGGTACGCTCCTACTCAATAACCTACATCAGGTACGCTTCTAGTCAATAACCTACATCAGGTACGCTCCTAGTCAATAACCTACATCAGATACGCTCATAGACAATATCCTACATCAGGTACGCTCCTAGTCAATAACCTACATCAGGTACGCTCCTAGTCAATAACCTACATCAGGTACGCTCCTAGTCAATAACCTACATCAGGTACGCTCCTACTCTATAACCTACATGAGATGCACTCCTAGTCAATAACCTCCATCAGGTACGCTCCTAGTCGATAACCTACATCAGGTACGCTCCTAGTCAATAACATACACCAGGTACGCTCCTAGTCAATAACTTACATCAGATACGCTCCTAGTCAATAACCTACATCAGGTACGCTCCTAGTCAATAACCTACATCAGGTACGCTCCTACTCAATAACCTACATCAGATGCACTCCTAGTCAATCACCTCCATCAGGTACGCTCTTAGTCAATAACCTACATTAGGTACGCTCCTAGTCAATAACATACACCAGGTACGCTCCTAATCAATAACCTACATCAGATACGCTCCTAGTCAATAACCTACATCAGTTACGCTCCTAGTCAATAACCTACATCAGGTACGCTCCTAGTCAATAACCTACATCAGGTACTCTCCTAGTCAATAACCTACATCAGGTACGCTCCTATTCAATAACCTACATAAGGTACGCTCCTAGTCAATAACCTACATCAGGTACGCTCCTAGTCAATAACCTACATCAGGTACGCTCCTACTCAATAACCTATATCAGGTACGCTCCTAGTCAATAACCTACATCAGATACGCTCCTAGACAATAACCTACATCAGGTACACTCCTAGTCAATAACCTACATCAGGTACGCTCCTAGTCGATAACCTACATCAGGTACGCTCCTACTCAATAACCTACATTAGGTACGCTCGTAGTCGATAACCTACATCAGGTACGCTCCTATTCAATAACCTACATCAGGTACGCTCCTACTCAATAACCTACATCAGGTACGCTCCTAGTCAATAACCTACATCAGGTACGCTCCTAGTCAATGATCTACATCAGGTACGCTCCTAGTCAATAGCCTACATCAGGTACGCTCCTAGTCAATAACCTACATCAGGTACGCTCCTGGTCAATAACCTACATCAGATACGCTCCTAGTCAATAACCTACATCAGTTACGCTCCTAGTCAATAACCTACATCAGGTACGCTCCTAGTCAATAACCTACATCAGGTACTCTCCTAGTCAATAACCTACATCAGGTACGCTCCTAGTCAATAACCTACATAAGGTACGCTCCTAGTCAATAACCTACATCAGGTACGCTCCTAGTCAATAACCTACATCAGGTACGCTCCTAGTCAATAACCTACATCAGGTACGCTCCTATTCAATAACCTACATCAGATACGCTCCTAGACAATAACCTACATCAGGTACACTCCTACTCAATAACCTACATCAGGTACGCTCCTAGTCGATAACCTACATCAGGTACGCTCCTACTCAATAACCTACATCAGGTACGCTCCTACTCAATAACCTACATCAGGTACGCTCCTAGTCAATAACCTACATCAGATACGCTCCTAGTCAATGATCTACATCAGGTACGCTCCTAGTCAATAGCCTACATCAGGTACGCTCCTAGTCAATAACCTACATCAGGTACGCTCCTGGTCAATAACCTACATCAGGGACGCTCCTAGTCCATAACCTACATCAGGTACCCTCCTACTCAATAACCTACATTAGGTACGCTCCTAGTCGATAACCTACATCAGGTACGCTCCTATTGAATAACCTACATCAGGTACGCTCCTAGTCAATAACCTACACCAGGTACGCTCCTAGTCAATAACCTACATCAGATACGCTCCTAGTCAATAAACTACATCAGGTACGTTCCTAGTCAATAACCTACATCGGGTACGCTCCTAGTCAATAACCTACATCGGGTACGCTCCTAGTCAATAACCTACATCAGGTACGCTCCTAGTCAATAACCTACATCAGGTACGCTCCTAGTCAATAACCTACATCAGGTACGCTCCTAGTCAATAACCTACATCAGGTACGCTCCTATTCAATAACCTACATCAGGTACGCTCCTAGTCAATAACCTACATCAGGTACGCTCTTAGTCAATAACCTACATCAGGTACGCTCCTACTCAATAATCTACATGAGGTACGCTCCTAGTCAATAACCTACATCAGGTACGCTCCTAGTCAATAACCTACATCAGGTACGCTCCTATTCAATAACCTACATGAGATACGCTCCTAGTCAATAACCTACATCAGGTACGCTCCTAGTCAATAACCTACATCAGGTACGCTCCTAGTCAATAACCTACATCAAGTACGCTCCTGGTCAATGACCTACATCAGGTACGCTCCTAGTCAATAACCTACATCAGGTACGCTTCTAGTCAATAACCTACATCAAGTACGCTCCTAGTCAATAACCTACATCAGGTACGCTCCTAGTCAATAAACTACATCAGGTACGCTCCTAGTCAATAACCTACATCAGGTACGCTCCTACTCTATAACCTACATGAGATGCACTCCTAGTCAATAACCTCCATCAGGTACGCTCTTAGTCGATAACCTACATCAGGTACGCTCCTAGTCAAAAACATACACCAGGTACGCTCCTAGTCAATAACCTACATCAGATACGCTCCTAGTCAATAACCTACATCAGGTACGCTCCTAGTCAATAACCTACATTAGGTACGCTCCTAGTCAAATACATACACCAGGTACGCTCCTAATCAATAACCTACATCAGATACGCTCCTAGTCAATAACCTACATCAGTTACGCTCCTAGTCAATAACCTACATCAGGTACGCTCCTAGTCAATAACCTACATCAGGTACTCTCCTAGTCAATAACCTACATCAGGTACGCTCCTAGTCAATAACCTACATCAGGTACGCTCCTAGTTAATAATCTACATCAGGTACGCTCCTAGTCAATAACCTACATCAGGTACGCTCCTAGTCAATAACCTACATCAGGTACGCTCCTATTCAATAACCTACATCAGGTACGCTCCTAGTCAATAATCTACATCAGGTACGCTCCTAGTCAATAACCTACATCAGGTACGCTCCTAGTCAATGACCTACATCAGGTACGCTCCTAGTCAATAACCTACATCAGGTACGCTCCTAGTCAATAACCTACATCAGGTACGCTCCTAGTCAATAACCTACATCAGGTACGGTCCTAGTCAATAACCTACATCAGGTACGCTCCTAGTCAATAACCTACATCAGGTACGCTCCTAGTCAATAACCTACATCAGGTACGCTCCTAGTCAATAACCTACATCAGGTACGCTCCTAGTCAATAACCTACATCAGGTACGCTCCTACTCAATAATCTACATCAGGTACGCTCCTAGTCAATAACCTACATCAGGTACGCTCCTAGTCAATAACGTACATCAGGTACGCTCCTATTCAATAACCTATATCAGGTACGCTCCTACTCAATAACCTACATCAGGTACGCTCCTAGTCAATAACCTACATCAGGTACGCTCCTAGTCAATAACCTACATCAGGTACGCTCCTACTCAATAACCTACATCAGGTACGCTTCTAGTCAATAACCTACATCAGGTACGCTCCTAGTCAATAACCTACATCAGATACGCTCATAGACAATATCCTACATCAGGTACGCTCCTAGTCAATAACCTACATCAGGTACGCTCCTAGTCAATAACCTACATCAGGTACGCTCCTACTCTATAACCTACATGAGATGCACTCCTAGTCAATAACCTCCATCAGGTACGCTCCTAGTCGATAACCTACATCAGGTACGCTCCTAGTCAATAACATACACCAGGTACGCTCCTAGTCAATAACTTACATCAGATACGCTCCTAGTCAATAACCTACATCAGGTACGCTCCTAGTCAATAACCTACATCAGGTACGCTCCTACTCAATAACCTACATCAGATGCACTCCTAGTCAATCACCTCCATCAGGTACGCTCTTAGTCAATAACCTACATTAGGTACGCTCCTAGTCAATAACATACACCAGGTACGCTCCTAATCAATAACCTACATCAGATACGCTCCTAGTCAATAACCTACATCAGTTACGCTCCTAGTCAATAACCTACATCAGGTACGCTCCTAGTCAATAACCTACATCAGGTACTCTCCTAGTCAATAACCTACATCAGGTACGCTCCTAGTCAATAACCTACATCAGGTACGCTCCTAGTTAATAATCTACATCAGGTACGCTCCTAGTCAATAACCTACATCAGGTACGCTCCTAGTTAATAACCTACATCAGGTACGCTCCTAGTCAATAACCTACATCAGGTACGCTCCTACTCAATAACCTACATCAGATGCACTCCTAGTCAATCACCTCCATCAGGTACGCTCTTAGTCAATAACCTACATTAGGTACGCTCCTAGTCAATAACATACACCAGGTACGCTCCTAATCAATAACCTACATCAGATACGCTCCTAGTCAATAACCTACATCAGTTACGCTCCTAGTCAATAACCTACATCAGGTACGCTCCTAGTCAATAACCTACATCAGGTACTCTCCTAGTCAATAACCTACATCAGGTACGCTCCTAGTCAATAACCTACATCAGGTACGCTCCTAGTCAATAACCTACATCAGGTACGCTCCTAGTCAATAACCTACATCAGGTACGCTCCTAGTCAATAACCTACATCAGGTACGCTCCTACTCAATAATCTACATCAGGTACGCTCCTAGTCAATAACCTACATCAGGTACGCTCCTAGTCAATAAACTACATCAGATACGCTCATAGACAATATCCTACATCAGGTACGCTCCTAGTCAATAACCTACATCAGGTACGCTCCTAGTCAATAACCTACATCAGGTACGCTCCTAGTCAATAACCTACATCAGGTACGCTCCTACTCTATAACCTACATGAGATGCACTCCTAGTCAATAACCTACATCAGGTACGCTCCTAGTCGATAACCTACATCAGGTACGCTCCTAGTCAAAAACATACACCAGGTACGCTCCTAGTCAATAACCTACATCAGGTACGCTCCTAGTCAATAACCTACATTAGGTACGCTCCTAGTCAAATACATACACCAGGTACGCTCCTAATCAATAACCTACATCAGATACGCTCCTAGTCAATAACCTACATCAGTTACGCTCCTAGTCAATAACCTACATCAGGTACGCTCCTAGTCAATAACCTACATCAGGTACTCTCCTAGTCAATAACCTACATCAGGTACGCTCCTAGTCAATAACCTACATCAGGTACGCTCCTAGTTAATAATCTACATCAGGTACGCTCCTAGTCAATAACCTACATCAGGTACGCTCCTAGTCAATAACCTACATCAGGTACGCTCCTATTCAATAACCTACATCAGGTACGCTCCTAGTCAATAATCTACATCAGGTACGCTCCTAGTCAATAACCTACATCAGGTACGCTCCTAGTCAATGACCTACATGAGGTACGCTCCTAGTCAATAACCTACATCAGGTACGCTCCTAGTCAATAACCTACATCAGGTACGCTCCTAGTCAATAACCTACATCAGGTACGGTCCTAGTCAATAATCTACATCAGGTACGCTCCTAGTCAATAACCTACATCAGGTACGCTCCTAGTCAATAACCTACATCAGGTACGCTCCTAGTCAATAACCTACATCAGGTACGCTCCTAGTCAATAACCTACATCAGGTACGCTCCTAGTCAATAACCTACATCAGGTACGCTCCTACTCAATAATCTACATCAGGTACGCTCCTAGTCAATAACCTACATCAGGTACGCTCCTAGTCAATAACCTACATCAGGTACGCTCCTATTCAATAACCTATATCAGGTACGCTCCTACTCAATAACCTACATCAGGTACGCTCCTAGTCAATAACCTACATCAGGTACGCTCCTAGTCAATAACCTACATCAGGTACGCTCCTACTCAATAACCTACATCAGGTACGCTTCTAGTCAATAACCTACATCAGGTACGCTCCTAGTCAATAACCTACATCAGATACGCTCATAGACAATATCCTACATCAGGTACGCTCCTAGTCAATAACCTACATCAGGTACGCTCCTAGTCAATAACCTACATCAGGTACGCTCCTACTCTATAACCTACATGAGATGCACTCCTAGTCAATAACCTCCATCAGGTACGCTCCTAGTCGATAACCTACATCAGGTACGCTCCTAGTCAATAACATACACCAGGTACGCTCCTAGTCAATAACTTACATCAGATACGCTCCTAGTCAATAACCTACATCAGGTACGCTCCTAGTCAATAACCTACATCAGGTACGCTCCTACTCAATAACCTACATCAGATGCACTCCTAGTCAATCACCTCCATCAGGTACGCTCTTAGTCAATAACCTACATTAGGTACGCTCCTAGTCAATAACATACACCAGGTACGCTCCTAATCAATAACCTACATCAGATACGCTCCTAGTCAATAACCTACATCAGTTACGCTCCTAGTGAATAACCTACATCAGGTACGCTCCTAGTCAATAACCTACATCAGGTACTCTCCTAGTCAATAACCTACATCAGGTACGCTCCTAGTCAATAACCTACATCAGGTACGCTCCTAGTTAATAATCTACATCAGGTACGCTCCTAGTCAATAACCTACATCAGGTACGCTCCTAGTTAATAATCTACATCAGGTACGCTCCTAGTCAATAACCTACATCAGGTACGCTCCTAGTCAATAACCTACATCAGGTACGCTCCTATTCAATAACCTACATCAGGTACGCTCCTAGTCAATAATCTACATCAGGTACGCTCCTAGTCAATAACCTACATCAGGTACTCTCCTAGTCAATGACCTACATCAGGTACGCTCCTAGTCAATAACCTACATCAGGTACGCTCCTAGTCAATAACCTACATCAGGTACGCTCCTAGTCAATAACCTACATCAGGTACGGTCCTAGTCAATAACCTACATCAGGTACGCTCCTAGCCAATAACCTACATCAGGTACGCTCCTAGTCAATAACCTACATCAGGTACGCTCCTAGTCAATAACCTACATCAGGTACGCTCCTAGTCAATAACCTACATCAGGTACGCTCCTAGTCAATAACCTACATCAGGTACGCTCCTACTCAATAATCTACATCAGGTACGCTCCTAGTCAATAACCTACATCAGGTACGCTCCTAGTCAATAACCTACATCAGGTACGCTCCTATTCAATAACCTATATCAGGTACGCTCCTACTCAATAACCTACATCAGGTACGCTCCTAGTCAATAACCTACATCAGGTACGCTCCTAGTCAATAACCTACATCAGGTACGCTCCTGCTCAATAACCTACATCAGGTACGCTTCTAGTCAATAACCTACATCAGGTACGCTCCTAGTCAATAACCTACATCAGATACGCTCATAGACAATATCCTACATCAGGTACGCTCCTAGTCAATAACCTACATCAGGTACGCTCCTAGTCAATAACCTACATCAGGTACGCTCCTAGTCAATAACCTACATCAGGTACGCTCCTTCTCTATAACCTACATGAGATGCACTCCTAGTCAATAACCTCCATCAGGTACGCTCCTAGTCGATAACCTACATCAGGTACGCTCCTAGTCAATAACATACACCAGGTACGCTCCTAGTCAATAACTTACATCAGAAACGCTCCTAGTCAATAACCTACATCAGGTACGCTCCTAGTCAATAACCTACATCAGGTACGCTCCTACTCAATAACCTACATCAGATGCACTCCTAGTCAATCACCTCCATCAGGTACGCTCTTAGTCAATAACCTACATTAGGTACGCTCCTAGTCAATAACATACACCAGGTACGCTCCTAATCAATAACCTACATCAGATACGCTCCTAGTCAATAACCTACATCAGTTACGCTCCTAGTCAATAACCTACATCAGGTACGCTCCTAGTCAATAACCTACATCAGGTACTCTCCTAGTCAATAACCTACATCAGGTACGCTCCTAGTCAATAACCTACATCAGGTACGCTCCTAGTTAATAATCTACATCAGGTACGCTCCTAGTCAATAACCTACATCAGGTACGCTCCTAGTCAATAACCTACATCAGGTACGCTCCTATTCAATAACCTACATCAGGTACGCTCCTAGTCAATAACCTACATCAGGTACGCTCCTAGTCAATAACCTACATCAGGTACTCTCCTAGTCAATGACCTACATCAGGTACGCTCCTAATCAATAACCTACATCAGGTACGCTCCTAGTCAATAACCTACATCAGGTACGCTCCTAGTCAATAACCTACATCAGGTACGCTCCTAGTCAATAACCTACATCAGGTACGCTCCTAGTCAATAACCTACATCAGGTACGCTCCTAGTCAATAACCTACATCAGGTACGCTCCTAGTCAATAACCTACATCAGGTACGCTCCTAGTCAATAACCTACATCAGGTACGCTCCTAGTCAATAACCTACATCAGGTACGCTCCTACTCAATAATCTACATCAGGTACGCTCCTAGTCAATAACCTATATCAGGTACGCTCCTAGTCAATAACCTACATCAGGTACGCTCCTATTCAATAACCTATATCAGGTACGCTCCTACTCAATAACCTACATCAGGTACGCTCCTAGTCAATAACCTACATCAGGTACGCTGCTAGTCAATAACCTACATCAGGTACGCTCCTACTCAATAACCTACATCAGATGCACTCCTAGTCAATAACCTCCATCAGGTACGCTCCTAGTCAATAACCTACATCAGGTACGCTCCTAGTCAATAACCTACATCAGGTACGCTCCTAGTCAATAACCTACATCAGGTACGCTCCTAGTCAATAACCTACATCAGGTACGCTCCTATTCAATAACCTATATCAGGTACGTTCCTACTCAATAACCTACATCAGGTACGCTCCTAGTCAATAACCTACATCAGGTACGCTCCTACTCAATAACCTACATCAGATGCACTACTAGTCAATAACCTCCATCAGGTACGTTCCTAGTCAATAACCTACATCAGGTACGCTCCTAGTCAATAACAAACACCGGGTACGCTCCTAGTCAATAACCAACATCAGGTACGCTCCTAGTCAATAACCTACATCAGGTACGCTCCTAGTCAATAACCTACATCAGGTACGCTCCTAGTCAATAACCTACATCAGGTACGCTCCTAGTCAATAACCTACATCAGATACGCTCCTAGTCAATAACCTGCATCAGATACGCTCCTAGTCAATAACCTACATCAGGTACGCTCCTAGTCAATAACCTACATCAGATACGCTCCTAGTCAATAACCTACATCACGTACGCTCCTACTCAATAATCTACATCAGGTACGCTCCTAGTCAATAACCTACATCAGGTACGCTCCTAGTCAATAACCTACATCAGGTACGCTCCTATTCAATAACCTATATCAGGTACGCTCCTACTCAATAACCTACATCAGGTACGCTCCTAGTCAATAACCTACATCAGGTACGCTCCTAGTCAATAACCTACATCAGGTACGCTCCTTCTCAATAACCTACATCAGGTACGCTTCTAGTCAATAACCTACATCAGGTACGCTCCTAGTCAATAACCTACATCAGATACGCTCATAGACAATATCCTACATCAGGTACGCTCCTAGTCAATAACCTACATCAGGTACGCTCCTAGTCAATAACCTACATCAGGTACGCTCCTAGTCAATAACCTACATCAGGTACGCTCCTACTCTATAACCTACATGAGATGCACTCCTAGTCAATAACCTCCATCAGGTACGCTCCTAGTCGATAATCTACATCAGGTACGCTCCTAGTCAATAACCTATATCAGGTACGCTCCTAGTCAATAACCTACATCAGGTACGCTCCT
This sequence comes from Bathymodiolus septemdierum, assembly GCA_963383655.1. Taxonomy (NCBI): domain Eukaryota; kingdom Metazoa; phylum Mollusca; class Bivalvia; order Mytilida; family Modiolidae; genus Bathymodiolus; species Bathymodiolus septemdierum. Next base: position 158,078,339 of record OY726517.1, read on the forward strand.
ATTCAATAACCTATATCAGGTACGCTCCTACTCAATAACCTACATCAGGTACGCTCCTAGTCAATAACCTACATCAGGTACGCTCCTAGTCAATAACCTACATCAGGTACGCTCCTACTCAATAACCTACATCAGATGCACTCCTAGTCAATAACCTCCATCAGGTACGCTCCTAGTCAATAACCTACATCAGGTACGCTCCTAGTCAATAACCTACATCAGGTACGCTCCTAGTCAATAACCTACATCAGGTACGCTCCTAGTCAATAACCTACATCAGGTACGCTCCTATTCAATAACCTATATCAGGTACGTTCCTACTCAATAACCTACATCAGGTACGCTCCTAGTCAATAACCTACATCAGGTACGCTCCTACTCAATAACCTACATCAGATGCACTACTAGTCAATAACCTCCATCAGGTACGTTCCTAGTCAATAACCTACATCAGGTACGCTCCTAGTCAATAACAAACACCGGGTACGCTCCTAGTCAATAACCAACATCAGGTACGCTCCTAGTCAATAACCTACATCAGGTACGCTCCTAGTCAATAACCTACATCAGGTACGCTCCTAGTCAATAACCTACATCAGGTACGCTCCTAGTCAATAACCTACATCAGATACGCTCCTAGTCAATAACCTGCATCAGATACGCTCCTAGTCAATAACCTACATCAGGTACGCTCCTAGTCAATAACCTACATCAGATACGCTCCTAGTCAATAACCTACATCAGGTACGCTCCTACTCAATAATCTACATCAGGTACGCTCCTAGTCAATAACCTACATCAGGTACGCTCCTAGTCAATAACCTACATCAGGTACGCTCCTATTCAATAACCTATATCAGGTACGCTCCTACTCAATAACCTACATCAGGTACGCTCCTAGTCAATAACCTACATCAGGTACGCTCCTAGTCAATAACCTACATCAGGTACGCTCCTACTCAATAACCTACATCAGGTACGCTTCTAGTCAATAACCTACATCAGGTACGCTCCTAGTCAATAACCTACATCAGATACGCTCATAGACAATATCCTACATCAGGTACGCTCCTAGTCAATAACCTACATCAGGTACGCTCCTAGTCAATAACCTACATCAGGTACGCTCCTAGTCAATAACCTACATCAGGTACGCTCCTACTCTATAACCTACATGAGATGCACTCCTAGTCAATAACCTCCATCAGGTACGCTCCTAGTCGATAACCTACATCAGGTACGCTCCTAGTCAATAACATACACCAAGTACCCTCCTAGTCAATAACTTACATCAGATACGCTCCTAGTCAATAACCTACATCAGGTACGCTCCTAGTCAATAACCTACATCAGGTACGCTCCTACTCAATAACCTACATCAGATGCACTCCTAGTCAATCACCTCCATCAGGTACGCTCTTAGTCAATAACCTACATTAGGTACGCTCCTAGTCAATAACATACACCAGGTACGCTCCTAATCAATAACCTACATCAGATACGCTCCTAGTCAATAACCTACATCAGTTACGCTCCTAGTCAATAACCTACATCAGGTACGCTCCTAGTCAATAACCTACATCAGGTACTCTCCTAGTCAATAACCTACATCAGGTACGCTCCTAGTCAATAACCTACATCAGGTACGCTCCTAGTTAATAATCTACATCAAGTACGCTCCTAGTCAATAACCTACATCAGGTACGCTCCTAGTCAATAACCTACATCAGGTACGCTCCTATTCAATAACCTACATCACGTACGCTCCTAGTCAATAACCTACATCAGGTACGCTCCTAGTCAATAACCTACATCAGGTACTCTCCTAGTCAATGACCTACATCAGGGACGCTCCTAATCAATAACCTACATCAGGTACGCTCCTAGTCAATAACCTACATCAGGTACGCTCCTAGTCAATAACCTACATCAGGTACGCTCCTAGTCAATAACCTACATCAGGTACGCTCCTAGTCAATAACCTACATCAGGTACGCTCCTAGTCAATAACCTACATCAGGTACGCTCCTAGTCAATAACCTACATCAGGTACGCTCCTAGTCAATAACCTACATCAGGTACGCTCCTAGTCAATAACCTACATCAGGTACGCTCCTACTCAATAATCTACATCAGGTACGCTCCTAGTCAATAACCTACATCAGGTACGCTCCTAGTCAATAACCTACATCAGGTACGCTCCTATTCAATAACCTATATCAGGTACGCTCCTACTCAATAACCTACATCAGGTACGCTCCTAGTCAATAACCTACATCAGGTACGCTCCTAGTCAATAACCTACATCAGGTACGCTCCTACTCAATAACCTACATCAGATGCACTCCTAGTCAATAACCTACATCAGGTACGCTCCTAGTCAATAACCTACATCAGGTACGCTCCTAGTCAATAACCTACATCAGGTACGCTCCTAGTCAATAACCTACATCAGGTACGCTCCTAGTCAATAACCTACATCAGGTACGCTCCTATTCAATAACCTATATCAGGTACGTTCCTACTCAATAACCTACATCAGGTACGCTCCTAGTCAATAACCTACATCAGGTACGCTCCTACTCAATAACCTACATCAGATGCACTACTAGTCAATAACCTCCATCAGGTACGTTCCTAGTCAATAACCTACATCAGGTACGCTCCTAGTCAATAACAAACACCGGGTACGCTCCTAGTCAATAACCAACATCAGGTACACTCCTAGTCAATAACCTACATCAGGTACGCTCCTAGTCAATAACCTACATCAGGTACGCTCCTAGTCAATAACCTACATCAGGTACGCTCCTAGTCAATAACCTACATCAGATACGCTCCTAGTCAATAACCTGCATCAGATACGCTCCTAGTCAATAACCTACATCAGGTACGCTCCTAGTCAATAACCTACATCAGGTACGCTCCTAGTCAATAACCTACATCAGGTACGCTCCTACTCAATAATCTACATCAGGTACGCTCCTAGTCAATAACCTACATCAGGTACGCTCCTAGTCAATAACCTACATCAGGTACGCTCCTATTCAATAACCTATATCAGGTACGCTCCTACTCAATAACCTACATCAGGTACGCTCCTAGTCAATAACCTACATCAGGTACGCTCCTAGTCAATAACCTACATCAGGTACGCTCCTACTCAATAACCTACATCAGGTACGCTTCTAGTCAATAACCTACATCAGGTACGCTCCTAGTCAATAACCTACATCAGATACGCTCATAGACAATATCCTACATCAGGTACGCTCCTAGTCAATAACCTACATCAGGTACGCTCCTAGTCAATAACCTACATCAGGTACGCTCCTAGTCAATAACCTACATCAGGTACGCTCCTACTCTATAACCTACATGAGATGCACTCCTAGTCAATAACCTCCATCAGGTACGCTCCTAGTCGATAACCTACATCAGGTACGCTCCTAGTCAATAACATACACCAAGTACCCTCCTAGTCAATAACTTACATCAGATACGCTCCTAGTCAATAACCTACATCAGGTACGCTCCTAGTCAATAACCTACATCAGGTACGCTCCTACTCAATAACCTACATCAGATGCACTCCTAGTCAATCACCTCCATCAGGTACGCTCTTAGTCAATAACCTACATTAGGTACGCTCCTAGTCAATAACATACACCAGGTACGCTCCTAATCAATAACCTACATCAGATACGCTCCTAGTCAATAACCTACATCAGTTACGCTCCTAGTCAATAACCTACATCAGGTACGCTCCTAGTCAATAACCTACATCAGGTACTCTCCTAGTCAATAACCTACATCAGGTACGCTCCTAGTCAATAACCTACATCAGGTACGCTCCTAGTTAATAATCTACATCAAGTACGCTCCTAGTCAATAACCTACATCAGGTACGCTCCTAGTCAATAACCTACATCAGGTACGCTCCTATTCAATAACCTACATCACGTACGCTCCTAGTCAATAACCTACATCAGGTACGCTCCTAGTCAATAACCTACATCAGGTACTCTCCTAGTCAATGACCTACATCAGGGACGCTCCTAATCAATAACCTACATCAGGTACGCTCCTAGTCAATAACCTACATCAGGTACGCTCCTAGTCAATAACCTACATCAGGTACGCTCCTAGTCAATAACCTACATCAGGTACGCTCCTAGTCAATAACCTACATCAGGTACGCTCCTAGTCAATAACCTACATCAGGTACGCTCCTAGTCAATAACCTACATCAGGTACGCTCCTAGTCAATAACCTACATCAGGTACGCTCCTAGTCAATAACCTACATCAGGTACGCTCCTACTCAATAATCTACATCAGGTACGCTCCTAGTCAATAACCTACATCAGGTACGCTCCTAGTCAATAACCTACATCAGGTACGCTCCTATTCAATAACCTATATCAGGTACGCTCCTACTCAATAACCTACATCAGGTACGCTCCTAGTCAATAACCTACATCAGGTACGCTCCTAGTCAATAACCTACATCAGGTACGCTCCTACTCAATAACCTACATCAGATGCACTCCTAGTCAATAACCTACATCAGGTACGCTCCTAGTCAATAACCTACATCAGGTACGCTCCTAGTCAATAACCTACATCAGGTACGCTCCTAGTCAATAACCTACATCAGGTACGCTCCTAGTCAATAACCTACATCAGGTACGCTCCTATTCAATAACCTATATCAGGTACGTTCCTACTCAATAACCTACATCAGGTACGCTCCTAGTCAATAACCTACATCAGGTACGCTCCTACTCAATAACCTACATCAGATGCACTACTAGTCAATAACCTCCATCAGGTACGTTCCTAGTCAATAACCTACATCAGGTACGCTCCTAGTCAATAACAAACACCGGGTACGCTCCTAGTCAATAACCAACATCAGGTACACTCCTAGTCAATAACCTACATCAGGTACGCTCCTAGTCAATAACCTACATCAGGTACGCTCCTAGTCAATAACCTACATCAGGTACGCTCCTAGTCAATAACCTACATCAGATACGCTCCTAGTCAATAACCTGCATCAGATACGCTCCTAGTCAATAACCTACATCAGGTACGCTCCTAGTCAATAACCTACATCAGGTACGCTCCTAGTCAATAACCTACATCAGGTACGCTCCTACTCAATAATCTACATCAGGTACGCTCCTAGTCAATAACCTACATCAGGTACGCTCCTAGTCAATAACCTACATCAGGTACGCTCCTATTCAATAACCTATATCATGTACGCTCCTACTCAATAACCTACATCAGGTACGCTCCTAGTCAATAACCTACATCAGGTACGCTCCTAGTCAATAACCTACATCAGGTACGCTCCTACTCAATAACCTACATCAGGTACGCTTCTAGTCAATAACCTACATCAGGTACGCTCCTAGTCAATAACCTACATCAGATACGCTCATAGACAATATCCTACATCAGGTACGCTCCTAGTCAATAACCTACATCAGGTACGCTCCTAGTCAATAACCTACATCAGGTACGCTCCTAGTCAATAACCTACATCAGGTACGCTCCTACTCTATAACCTACATGAGATGCACTCCTAGTCAATAACCTCCATCAGGTACGCTCCTAGTCGATAACCTACATCAGGTACGCTCCTAGTCAATAACATACACCAGGTACGCTCCTAGTCAATAACTTACATCAGATACGCTCCTAGTCAATAACCTACATCAGGTACGCTCCTAGTCAATAACCTACATCAGGTACGCTCCTACTCAATAACCTACATCAGATGCACTCCTAGTCAATCACCTCCATCAGGTACGCTCTTAGTCAATAACCTACATTAGGTACGCTCCTAGTCAATAACATACACCAGGTACGCTCCTAATCAATAACCTACATCAGATACGCTCCTAGTCAATAACCTACATCAATTACGCTCCTAGTCAATAACCTACATCAGGTACGCTCCTAGTCAATAACCTACATCAGGTACTCTCCTAGTCAATAACCTACATCAGGTACGCTCCTAGTCAATAACCTACATCAGGTACGCTCCTAGTTAATAATCTACATCAGGTACGCTCCTAGTCAATAACCTACATCAGGTACGCTCCTAGTCAATAACCTACATCAGGTACGCTCCTATTCAATAACCTACATCAGGTACGCTCCTAGTCAATAACCTACATCAGGTACGCTCCTAGTCAATAACCTACATCAGGTACTCTCCTAGTCAATGACCTACATCAGGTACGCTCCTAATCAATAACCTACATCAGGTACGCTCCTAGTCAATAACCTACATCAGGTACGCTCCTAGTCAATAACCTACATCAGGTACGCTCCTAGTCAATAACCTACATCAGGTACGCTCCTAGTCAATAACCTACATCAGGTACGCTCCTAGTCAATAACCTACATCAGGTACGCTCCTAGTCAATAACCTACATCAGGTACGCTCCTAGTCAATAACCTACATCAGGTACGCTCCTAGTCAATAACCTACATCAGGTACGCTCCTACTCAATAATCTACATCAGGTACGCTCCTAGTCAATAACCTACATCAGGTACGCTCCTAGTCAATAACCTACATCAGGTACGCTCCTATTCAATAACCTATATCAGGTACGCTCCTACTCAATAACCTACATCAGGTACGCTCCTAGTCAATAACTTACATCAGGTACGCTCCTAGTCAATAACCTACATCAGGTACGCTCCTAGTCAATAACCTACATCAGGTACGCTCCTAGTCAATAACCTACATCAGGTACGCTCCTATTCAATAACCTATATCAGGTACGTTCCTACTCAATAACCTACATCAGGTACGCTCCTAGTCAATAACCTACATCAGGTACGCTCCTACTCAATAACCTACATCAGATGCACTACTAGTCAATAACCTCCATCAGGTACGTTCCTAGTCAATAACCTACATCAGGTACGCTCCTAGTCAATAACAAACACCGGGTACGCTCCTAGTCAATAACCAACATCAGGTACGCTCCTAGTCAATAACCTACATCAGGTACGCTCCTAGTCAATAACCTACATCAGGTACGCTCCTAGTCAATAACCTACATCAGGTACGCTCCTAGTCAATAACCTACATCAGATACGCTCCTAGTCAATAACCTGCATCAGATACGCTCCTAGTCAATAACCTACATCAGGTACGCTCCTAGTCAATAACCTACATCAGGTACGCTCCTAGTCAATAACCTACATCAGGTACGCTCCTAGTCAATAACCTACATCAGATACGCTCCTAGTCAATAACCTGCATCAGATACGCTCCTAGTCAATAACCTACATCAGGTACGCTCCTAGTCAATAACCTACATCAGGTACGCTCCTAGTCAATAACCTACATCAGGTACGCTCCTAGTCAATAACTTACATCAGGTACGCTCCTAGTCAATAACCTACATCAGGTACGCTCCTAGTCAATAACCTACATCAGGTACGCTCCTAGTCAATAACCTACATCAGGTACGCTCCTAGTCAATAACCTACATCAGGTACGCTCCTAGTCAATAACCTACATCAGGTACGCTCCTAGTCAATAACCTACATCAGGTACGCTCCTAGTCAATAACCTACATCAGGTACGCTCCTACTTAATAATCTACATCAGGTACGCTCCTAGTCAATAACCTACATCAGGTACGCTCCTAGTCAATAACCTACATCAGGTACACTCCTAGTCAATAACCTACATCAGGTATGCTCCTAGTCAATAACCTACATCAGGTACGCTCCTAGTCAATAACCTACATCAGGTACGCTCCTGGTCAATAACCTACATCAGGTACGCTCCTACTCAATAACCTACATCAGATGCACTACTAGTCAATAACCTCCATCAGGTACGTTCCTAGTCAATAACCTACATCAGGTACGCTCCTAGTGAATAACAAACACTCAATAACATACATCAGGTACGCTCCTAGTCAATAACCTACATCAGGTACGCTCCTAGTCAATAACATACATCAGATACGCTCCTAGACAACAACCTACATCAGGTACGCTCCTAGTCAATAACCTACATCAGGTACGCTCCTAGTCAATAACCTACATCACGTACGCTCCTAGTCAATAACCTACATCAGGTACGCTCCTAGTCAATAACCTACATCAGGTACGCTCCTAGTCAATAACCCACATCAGGTATGCTCCTAGTTAATAACCTACATCAGGTACGCTCCTAGTCAATAACCTACATCAGGTACGCTCCTAGTGAATAACCTACATCAGGTACGCTCCTAGTGAATAACCTACATCATGTACGCTCCTAGTCGATAACCTACATCAGGTACGCTCTTAGTCAATAACCTACATCAGGGACGCTCCTAGTCAATAACCTACATCAGGTACGCTCCTAGTCAATAACCTACATCAGGTACGCTCCTAGTCGATAATCTACATCAGGTACGCTCCTAGTCGATAACCTACATCAGGTACGCTCCTGGTCGATAACCTACATCAGGTACGCTCTTAGTCAATAACCTACATCAGGTACGCTCCTAGTCGATAACCTACATCAGGTACGCTCTTAGTCAATAACCTACATCAGGTACGCTCCTATTCAATAACCTACATCAGGTACGCTCCTAGTCAATAACCTACATCAGGTACGCTCCTATTCAATAACCTACATCAGGTACGCTCCTAGTCAATAACCTACATCAGGTACGCTCCTAGTGAATAACCTACATCAGGTACGCTCCTAGTCAATAACCTACATCAGGTATGCTCCTAGTCAATAACCTACATCAGGTACGCTCCTATTCAATAACCTACATCAGGTACGCTCCTAGTCAATAACCTACATCAGGTACGCTCCTATTCAATAACCTACATCAGGTACGCTCCTATTCAATAACCTACATCAGGTACGCTCTTAGTCAATAACCTACATCAGTTACGCTCCTATTCAATAACCTACATCAGGTACGCTCCTAGTCAATAACCTACATCAGGTACGCTCCTAGTCAATAACCTACATCAGGTACGCTCCTAGTCACAAGATTGGAAAGCTAAATAATTTTAAATTCTTTGGGAGCATGTAATCCAAAGACCTAAACAGGACATAGCCTAAAATTAACAGTAAAATCATGAATGGAACCTTAAATTATGGTTAATTTCAACTAGATACAGGTTATCAAGATGCCCATCTCCTACATATTAAAAAATGCATTTGTACATACGTTGATCATAAGCTGTTTTACTGCAAAATGTACGAAATAAATAATGTTTTCATTATTCATATTATTCTTAGATATTGTACTTCGATTTGCATTGATGCGCACTGTTGTGCAATGAGTCAGTGTTTTTGTGGTCTGTTAATTACCACAACATCACATAAAAATAATATCTGTATAAAAATTCACATTTTAATCTTGTGCGTAGAGCATAGAAAGTTTTACAATCACATGGAGGAATATATTTTGATGAGATATTTATTTAAAGATATCCTAGTCATTACCTGAATATAGAAGGCATCTTGGATACAACTTTTCAAATCAACTGCTCCCTCGATTAATGCCATTTGTTCAGCTACTGATAAGGTACCACGGAGTTGTCCTGTGCTTTTCAGCTTGTCCATCTGGGAATGTATATCAGCTAAGCCATCTTCCAATTGTTTTGAAATATTGTCGTATATACAAACTTTAAATCCGCTTGCAGCAAACAGCATAGCCCAGCCACGACCAGCCTTTCCACTAAAACAGTAAACGCTATTCAACCAAACACAGAATGCTAGCGATTTTAAAACTGTTAGTTGATATTTGGGAAATGCTTAAGCCATGTTGCTTTAACGATAAGAAATCACATGAGAAGGTCAAAGCATAAGGGAGTTGTTTATTTGCTAAAAGGTATACAAACCCATAGATACAAAATTCACATGAGAAGGTCAAAACATAAGGGAGTTGTTTATTTGCTAAAAGGTATACAAACCCATAGATACAAAATTCACATGAGAAGGTCAAAACATAAGGGAGTTGTTTATTTGCTAAAAGGTATGCAAACCCATAGATACAAAATTCACATGAGAAGGTCAAAACATAAGGGAGTTGTTTATTTGCTAAAAGGTATACAAACCCATAGATACAAAATTCACATGAGAAGGTCAAAACATAAGGGAGTTGTTTATTTGCTAAAAGGTATACAAACCCATAGATACAAAATTGACATGAGAAGGTCAAAACATAAGGGAGTTGTTTATTTGCTAAAAGGTATACAAACCCATAGATACAATATTCACATGAGAAGGTCAAAACATAAGGGAGTTGTTTATTTGCTAAAAGGTATGCAAACCCTTAGATACAAAATTCACATGAGAAGGTCAAAACATAAGGGAGTTGTTTATTTGCTAAAAGGTATACAAACCCATAGATACAAAATTCACACGAGAAGGTCAAAACATAAGGGAGCTGTTTATTTGCTAGAAGGTATGCAAACCCATAGATACAAAATTCACATGAGAAGGTCAAAACATAAGGGAGTTGTTTATTTGCTAAAAGGTATACAAACCCATAGATACAAAATTCACATGAGAAGGTCAAAACATAAGGGAGTTGTTTATTTGCTAAAAGGTATACAAACCCATAGATACAAAATTCACATGAGAAGGTCAAAACATAAGGGAGTTGTTTATTTGCTAACAGGTATACAAACCCATAGATACAAAATTCACATGAGAAGGTCAAAACATAAGGGAGTTGTTTATTTGCTAAAAGGTATACAAACCCATAGATACAAAATTCACATGAGAAGGTCAAAACATAAGGGAGTTGTTTATTTGCTAAAAGGTATACAAACCCATAGATACAAAATTCACATGAGAAGGTCAAAACATAAGGGAGTTGTTTATTTGCTAAAAGGTATGCAAACCCATAGATACAAAATTCACATGAGAAGGTCAAAACATAAGGGAGTTGTTTATTTGCTAAAAGGTATACAAACCCATAGATACAAAATTCACATGAGAAGGTCAAAACATAAGGGAGTTGTTTATTTGCTAAAAGGTATACAAACCCATAGATACAAAATTCACATGAGAAGGTCAAAACATAAGGGAGTTGTTTATTTGCTAAAAGGTATACAAACCCATAGATACAATATTCACATGAGAAGGTCAAAACATAAGGGAGTTGTTTATTTGCTAAAAGGTATGCAAACCCTTAGATACAAAATTCACATGAGAAGGTCAAAACATAAGGGAGTTGTTTATTTGCTAAAAGGTATACAAACCCATAGATACAAAATTCACACGAGAAGGTCAAAACATAAGGGAGCTGTTTATTTGCTAGAAGGTATGCAAACCCATAGATACAAAATTCACATGAGAAGGTCAAAACATAAGGGAGTTGTTTATTTGCTAAAAGGTATACAAACCCATAGATACAAAATTCACATGAGAAGGTCAAAACATAAGGGAGTTGTTTATTTGCTAAAAGGTATACAAACCCATAGATACAAAATTCACATGAGAAGGTCAAAACATAAGGGAGTTGTTTATTTGCTAACAGGTATACAAACCCATAGATACAAAATTCACATGAGAAGGTCAAAACATAAGGGAGTTGTTTATTTGCTAAAAGGTATACAAACCCATAGATACAAAATTCACATGAGAAGGTCAAAACATAAGGGAGTTGTTTATTTGCTAAAAGGTATACAAACCCATAGATACAAAATTCACATGAGAAGGTCAAAACATAAGGGAGTTGTTTATTTGCTAAAAGGTATGCAAACCCATAGATACAAAATTCACATGAGAAGGTCAAAACATAAGGGAGTTGTTTATTTGCTAAAAGGTATACAAACCCATAGATACAAAACATAAGGGAGTTGTTTATTTACTAAAAAGTATACAAACCCATAGATACAAAATTCACATGAGAAGGTCAAAACATAAGGGAGTTGTTTATTTACTAAAAGGTATGTAAACCCATAGATACAAAATTCACATGAGAAGGTCAAAACATAAGGGAGTTGTTTATTTACTAAAAGGTATACAAACCCATAGATACAAAATTCACATGAGAAGGTCAAAACATAAGGGAGTTGTTTATTTACTAAAAGGTATGTAAACCCATAGATACAAAATTCACATGAGAAGGTCAAATAATAAGGGAGTTGTTTATTTACTAAAAGGTATACAAACCCATAGATACAAAATTCACATGAGAAGGTCAAAACATAAGGGAGTTGTTTATTTGCTAAAAGGTATACAAACCCATAGATACAAAATTCACATGAGAAGGTCAAAACATAAGGGAGTTGTTTATTTGCTAAAAGGTATACAAACCCATAGATACAAAATTGACATGAGAAGGTCAAAACATAAGGGAGTTGTTTATTTGCTAAAAGGTATACAAACCCATAGATACAATATTCACATGAGAAGGTCAAAACATAAGGGAGTTGTTTATTTGCTAAAAGGTATGCAAACCCTTAGATACAAAATTCACATGAGAAGGTCAAAACATAAGGGAGTTGTTTATTTGCTAAAAGGTATACAAACCCATAGATACAAAATTCACACGAGAAGGTCAAAACATAAGGGAGCTGTTTATTTGCTAGAAGGTATGCAAACCCATAGATACAAAATTCACATGAGAAGGTCAAAACATAAGGGAGTTGTTTATTTGCTAAAAGGTATACAAACCCATAGATACAAAATTCACATGAGAAGGTCAAAACATAAGGGAGTTGTTTATTTGCTAAAAGGTATACAAACCCATAGATACAAAATTCACATGAGAAGGTCAAAACATAAGGGAGTTGTTTATTTGCTAACAGGTATACAAACCCATAGATACAAAATTCACATGAGAAGGTCAAAACATAAGGGAGTTGTTTATTTGCTAAAAGGTATACAAACCCATAGATACAAAATTCACATGAGAAGGTCAAAACATAAGGGAGTTGTTTATTTGCTAAAAGGTATACAAACCCATAGATACAAAATTCACATGAGAAGGTCAAAACATAAGGGAGTTGTTTATTTGCTAAAAGGTATGCAAACCCATAGATACAAAATTCACATGAGAAGGTCAAAACATAAGGGAGTTGTTTATTTGCTAAAAGGTATACAAACCCATAGATACAAAATTCACATGAGAAGGTCAAAACATAAGGGAGTTGTTTATTTGCTAAAAGGTATACAAACCCATAGATACAAAATTCACATGAGAAGGTCAAAACATAAGGGAGTTGTTTATTTGCTAAAAGGTATACAAACCCATAGATACAATATTCACATGAGAAGGTCAAAACATAAGGGAGTTGTTTATTTGCTAAAAGGTATGCAAACCCTTAGATACAAAATTCACATGAGAAGGTCAAAACATAAGGGAGTTGTTTATTTGCTAAAAGGTATACAAACCCATAGATACAAAATTCACACGAGAAGGTCAAAACATAAGGGAGCTGTTTATTTGCTAGAAGGTATGCAAACCCATAGATACAAAATTCACATGAGAAGGTCAAAACATAAGGGAGTTGTTTATTTGCTAAAAGGTATACAAACCCATAGATACAAAATTCACATGAGAAGGTCAAAACATAAGGGAGTTGTTTATTTGCTAAAAGGTATACAAACCCATAGATACAAAATTCACATGAGAAGGTCAAAACATAAGGGAGTTGTTTATTTGCTAACAGGTATACAAACCCATAGATACAAAATTCACATGAGAAGGTCAAAACATAAGGGAGTTGTTTATTTGCTAAAAGGTATACAAACCCATAGATACAAAATTCACATGAGAAGGTCAAAACATAAGGGAGTTGTTTATTTGCTAAAAGGTATACAAACCCATAGATACAAAATTCACATGAGAAGGTCAAAACATAAGGGAGTTGTTTATTTGCTAAAAGGTATGCAAACCCATAGATACAAAATTCACATGAGAAGGTCAAAACATAAGGGAGTTGTTTATTTGCTAAAAGGTATACAAACCCATAGATACAAAACATAAGGGAGTTGTTTATTTACTAAAAAGTATACAAACCCATAGATACAAAATTCACATGAGAAGGTCAAAACATAAGGGAGTTGTTTATTTACTAAAAGGTATGTAAACCCATAGATACAAAATTCACATGAGAAGGTCAAAACATAAGGGAGTTGTTTATTTACTAAAAGGTATACAAACCCATAGATACAAAATTCACATGAGAAGGTCAAAACATAAGGGAGTTGTTTATTTACTAAAAGGTATGTAAACCCATAGATACAAAATTCACATGAGAAGGTCAAATAATAAGGGAGTTGTTTATTTACTAAAAGGTATACAAACCCATAGATACAAAATTCACATGAGAAGGTCAAAACATAAGGGAGTTGTTTATTTACTAAAAGGTATACAAACCCATAGATACAAAATTCACATGAGAAGGTCAAAACATAAGGGAGTTGTTTATTTGCTAAAAGGTATACAAACCCATAGATACAAAATTCACATGAGAAGGTCAAAACATAAGGGAGTTGTTTATTTACTAAAAGGTATACAAACCCATAGATACAAAATTCACATGAGAAGGTCAAAATATAAGGGAGTTGTTTATTTACTAAAAGGTATACAAACCCATAGATACAAAATTCACATGAGAAGGTCAAAACATAAGGGAGTTGTTTATTTGCTAACAGGTATACAAACCCATAGACACAAAATTGACATGAGAAGGTCAAAATATAAGGGAGTTGTTTATTTACTAAAAGGTATACAAACCCATAGATACAAAATTCACATGAGAAGGTCAAAACATAAGGGAGTTGTTTATTTACTAAAAGGTATACAAACCCATAGATACAAAATTCACATGAGAAGGTCAAAACATAAGGGAGTTGTTTATTTACTAAAAGGTATACAAACCCATAGATACAAAATTCACATGAGAAGGTCAAAACATAAGGGAGTTGTTTATTTGCTAACAGGTATACAAACCCATAGACACAAAATTGACATGAGAAGGTCAAAATATAAGGGAGTTGTTTATTTACTAAAAGGTATACAAACCCATAGATACAAAATTCACATGAGAAGGTCAAAACATAAGGGAGTTGTTTATTTGCTAACAGGTATACAAACCCATAGACACAAAATTGACATGAGAAGGTCAAAATATAAGGGAGTTGTTTATTTACTAAAAGGTATACAAACCCATAGATACAAAATTCACATGAGAAGGTCAAAACATAAGGGAGTTGTTTATTTACTAAAAGGTATACAAACCCATAGATACAAAATTCACATGAGAAGGTCAAAACATAAGGGAGTTGTTTATTTACTAAAAGGTATACAAACCCATAGATACAAAATTCACATGAGAAGGTCAAAACATAAGGGAGTTGTTTATTTGCTAACAGGTATACAAACCCATAGACACAAAATTGACATGAGAAGGTCAAAATATAAGGGAGTTGTTTATTTACTAAAAGGTATACAAACCCATAGATACAAAATTCACATGAGAAGGTCAAAACATAAGGGAGTTGTTTATTTGCTAACAGGTATACAAACCCATAGACACAAAATTGACATGAGAAGGTCAAAATATAAGGGAGTTGTTTATTTACTAAAAGGTATACAAACCCATAGATACAAAATTCACATGAGAAGGTCAAAACATAAGGGAGTTGTTTATTTACTAAAAGGTATACAAACCCATAGATACAAAATTCACATGAGAAGGTCAAAACATAAGGGAGTTGTTTATTTGCTAAAAGGTATGCAAACCCATAGATACAAAATTCACATGAGAAGGTCAAAACATAAGGGAGTTGTTTATTTGCTAAAAGGTATACAAACCCATAGATACAAAATTCACATGAGAAGGTCAAAACATAAGGGAGTTGTTTATTTGCTAAAAGGTATACAAACCCATAGATACAATATTCACATGAGAAGGTCAAAACATAAGGGAGTTGTTTATTTGCTAAAAGGTATGCAAACCCTTAGATACAAAATTCACATGAGAAGGTCAAAACATAAGGGAGTTGTTTATTTGCTAAAAGGTATACAAACCCATAGATACAAAATTCACACGAGAAGGTCAAAACATAAGGGAGCTGTTTATTTGCTAGAAGGTATGCAAACCCATAGATACAAAATTCACATGAGAAGGTCAAAACATAAGGGAGTTGTTTATTTGCTAAAAGGTATACAAACCCATAGATACAAAATTCACATGAGAAGGTCAAAACATAAGGGAGTTGTTTATTTGCTAAAAGGTATACAAACCCATAGATACAAAATTCACATGAGAAGGTCAAAACATAAGGGAGTTGTTTATTTGCTAACAGGTATACAAACCCATAGATACAAAATTCACATGAGAAGGTCAAAACATAAGGGAGTTGTTTATTTGCTAAAAGGTATACAAACCCATAGATACAAAATTCACATGAGAAGGTCAAAACATAAGGGAGTTGTTTATTTGCTAAAAGGTATACAAACCCATAGATACAAAATTCACATGAGAAGGTCAAAACATAAGGGAGTTGTTTATTTGCTAAAAGGTATGCAAACCCATAGATACAAAATTCACATGAGAAGGTCAAAACATAAGGGAGTTGTTTATTTGCTAAAAGGTATACAAACCCATAGATACAAAACATAAGGGAGTTGTTTATTTACTAAAAAGTATACAAACCCATAGATACAAAATTCACATGAGAAGGTCAAAACATAAGGGAGTTGTTTATTTACTAAAAGGTATGTAAACCCATAGATACAAAATTCACATGAGAAGGTCAAAACATAAGGGAGTTGTTTATTTACTAAAAGGTATACAAACCCATAGATACAAAATTCACATGAGAAGGTCAAAACATAAGGGAGTTGTTTATTTACTAAAAGGTATGTAAACCCATAGATACAAAATTCACATGAGAAGGTCAAATAATAAGGGAGTTGTTTATTTACTAAAAGGTATACAAACCCATAGATACAAAATTCACATGAGAAGGTCAAAACATAAGGGAGTTGTTTATTTGCTAAAAGGTATACAAACCCATAGATACAAAATTCACATGAGAAGGTCAAAACATAAGGGAGTTGTTTATTTGCTAAAAGGTATACAAACCCATAGATACAAAATTGACATGAGAAGGTCAAAACATAAGGGAGTTGTTTATTTGCTAAAAGGTATACAAACCCATAGATACAATATTCACATGAGAAGGTCAAAACATAAGGGAGTTGTTTATTTGCTAAAAGGTATGCAAACCCTTAGATACAAAATTCACATGAGAAGGTCAAAACATAAGGGAGTTGTTTATTTGCTAAAAGGTATACAAACCCATAGATACAAAATTCACACGAGAAGGTCAAAACATAAGGGAGCTGTTTATTTGCTAGAAGGTATGCAAACCCATAGATACAAAATTCACATGAGAAGGTCAAAACATAAGGGAGTTGTTTATTTGCTAAAAGGTATACAAACCCATAGATACAAAATTCACATGAGAAGGTCAAAACATAAGGGAGTTGTTTATTTGCTAAAAGGTATACAAACCCATAGATACAAAATTCACATGAGAAGGTCAAAACATAAGGGAGTTGTTTATTTGCTAACAGGTATACAAACCCATAGATACAAAATTCACATGAGAAGGTCAAAACATAAGGGAGTTGTTTATTTGCTAAAAGGTATACAAACCCATAGATACAAAATTCACATGAGAAGGTCAAAACATAAGGGAGTTGTTTATTTGCTAAAAGGTATACAAACCCATAGATACAAAATTCACATGAGAAGGTCAAAACATAAGGGAGTTGTTTATTTGCTAAAAGGTATGCAAACCCATAGATACAAAATTCACATGAGAAGGTCAAAACATAAGGGAGTTGTTTATTTGCTAAAAGGTATACAAACCCATAGATACAAAATTCACATGAGAAGGTCAAAACATAAGGGAGTTGTTTATTTGCTAAAAGGTATACAAACCCATAGATACAAAATTCACATGAGAAGGTCAAAACATAAGGGAGTTGTTTATTTGCTAAAAGGTATACAAACCCATAGATACAATATTCACATGAGAAGGTCAAAACATAAGGGAGTTGTTTATTTGCTAAAAGGTATGCAAACCCTTAGATACAAAATTCACATGAGAAGGTCAAAACATAAGGGAGTTGTTTATTTGCTAAAAGGTATACAAACCCATAGATACAAAATTCACACGAGAAGGTCAAAACATAAGGGAGCTGTTTATTTGCTAGAAGGTATGCAAACCCATAGATACAAAATTCACATGAGAAGGTCAAAACATAAGGGAGTTGTTTATTTGCTAAAAGGTATACAAACCCATAGATACAAAATTCACATGAGAAGGTCAAAACATAAGGGAGTTGTTTATTTGCTAAAAGGTATACAAACCCATAGATACAAAATTCACATGAGAAGGTCAAAACATAAGGGAGTTGTTTATTTGCTAACAGGTATACAAACCCATAGATACAAAATTCACATGAGAAGGTCAAAACATAAGGGAGTTGTTTATTTGCTAAAAGGTATACAAACCCATAGATACAAAATTCACATGAGAAGGTCAAAACATAAGGGAGTTGTTTATTTGCTAAAAGGTATACAAACCCATAGATACAAAATTCACATGAGAAGGTCAAAACATAAGGGAGTTGTTTATTTGCTAAAAGGTATGCAAACCCATAGATACAAAATTCACATGAGAAGGTCAAAACATAAGGGAGTTGTTTATTTGCTAAAAGGTATACAAACCCATAGATACAAAACATAAGGGAGTTGTTTATTTACTAAAAAGTATACAAACCCATAGATACAAAATTCACATGAGAAGGTCAAAACATAAGGGAGTTGTTTATTTACTAAAAGGTATGTAAACCCATAGATACAAAATTCACATGAGAAGGTCAAAACATAAGGGAGTTGTTTATTTACTAAAAGGTATACAAACCCATAGATACAAAATTCACATGAGAAGGTCAAAACATAAGGGAGTTGTTTATTTACTAAAAGGTATGTAAACCCATAGATACAAAATTCACATGAGAAGGTCAAATAATAAGGGAGTTGTTTATTTACTAAAAGGTATACAAACCCATAGATACAAAATTCACATGAGAAGGTCAAAACATAAGGGAGTTGTTTATTTACTAAAAGGTATACAAACCCATAGATACAAAATTCACATGAGAAGGTCAAAACATAAGGGAGTTGTTTATTTGCTAAAAGGTATACAAACCCATAGATACAAAATTCACATGAGAAGGTCAAAACATAAGGGAGTTGTTTATTTACTAAAAGGTATACAAACCCATAGATACAAAATTCACATGAGAAGGTCAAAATATAAGGGAGTTGTTTATTTACTAAAAGGTATACAAACCCATAGATACAAAATTCACATGAGAAGGTCAAAACATAAGGGAGTTGTTTATTTGCTAACAGGTATACAAACCCATAGACACAAAATTGACATGAGAAGGTCAAAATATAAGGGAGTTGTTTATTTACTAAAAGGTATACAAACCCATAGATACAAAATTCACATGAGAAGGTCAAAACATAAGGGAGTTGTTTATTTACTAAAAGGTATACAAACCCATAGATACAAAATTCACATGAGAAGGTCAAAACATAAGGGAGTTGTTTATTTACTAAAAGGTATACAAACCCATAGATACAAAATTCACATGAGAAGGTCAAAACATAAGGGAGTTGTTTATTTGCTAACAGGTATACAAACCCATAGACACAAAATTGACATGAGAAGGTCAAAATATAAGGGAGTTGTTTATTTACTAAAAGGTATACAAACCCATAGATACAAAATTCACATGAGAAGGTCAAAACATAAGGGAGTTGTTTATTTGCTAACAGGTATACAAACCCATAGACACAAAATTGACATGAGAAGGTCAAAATATAAGGGAGTTGTTTATTTACTAAAAGGTATACAAACCCATAGATACAAAATTCACATGAGAAGGTCAAAACATAAGGGAGTTGTTTATTTACTAAAAGGTATACAAACCCATAGATACAAAATTCACATGAGAAGGTCAAAACATAAGGGAGTTGTTTATTTACTAAAAGGTATACAAACCCATAGATACAAAATTCACATGAGAAGGTCAAAACATAAGGGAGTTGTTTATTTGCTAACAGGTATACAAACCCATAGACACAAAATTGACATGAGAAGGTCAAAATATAAGGGAGTTGTTTATTTACTAAAAGGTATACAAACCCATAGATACAAAATTCACATGAGAAGGTCAAAACATAAGGGAGTTGTTTATTTGCTAACAGGTATACAAACCCATAGACACAAAATTGACATGAGAAGGTCAAAATATAAGGGAGTTGTTTATTTACTAAAAGGTATACAAACCCATAGATACAAAATTCACATGAGAAGGTCAAAACATAAGGGAGTTGTTTATTTACTAAAAGGTATACAAACCCATAGATACAAAATTCACATGAGAAGGTCAAAACATAAGGGAGTTGTTTATTTGCTAACAGGTATACAAACCCATAGACACAAAATTGACATGAGAAGGTCAAAATATAAGGGAGTTGTTTATTTACTAAAAGGTATACAAACCCATAGATACAAAATTCACATGAGAAGGTCAAAACATAAGGGAGTTGTTTATTTGCTAACAGGTATACAAACCCATAGACACAAAATTGACATGAGAAGGTCAAAATATAAGGGAGTTGTTTATTTACTAAAAGGTATACAAACCCATAGATACAAAATTCACATGAGAAGGTCAAAACATAAGGGAGTTGTTTATTTACTAAAAGGTATACAAACCCATAGATACAAAATTCACATGAGATTGTTTTTGTTCTGTCTTCTGTTTATACTTAAGCTTTAAAGAATATTAAATATAAAAACTCTTACCACCCAACAACTGCTATCTTCTCCATTATTCTACCAAATTACATTAATTATTTAATAGTAGTATTATAATAGGTATATATCAGACTCGAGATAACCTTATAGCTGTCAAAGGTCAAAGGCCATATTTAACAAATTTTGCACCATAATAGTACGTGCCAGTGATAACTTTTGGTTCAATTTAATACAACAGAAAGTTAGTCTTTGGAAAGGGCTATTTAAGGTAGGTAATATATAATCATTTCTAATATTGCGACATATAAAAAAACATAAGAGATATGAGAAGTATTTCAGCGATGGTCATGTCAGCAACTAGTTTACAGGCCATAAACCTTTTTGGGTAAATTGGTAGCACTGTGATGGCTGTTTTTATTACTACAAGGAATAAGGAGATATAGTTGATGGCTGTCACCAGCGACCACTTCCAACAATAAACCAAGATAAAGGTAGAACTGGAATGTACATACGAATGGATGTTGATTATCTTACAACCCTGGCGACTCTACAAGTTCAAAAACAGTTTTTGATGGTCATTGTGCGGGACAAAAGACACAGTTTTCCCGCACATTGACCATCAAAAACTTTTTTGAACTTGTAAAGTCGCCATATTGGTTCGACATTAGACATTGAAAAAGTCTCTAGGTGAGACCAAAATGTTGTCATTCAACAGTGTTTAATTCTTTGTCACTTTGTTTTGTGTTCTTTGTGATGTTTTACAAACCATTTTAGACGTTTATAATTTATTTTACTTGTATAGTATCGTTATACCGTAACGATATCTAACACCCCGTAAGATTTATATATATATATATATATACGTCTGAAAATTAAACCAAACAGTGTTAGAATTAGATTTTAGAGCTGTCCAATTTTTGTTCTTCCCTCGACGGGATTTGAACGCACACCATTGATACACTGCAGCACCATACGCTTAGCCTTACGTCCAGCGCCCTAGACCACTCGACCACATCATAATGTCTAACGGATTGGCAATAAGTTACTCTTATATATCGAAAGCTTTTTCCTGATCTCGACGCATATTATCTCCATATTTCATGACCTATTATACTTTACAACATTTACAGACAAACATGTTTCATTTAATTTAAATTCATATCTCGTTTGTACTTATAGATAAGTCACATCAGGACATGATGGATAGAGTGGCAATAATTGGAAGGTAAGGCCATGTAACGGTTATTTTATGTTAATTGTTCTAAATAAGGCCATGTAACAGTCATGTTATGTTAATTGTTCTACATAAGGCCATGTAACAGTTATTTTATGTTAATTGTTCTAAATAAGGCCATGTAACATTCATTTTATGCTAATTGTTCTAAATAAGGCCATGTAACAGTCATTTTATGTTAATTGTTTTACATAAGGCCATATAACAGTTATTTTATATTAATTATTGTAAATAAGGCCATGTAGCAGTTATTTTATGTTAATTGTTATAGATAAGGCCATGAACAGTTATTTTATGTTAATTGTTCTAAATAAGGCCATGTAACAGTTATTTTATGTTAATTGTTATAAATAAGGCCATGTAACATTCATTCTATGTTAATTGTTCTAAATAAGGGCATGTAGCAGTCATTTTATGTTAATTGCTCTACATAAGGCCATGTAACAGTAGTTTTATGTTAATTGTTCTAAATAAGGTCATGTGACATTCATTTTATGTTAATTGTTCTAAATAAGGCCACGTAACAGTCATTTTATGTTAATTGATCTACATAAGGCCATATAACAGTTATTTTATATTAATTATTGTAAATAAGGCCATGTAACAGTTATTTTATGTTAATTGTTATAAAAAAGGCTGTGTAACAGTTATTTTATGTTGATTGTTCTAGATAAGGCCATGTAATAGTTATTTTATGCTAATTATTCTAAATAAGGCCATGTAACAGTTATTTTATGTTAATTGTTCTACATGAAGCCATGTAGCAGTTATTTTATGTTAATTGTTCTAAATAAGGCCATCTAACAGTCATTTTATGTTAATTGTTCTAAATAAGGCTATGTAACACTTATT
The DNA here is from genome assembly GCA_963383655.1 of Bathymodiolus septemdierum. Taxonomy (NCBI): domain Eukaryota; kingdom Metazoa; phylum Mollusca; class Bivalvia; order Mytilida; family Modiolidae; genus Bathymodiolus; species Bathymodiolus septemdierum. The sequence continues at coordinate 158,101,301 of OY726517.1, forward strand.
TTATGATAATTTTTCTAAATAAGGTCATCAAGCAATTATGTTGTGTTAATTGTTCTAAATGATGTTAATTGTTCTACATAAGGCCATATAACAGTTATTGTATATTAATTATTGTAAATAAGGCCATGTAACAGTTATTTTATGTTAATTGTTCTAAATAAGGCCATATAACAGTTATTTCATATTAATTATTGTAAATAAGGCCATGTAACAGTTATTTTATGTTAATTGTTCTAAATAAGGCCATGTAACAGTTATGTTATGCTAACTGTTCTAAATGAGGCCATGTGGCAGTTATTTTATATTAATTATTCTAAGTAAAGCCATCTAACATTTATTTTATGTTAATTGTTCTAAATAAGGCCATTTAACAGTTATTTTATGTTAATTGCTCTAAATAAGGCAATATAGTAGTTATTTCACATTAATTGTTCTTAATAAGGCCATGTAGCAGTTATTTTATGTTAATTGTTCTAAATAAGGCCATCTAGCAGTTATTTTATTTCAATTGTGCTAAATAAGGTCATTTAACACTTATTGTTTGTTAAATTTCTAAATAAGGCCATCTAACAGTTATTTTATGTTAACTGTTCTAAATAAGGCTATCTAGCAGTTATTTTATGTTAATTGTTCAACATAAGGCCATCTAACAGTTATTTTATGTTAATTGTTCTAAATAAGGCCATCTAGCAGTTATTTTATGTTAATCGTTCTAAATAAGGCCATGCAACAGTTAGTTTATGTTACTTGTTCTAAATATGGCCATATGACACTTATTTTATGTTAATTGTTCTAAATATGGCCAAATGACAGTTATTTTATGTAAATTGTTCTAAATAAGGCCATGTAACAGTTATTTTATGTTATTTATTCTAAATAAGGCCGTGCAACAGTTAGTTTATGTTACTTGTTCTAAATATGGCCATATGGCACGTATTTTATGTTAATTGTTCTAAATATGGCCAAATGACAGTTATTTTATGTAAATTGTTCTAAATAAGGCCATGTAACAGTTATTTTATGTTATTTGTTCTAAATAAGGCCATATAGCAGTTATTTCATTTTAATTGCTCAAAAAAGGCCATGTAGCAGTTATTATATGTCAATTGTTCTAAATAAAACCATTTAACAATTATGTTATGTTAATTTTCTAAATAAGGAGATCTAACAGTTATCTTATGTTAGTTGTTCTAAATAAGGTCAAGTAGCAGTTATTTTATGTTAATTGTTCTAAATAAGGCCATATAACAGTTATTTTATGTTAATTGATCTGAAAAGGGACAACTAATTGTTACTTTATGTTAATTGTTCTAAATAAGGCCATCTAACAGTTATTTTATGTTAATTATTTTAAATAAGGCCATGTAACAGTCATTTTATGTTAATTGTTCTACATAAAGCCATGTAGCAGTTATTTTATGTTAATTGTTCTAAATAAGGCCATGTAACGGTCATTTTATGTTAATTGTTCTAAATAAGGCCATGTAACACTTATTTTATGATAATTGTTCTAAATAAGGTGATCAAGAAATTATTTTATGTTAATTGTTCTAAATAAAGCCATCTAACAGTTATTTGATGTTAATTGTTCTACATAAGGCCATATAACAGATATTGTATATTAATTGTTGTAAATAAGGCCATGTAACAGTTATTTTATGTTAATTGTTCTAAATAAAGCCATCTAACAGTTATTTGATGTTAATTGTTCTACATAAGGCCATATAACAGATATTGTATATTAATTGTTGTAAATAAGGCCATGTAACAGTTATTTTATGTTAATTGTTCTAAATGAGGCCATATAACAGTTATTTCATATTAATTATTGTAAACATGGCCATGTAACAGTTATTTTATGTTAATTGTTCTAAATAAGGCCATTTAACAGTTATGTTATGTTAACTGTTCTAAAAAAGGCCATGTGGCAGTTATTTTTTGTTAATTGTTCTAAGTAAAGCCATCTAACATTTATTTTATGTTCATTGTTCTAAATAAGGCCATGTAACAGTTATTTTATGTTAATTGTTCTAAATAAGGCCATATAGCAGTTATTTCATTTTAATTGTTCTAGATAAGGCCATTTAACAGTTATTTTATGTTAATTGCTCTAAATAAGGCCATATAACAGTTATTTCATGTTAATTGTTCTCAATAAGGCCATGTAGCAGTTATTTTATGTTAATTGTTCTAAATAAGGCCATGTAGCAGTCATTTTATGTTAATTGTTTTACATAAGGCCATAAAACAGTTATTTTATATTAATTATTGTAAATAAGGCCATGTAACAGTTATTTTATGTTAATTGTTATAGATAAGGCCATGTAACAGTTATTTTATGTTAATTGTTCTAAATAAGGCCATGTAACAGTTATTTTTTGTTAATTGTTATAAATAAGGCCATGTAACATTCATTTTATGTTAATTGTTCTAAATAAGGCCATGTAGCATTCATTTTATGTTAATTGTTCTACATAAGGCCATGTAACAGTTGTTTTATGTTAATTGTCCTAAATAAGGTCATGTGACATTCATTTTATGTTAATTGTTCTAAATAAGGCCACATAACAGTCATTTTATGTTAATTGATCTACATAAGGCCATATAACAGTTATTTTATATTAATTATTGTGAATAAGGCCATGTAACAGTTATTTTATGTTAATTGTTATAAAAAAGGCCGTGTAACAGTTATTTTATGTTGATTGTTCTAGATAAGGCCATGTAACAGTTATTTTATGCTAATTATTCTAAATAAGGCCTTGTAACAGTCATTTTATGTTTATTGTTCTACATGAAGCCATGCAGCAGTTATTTTATGTTAATTGTTCTAAATAAGGCAATGTAACAGTCATTTTATGTTAATTGTTCTAAATAGGGCTATGTAACACTTATTTTATGATAATTGTTATAAATAAGGTCATCAAGCAATTATGTTGTGTTAATTGTTCTAAATAAAGCCATCTAACAGTTATTTGATGTTAATTGTTTTACATAAGGTCATATAACAGTTATTGTATATTAATTATTGTAAATAAGGCCATGTAACAGTTATTTTATGTTAATTGTTCTAAATAAGGCCATATAACAGTTATTTCATATTAATTATTGTCAATAAGGCCATGTAACAGTTATTTTATGTTAATTGTTCTAAATAAGGCCATGCAACAGTTATGTTATGTTAACTGTTCTAAATAAGGCCATGTGGCAGTTATTTTATGTTAATTGTTCTAAGTAAAGCCATCTAACATTTATTTTATGTTAATTGTTCTATATAAGGCCATTTAACAGTTATTTTATGTTAATTGCTCTAAATAAGGCCATATAATAGTTATTTCATATTAATTGTTCTCAATAAGGCCATGTAGCAGTTATTTTATGTTAATTGTTCTAAATAAGGCCATCTAACAGTTATTTTATGTTAACTGTTCTAAAAAAGGCCATCTAACAGTTATTTTATGCTAATTGTTCAACATAAGGCCATCTAACAGTTATTTTATGTTCATTGTTCTAAATAAGGCCATCTAGCAGTTATTTTATGTTAATTGTTCTAAATAAGGCCATATAGCAGTTATTTCATTTTAATTGCTCTAAAAAAGGCCATATAGCAGTTATTTTATGTCAATTGTTCTAAATAAGACCATTTAACAATTATGTTATGTTAATTTTCTAAATAAGGAGATCTAACAGTTATCTTATGCTAGTTGTTCTAAATAAGGTCAAGTAGCAGTTATTTTATGTTAATTGTTCTAAATAAGGCCATATAACAGTTATTTTATGTTAATTGATCTGAAAAGGGACAACTAATAGTTATTTTATGTTAATTGTTCTAAATAAGGCCATGTAACAGTCATTTTATGTTAATTGTTCTACATAAAGCCATGTAGCAGTTATTTTATGTTAATTGTTCTAAATAAGGCCATGTAACGGTCACTTTATGTTAATTGTTCTAAAAAAGGCCATGTAACACTTATTTTATGATAATTGTTCTAAATAAGGTCATCAAGCAATTATTTTATGTTAATTGTTCTAAATAAAGCCATCTAACAGTTATTTAATGTTAATTGTTCTACATAAGGCCATATAACAGTTATTGTATATTAATTGTTGTAAATAAGGCCATTTAACAGTTATTTTATGTTAATTGTTCTAAATGAGGCCATATAACAGTTATTTCATATTAATTATTGTAAATAAGGCCATGTAACAGTTATTTCATGTTAATTGTTCTAAATAAGGCCATGTAACAGTTATGTTATGTTAACTGTTCTAAATAAGGCTATGTGGCAGTTATTTTATATTAATTGTTCTAAGTAAAGCCATCTAACATTTATTTTATGTTCATTGTTCTCAATAAGGCCATGTAACAGTTATTTTATGTTAATTGTTCTAAATAAGGCCATACAGCATTTATTTTATGTTCATTGTTCTAAATAAGGCTATTTAACAGGTATTTTATGTTAATTGCTCTAAATAAGGCCATATAATAGTTATTTTATGATAATTGTTCTCAATAAGGCCATGTAGCAGTTATTTTATGTTAATTGTTTTAAATAAGGTCATTTAACACTTATTGTTTGCTAAATTTCTAAATAAGGCCATCTAACAGTTATTTTATGTTAACTGTTCTAAATAAGGCCATCTAGCAGTTATTTTATGTTAATTGTTCAACATAAGGCCATCAACAGTTATTTTATGTTAATTGTTCTAAATAAGGCCATCTAGCAGTTATTTTATGTTAATTGTTCTAAATAAGGCCGTGCAACAGTTAGTTTATGTTACTTGTTCTAAATATGGCCATATGGCACGTATTTTATGTTAATTGTTCTAAATATGGCCAAATGACAGTTATTTTATGTAAATTGTTCTAAATAAGGCCATGTAACAGTTATTTTATGTTATTTGTTCTAAATAAGGCCATATAGCAGTTATTTCATTTTAATTGCTCAAAAAAGGCCATATAGCAGTTATTTTATGTCAATTGTTCTAAATAAGACCATTTAACAATTATGTTATGTTAATTTTCTAAATAAGGAGATCTAACAGTTATCTTATGTTAATTATTTTAAATAAGGCCATGTAACGGTCATTTTATGTTAATTGTTCTACATAAAGCCATGTAGCAGTTATTTTATGTAAATTGTTCTAAATAAGGCCATGTAACGGTCATTTTATGTTAATTGTTCTAAATAAGGCCATGTAACACTTATTTTATGATAATTGTTCTAAATAAGGTCATCAAGCAATTATTTTATGTTAATTGTTCTAAATAAAGCCATCTAACAGTTATTTGATGTTAATTGTTCTACATAAGGCCATATAACAGATATTGTATATTAATTGTTGTAAATAAGGCCATGTAACAGTTATTTTATGTTAATTGTTCTAAATGAGGCCATATAACAGTTATTTCATATTAATTATTGTAAACATGGCCATGTAACAGTTATTTTATGTTAATTGTTCTAAATAAGGCCATTTAACAGTTATGTTATGTTAACTGTTCTAAAAAAGGCCATGTGGCAGTTATTTTTTGTTAATTGTTCTAAGTAAAGCCATCTAACATTTATTTTATGTTCATTGTTCTAAATAAGGCCATGTAACAGTTATTTTATGTTAATTGTTCTAAATAAGGCCATATAGCAGTTATTTCATTTTAATTGTTCTAAATAAGGCCATTTAACAGTTATTTTATGTTAATTGCTCTAAATAAGGCCATATAACAGTTATTTCATGTTAATTGTTCTCAATAAGGCCATGTAGCAGTTATTTTATGTTAATTGTTCTAAATAAGGCCATGCAACAGTCATTGTATGTTAATTGTTTTACATAAGGCCATAAAACAGTTATTTTATATTAATTATTGTAAATAAGGCCATGTAACAGTTATTTTATGTTAATTGTTATAGATAAGGCCATGTAACAGTTATTTTATGTTAATTGTTCTAAATAAGGCCATGTAACAGTTATTTTATGTTAATTGTTATAAATAAGGCCATGTAACATTCATTTTATGTTAATTGTTCTAAATAAGGCCATGTAACATTCATTTTATGTTAATTGTTCTAAATAAGGCCACATAACAGTCATTTTATGTTAATTGATCTAGATAAGGCCATATAACAGTTATTTTATATTAATTATTGTGAATAAGGCAATGTAACAGTTATTTTATGTTAATTGTTATAAAAAAGGCCGTGTAACAGTTATTTTATGTTGATTGTTCTAGATAAGGCCATGTAACAGTTATTTTATGCTAATTATTCTAAATAAGGCCTTGTAACAGTCATTTTATGTTTATTGTTCTACATGAAGCCATGTAGCAGTTATTTCATTTTAATTGTTCTAAATAAGGCCATTTAACAGTTATTTTATGTTAATTGCTCTAAATAAGGCCATATAACAGTTATTTCATGTTAATTGTTCTCAATAAGGCCATGTAGCAGTTATTTTATGTTAATTGTTCTAAATAAGGCCATGTAACAGTCATTTTATGTTAATTGTTCTAAATAGGGCTATGTAACACTTATTTTATGATAATTGTTCTAAATAAGGTCATCAAGCAATTATGTTGTGTTAATTGTTCTAAATAAGGTCATCAAGCAATTATTTTATGTTAATTGTTCTAAATAAAGCCATCTAACAGTTATTTGATGTTAATTGTTTTACATAAGGTCATATAACAGTTATTGTATATTAATTATTGTAAATAAGGTCATGTAACAGTTATTTTATGTTAATTGTTCTAAATAAGGCCATATAACAGTTATTTCATATTAATTATTGTAAATAGGGCCATGTAACAGTTATTTTATGTTAATTGTTCTAAATAAGGCCATGTAACAGTTATGTTATGTTAACTGTTCTAAATAAGGCCATGTGGCAGTTATTTTATGTTAATTGTTCTAAGTAAAGCCATCTAACATTTATTTTATGTTAATTGTTCTATATAAGGCCATTTAACAGTTATTTTATGTTAATTGCTCTAAATAAGGCCATATAATAGTTATTTCATATTAATTGTTCTCAATAAGGCCATGTAGCAGTTATTTTATGTTAATTGTTCTAAATAAGGCCATCTAACAGTTATTTTATGTCAATTGTTCTAAATAAGGTCATTTAACACTTATTGTTTGTTAAATTTCTAAATAAGGCCATCTAACAGGTATTTTATGTTAACTGTTCTAAATAAGGCCATCTAGCAGTTATTTTATGTTAATTGTTCAACATAAGGCCATCTAACAGTTATTTTATGTTAATTGTTCTAAATAAGGCCATCTAGCAGTTATTTTATGTTAATTGTTCTAAATAAGGCCATGAAACAGTTAGTTTATGTTACTTGTTCTAAATATGGCCATATGACACTTATTTTATGTTAATTGTTCTAAATAAGGCCATGTAACAGTTATTTTATGTTATTTGTTCTAAATAAGGCCATATAGCAGTTATTTCATTTTGATTGCTCTAAAAAAGGCCATGTAGCAGTTATTTTATGTCAATTGTTCTAAATAAGACCATTTAACAATTATGTTATGTTAATTTTCTAAATAAGGAGATCTAACAGTTATCTTATATTAGTTGTTCTAAATAAGGTCAAGTAGCAGTTATTTTATGTTAATTGTTCTAAATAAGGCCATATAACAGTTATTTTATGTTAATTGATCTGAAAAGGGACAACTAATAGTTATTTTATGTTAATTGTTCTAAATAAGGCCATCTAACTGTTATTTTATGTTAATTAATTTAAATAAGGCCATGTAACAGTCATTTTATGTTAATTGTTCTAAATAAGGCCATGTAATGGTCATTTTATGTTAATTGTTCTAAATAAGGCCATGTAACACTTATTTTATGATAATTGTTCTAAATAAGGTCATCAAGCAATTATTTTATGTTAATTGTTCTAAAGAAAGCCATCTAACAGTTATTTGATGTTAATTGTTCTACATAAGGCCATATAACAGTTATTGTATATTAATTGTTGTAAATAAGGCCATGTAACAGTTATTTTATGTTAATTGTTCTAAATGAGGCCATATAACAGTTATTTCATATTAATTATTGTAAATAAGGCCATGTAACAGTTATGTTATGTTAACTGTTCTAAATAAGGCTATGTGGCAGTTATTTTATGTTAATTGTTCTAAGTAAAGCCATCTAACATTTATTTTATGTGCATTGTTCTAAATAAGGCCATGCAACAGTTATTTTATGTTAATTATTTTAAATAAGGCCATGTAACAGTCATTTTATGTTAATTGTTCTACATAAAGCCATGTAGCAGTTATTTTATGTTAATTGTTCTAAATAAGGCCATGTAACGGTCATTTTATGTTAATTTTTCTAAATAAGGCCATGTAACACTTATTTTATGATAATTGTTCTAAATAAGGTCATCAAGCAATTATTTTATGTTAATTGTTCTAAATAAAGCCATCTAACAGTTATTTGATGTTAATTGTTCTACATAAGGCCATATAACAGTTATTGTATATTAATTGTTGTAAATAAGGCCATGTAACAGTTATTTTATGCTAATTGTTCTAAATGAGGCCATATAATAGTTATTTCATATTAATTATTGTAAATAGGGCCATGTAACATTTATTTTATGTTAATTGTTCTAAATAAGGCCATGTAACAGTTATGTTATGTTAACTGTTCTAAATAAGGCTATGTGGCAGTTATTTTATGTTAATTGTTCTAAGTAAAGCCATCTAACATTTATTTTATGTTCATTGTTCTAAATAAGGCCATGTAACAGTTATTTTATGTTAATTGTTCTAAATAAGGCCATATAGCAGTTATTTCATTTTAATTGTTCTAAATAAGGCCATTTAACAGTTATTTTATGTTAATTGCTCTAAATAAGGCCATATAATAGTTATTTCATGTTAATTGTTCTCAATAAGGCCATGTAGCAGTTATGTTATGTTAATTGTTCTAAATAAGGCCATGTAACATTCATTTATGCTAATTGTTCTAAATAAGGCCATGTAACAGTCATTTTATGTTAATTGTTTTACATAAGGCCAAATAACAGTTATTTTATATTAATTATTGTAAATAAGGCCATGTAACAGTTATTTTATGTTAATTGTTATAGAAAAGGCCATGTAACAGTTATTTTATGTTAATTGTTCTAAATAAGGCCATGTAACAGTTATTTTATGTTAATTGTTATAAATAAGGCCATGTAACATTCATTTTATGTTAATTGTTCTAGATAAGGCCATGTAACAGTTATTTTATGCTAATTATTCTAAAAAAGGCCATGTAACAGTCATTTTATGTTAATTGTTCTAAATAATGCTATGTAACACTTATTTTATGATAATTGTTCTAAATAAGGTCATCAAGCAATTATGTTGTGTTAATTGTTCTAAATAAGGTCTTCAAGCAATTATTTTATGTTAATTGTTCTAAATAAAGCCATCTAACAGTTATTTGATGTTAATTGTTCTACATAAGGTCATATAACAGTTATTGTATATTAATTATTGTAAATAAGGCCATGTAACAGTTATTTTATGTTAATTGTTCTAAATAAGGCCATGTATCGGTCATTTTATGTTAATTGTTCTAAATAAGGCCATGTAACACTTATTTTATGAAAATTGTTCTAAATAAGGTCATCAAGCAATTATTTTATGTTAATTGTTCTAAATAAAGCCATGTAACAGTTATTTTATGTTATTTGTTCTAAATAAGGCCATATAGCAGTTATTTCATTTTAATTGCTCTAAAAAAGGCCATGTAGCAGTTATTTTATGTCAATTGCTCTAAATAAGACCATTTAACAATTATATTATGTTAATTTTCTAAATAAGGAGATCTAACAGTTATCTTATGTTAGTTGTTCTAAATAAGGTCAAGTAGCAGTTATTTTATGTGAATTGTTCTAAATAAGGCCATATAACAGTTATTTTATGTTAATTAATCTGAAAAGGGACAACTAATAGTTATTTTATGTTAATTGTTCTAAATAAGGCCATCTAACAGTTATTTTATGTTAATTACTTTAAATAAGGCCATGTAACAGTCATTTTATGTTAATTGTTCTACATAAAGCCATGTAGCAGTTATTTTATGCTAATTGTTCTAAATAAGGCCATGTAACAGTTATGTTATGTTAACTGTTCTAAATAAGGCTATGTGGCAGTTATTTTATGTTAATTGTTCTAAGTAAAGCCATCTAACATTTATTTTATGTTCATTGTTCTAAATAAGGCCATGTAACAGTTATTTTATGTTAATTGTTCTAAATAAGGCCATATAGCAGTTATTTCATTTTAATTGTTCTAAATAAGGCCATTTAACAGTTATTTTATGTTAATTGCTCTAAATAAGGCCATATAATAGTTATTTCATGTTAATTGTTCTCAATAAGGCCATGTAGCAGTTATGTTATGTTAATTGTTCTAAATAAGGCCATGTAACATTCATTTTATGCTAATTGTTCTAAATAAGGCCATGTAACAGTCATTTTATGTTAATTGTTTTACATAAGGCCAAATAACAGTTATTTTATATTAATTATTGTAAATAAGGCCATGTAACAGTTATTTTATGTTAATTGTTATAGAAAAGGCCATGTAACAGTTATTTTATGTTAATTGTTCTAAATAAGGCCATGTAACAGTTATTTTATGTTAATTGTTATAAATAAGGCCATGTAACATTCATTTTATGTTAATTGTTCTAGATAAGGCCATGTAACAGTTATTTTATGCTAATTATTCTAAAAAAGGCCATGTAACAGTCATTTTATGTTAATTGTTCTAAATAATGCTATGTAACACTTATTTTATGATAATTGTTCTAAATAAGGTCATCAAGCAATTATGTTGTGTTAATTGTTCTAAATAAGGTCTTCAAGCAATTATTTTATGTTAATTGTTCTAAATAAAGCCATCTAACAGTTATTTGATGTTAATTGTTCTACATAAGGTCATATAACAGTTATTGTATATTAATTATTGTAAATAAGGCCATGTAACAGTTATTTTATGTTAATTGTTCTAAATAAGGCCATGTATCGGTCATTTTATGTTAATTGTTCTAAATAAGGCCATGTAACACTTATTTTATGAAAATTGTTCTAAATAAGGTCATCAAGCAATTATTTTATGTTAATTGTTCTAAATAAAGCCATGTAACAGTTATTTTATGTTATTTGTTCTAAATAAGGCCATATAGCAGTTATTTCATTTTAATTGCTCTAAAAAAGGCCATGTAGCAGTTATTTTATGTCAATTGCTCTAAATAAGACCATTTAACAATTATATTATGTTAATTTTCTAAATAAGGAGATCTAACAGTTATCTTATGTTAGTTGTTCTAAATAAGGTCAAGTAGCAGTTATTTTATGTGAATTGTTCTAAATAAGGCCATATAACAGTTATTTTATGTTAATTAATCTGAAAAGGGACAACTAATAGTTATTTTATGTTAATTGTTCTAAATAAGGCCATCTAACAGTTATTTTATGTTAATTACTTTAAATAAGGCCATGTAACAGTCATTTTATGTTAATTGTTCTACATAAAGCCATGTAGCAGTTATTTTATGCTAATTGTTCTAAATAAGGCCATGTAACGGTCATTTTATGTTACTTTTTCTAAATAAGACCATGTAACACTTATTTTATGATAATTGTTCTAAATAAGGTCATCAAGCAATTATTTTATGTTAATTGTTCTAAATAAAACCATCTAACAGTTATTTGATGTTAATTGTTCTACATAAGGCCATATAACAGTTATTGTATATTAATTGTTGTAAATAAGGCCATGTAACAGTTATTTTATGTTAATTGTTCTAAATGAGGCCATATAACAGTTATTTCATATTAATTATTGTAAACAAGGCCATGTAACATTTATTTTATGTTAATTGTTCTAAATAAGGCCATGTAACAGTTATGTTATGTTAACTGTTCTAAATAAGGCTATGTGGCAGTTATTTTATGTTAATTGTTCTAAGTAAAGCCATCTAACATTTATTTTATGTTCATTGTTCTAAATAAGGCCATATAGCAGTTATTTCATTTTAATTGTTCTAAATAAGGCCATTTAACATTTATTTTATGTTAATTGCTCTAAATAAGGCCATATAATAGTTATTTCATGTTAATTGTTCTCAATAAGGCCATGTTGCAGTTATGTTATGTTAATTGTTCTAAATAAGGCCATTTAACATTCATTTTATGCTAATTGTTCTAAATAAGGCCATTTAACAGTTATTTTATGTTAATTGCTCTAAATAAGGCCATATAATAGTTATTTCATGTTAATTGTTCTCAATAAGGCCATGTAGCAGTTATGTTATGTTAATTGTTCTAAATAAGGCCATGTAACATTCATTTTATATTAATTATTGTAAATAAGGCCATGTAGCAGTTATTTTATGTCAATTGTTATAGATAAGGCCATGTAACAGTTATTTTATGTTAATTGTTCTAAATAAGGCCATGTAACAGTTATTTTATGTTAATTGTTACAAATAAGGCCATGTAACATTCATTTTATGTTAATTGTTCTAGATAAGGCCATGTAACAGTTATTTTATGCTAATTATTCTAAAAAAGGCCATGTAACAGTAATTTTATGTTAATTGTTCTAAATAAGGCTACGTAACACTTATTTTATGATAATTGTTCTAAATAAGGTCATCAAGCAATTATGTTGTGTTAATTGTTCTAAATAAAGCCATCTAACAGTTATTTGATGTTAATTGTTCTACATAAGGTCATATAACAGTTATTGTATATTAATTATTGTAAATAAGGCCATGTAACAGTTATTTTATGTTAATTGTTCTAAATAAGGCGATGTAACGGTCATTTTATGTTAATTGTTCTAAATAAGGCCATGTAACACTTATTTAATGAAAATTGTTCTAAATAAGGTCATCAAGCAATTATTTTATGTTAATTGTTCTAAATAAAGCCATGTAACAGTTATTTTATGTTATTTGTTCTAAATAAGGCCATATAGCAGTTATTTCATTTTAATTGCTCTAAAAAAGGCCATATAGCAGTTATTTTATGTCAATTGTTCTAAATAAGACCATGTAACAGTTATTTTATGTTAATTGTTATAAATAAGGCCATGTAACATTCATTTTATGTTAATTGTTCTAGATAAGGCCATGTAACAGTTATTTTATGCTAATTATTCTAAAAAAGGTCATGTAACAGTCATTTTATGTTAATTGTTCTAAATAATGCTATGTAACACTTATTTTATGATAATTGTTCTAAATAAGGTCATCAAGCAATTATGTTGTGTTAATTGTTCTAAATAAGGTCATCAAGCAATTATTTTATGTTAATTGTTCTAAATAAAGCCATCTAACAGTTATTTGATGTTAATTGTTCTACATAAGGTCATATAACAGTTATTGTATATTAATTATTGTAAATAAGGCCATGTAACAGTTATTTTATGTTAATTGTTCTAAATAAGGCCATGTAACGGTCATTTTATGTTAATTGTTCTAAATAAGGCCATGTAACACTTATTTTATGAAAATTGTTCTAAATAAGGTCATCAAGCAATTATTTTATGTTAATTGTTCTAAATAAAGCCATGTAACAGTTATTTTATGTTATTTGTTCTAAATAAGGCCATATAGCAGTTATTTCATTTTAATTGCTCTAAAAAAGGCCATGTAGCAGTTATTTTATGTCAATTGCTCTAAATAAGACCATTTAACAATTATGTTATGTTAATTTTCTAAATAAGGAGATCTAACAGTTATCTTATGTTAGTTGTTCTAAATAAGGTCAAGTAGCAGTTATTTTATGTGAATTGTTCTAAATAAGGCCATATAACAGTTATTTTATGCTAATTAATCTGAAAAGGGACAACTAATAGTTATTTTATGTTAATTGTTCTAAATAAGGCCATCTAACAGTTATTTTATGTTAATTACTTTAAATAAGGCCATGTAACAGTCATTTTATGTTAATTGTTCTACATAAAGCCATGTAGCAGTTATTTTATGCTAATTGTTCTAAATAAGGCCATGTAACGGTCATTTTATGTTAATTTTTCTAAATAAGACCATGTAACACTTATTTTATGATAATTGTTCTAAATAAGGTCATCAAGCAATTATTTTATGTTAATTGTTCTAAATAAAGCCATCTAACAGTTATTTGATGTTAATTGTTCTACATAAGGCCATATAACAGTTATTGTATATTAATTGTTGTAAATAAGGCCATGTAACAGTTATTTTATGTTAATTGTTCTAAATGAGGCCATATAACAGTTATTTCATATTAATTATTGTAAACAAGGCCATGTAACATTTATTTTATGTTAATTGTTCTAAATAAGGCCATGTAACAGTTATGTTATGTTAACTGTTCTAAATAAGGCTATGTGGCAGTTATTTTATGTTAATTGTTCTAAGTAAAGCCATCTAACATTTATTTTATGTTCATTGTTCTAAATAAGGCCATATAGCAGTTATTTCATTTTAATTGTTCTAAATAAGGCCATTTAACAGTTATTTTATGTTAATTGCTCTAAATAAGGCCATATAATAGTTATTTCATATCAATTGTTCTCAATAAGGCCATGTAGCAGTTATGTTATGTTAATTGTTCTAAATAAGGCCATGTAACATTCATTTTATGCTAATTGTTCTAAATAAGGCCATGTAACATTCATTTTATGCTAATTGTTCTAAATAAGGCCATGTAACAGTTATTTTATGTTAATTGTTCTAAATAAGGCCATATAGCAGTTATTTCATTTTAATTGTTCTAAATAAGGCCATTTAACAGTTATTTTATGTTAATTGCTCTAAATAAGGCCATATAATAGTTATTTCATGTTAATTGTTCTCAATAAGGCCATGTAGCAGTTATGTTATGTTAATTGTTCTAAATAAGGCCATGTAACATTCATTTTATGCTAATTGTTCTAAATAAGGCCATGTAACAGTCATTTTATGTTAATTGTTTTACATAAGGCCAAATAACAGTTATTTTATATTAATTATTGTAAATAAGGCCATGTAACAGTTATTTTATGTTAATTGTTATAGAAAAGGCCATGTAACAGTTATTTTATGTTAATTGTTCTAAATAAGGCCATGTAACAGTTATTTTATGTTAATTGTTATAAATAAGGCCATGTAACATTCATTTTATGTTAATTGTTCTAGATAAGGCCATGTAACAGTTATTTTATGCTAATTATTCTAAAAAAGGCCATGTAACAGTCATTTTATGTTAATTGTTCTAAATAATGCTATGTAACACTTATTTTATGATAATTGTTCTAAATAAGGTCATCAAGCAATTATGTTGTGTTAATTGTTCTAAATAAGGTCTTCAAGCAATTATTTTATGTTAATTGTTCTAAATAAAGCCATCTAACAGTTATTTGATGTTAATTGTTCTACATAAGGTCATATAACAGTTATTGTATATTAATTATTGTAAATAAGGCCATGTAACAGTTATTTTATGTTAATTGTTCTAAATAAGGCCATGTATCGGTCATTTTATGTTAATTGTTCTAAATAAGGCCATGTAACACTTATTTTATGAAAATTGTTCTAAATAAGGTCATCAAGCAATTATTTTATGTTAATTGTTCTAAATAAAGCCATGTAACAGTTATTTTATGTTATTTGTTCTAAATAAGGCCATATAGCAGTTATTTCATTTTAATTGCTCTAAAAAAGGCCATGTAGCAGTTATTTTATGTCAATTGCTCTAAATAAGACCATTTAACAATTATATTATGTTAATTTTCTAAATAAGGAGATCTAACAGTTATCTTATGTTAGTTGTTCTAAATAAGGTCAAGTAGCAGTTATTTTATGTGAATTGTTCTAAATAAGGCCATATAACAGTTATTTTATGTTAATTAATCTGAAAAGGGACAACTAATAGTTATTTTATGTTAATTGTTCTAAATAAGGCCATCTAACAGTTATTTTATGTTAATTACTTTAAATAAGGCCATGTAACAGTCATTTTATGTTAATTGTTCTACATAAAGCCATGTAGCAGTTATTTTATGCTAATTGTTCTAAATAAGGCCATGTAACGGTCATTTTATGTTACTTTTTCTAAATAAGACCATGTAACACTTATTTTATGATAATTGTTCTAAATAAGGTCATCAAGCAATTATTTTATGTTAATTGTTCTAAATAAAACCATCTAACAGTTATTTGATGTTAATTGTTCTACATAAGGCCATATAACAGTTATTGTATATTAATTGTTGTAAATAAGGCCATGTAACAGTTATTTTATGTTAATTGTTCTAAATGAGGCCATATAACAGTTATTTCATATTAATTATTGTAAACAAGGCCATGTAACATTTATTTTATGTTAATTGTTCTAAATAAGGCCATGTAACAGTTATGTTATGTTAACTGTTCTAAATAAGGCTATGTGGCAGTTATTTTATGTTAATTGTTCTAAGTAAAGCCATCTAACATTTATTTTATGTTCATTGTTCTAAATAAGGCCATATAGCAGTTATTTCATTTTAATTGTTCTAAATAAGGCCATTTAACATTTATTTTATGTTAATTGCTCTAAATAAGGCCATATAATAGTTATTTCATGTTAATTGTTCTCAATAAGGCCATGTTGCAGTTATGTTATGTTAATTGTTCTAAATAAGGCCATTTAACATTCATTTTATGCTAATTGTTCTAAATAAGGCCATTTAACAGTTATTTTATGTTAATTGCTCTAAATAAGGCCATATAATAGTTATTTCATGTTAATTGTTCTCAATAAGGCCATGTAGCAGTTATGTTATGTTAATTGTTCTAAATAAGGCCATGTAACATTCATTTTATATTAATTATTGTAAATAAGGCCATGTAGCAGTTATTTTATGTCAATTGTTATAGATAAGGCCATGTAACAGTTATTTTATGTTAATTGTTCTAAATAAGGCCATGTAACAGTTATTTTATGTTAATTGTTACAAATAAGGCCATGTAACATTCATTTTATGTTAATTGTTCTAGATAAGGCCATGTAACAGTTATTTTATGCTAATTATTCTAAAAAAGGCCATGTAACAGTAATTTTATGTTAATTGTTCTAAATAAGGCTACGTAACACTTATTTTATGATAATTGTTCTAAATAAGGTCATCAAGCAATTATGTTGTGTTAATTGTTCTAAATAAAGCCATCTAACAGTTATTTGATGTTAATTGTTCTACATAAGGTCATATAACAGTTATTGTATATTAATTATTGTAAATAAGGCCATGTAACAGTTATTTTATGTTAATTGTTCTAAATAAGGCGATGTAACGGTCATTTTATGTTAATTGTTCTAAATAAGGCCATGTAACACTTATTTAATGAAAATTGTTCTAAATAAGGTCATCAAGCAATTATTTTATGTTAATTGTTCTAAATAAAGCCATGTAACAGTTATTTTATGTTATTTGTTCTAAATAAGGCCATATAGCAGTTATTTCATTTTAATTGCTCTAAAAAAGGCCATATAGCAGTTATTTTATGTCAATTGTTCTAAATAAGACCATGTAACAGTTATTTTATGTTAATTGTTATAAATAAGGCCATGTAACATTCATTTTATGTTAATTGTTCTAGATAAGGCCATGTAACAGTTATTTTATGCTAATTATTCTAAAAAAGGTCATGTAACAGTCATTTTATGTTAATTGTTCTAAATAATGCTATGTAACACTTATTTTATGATAATTGTTCTAAATAAGGTCATCAAGCAATTATGTTGTGTTAATTGTTCTAAATAAGGTCATCAAGCAATTATTTTATGTTAATTGTTCTAAATAAAGCCATCTAACAGTTATTTGATGTTAATTGTTCTACATAAGGTCATATAACAGTTATTGTATATTAATTATTGTAAATAAGGCCATGTAACAGTTATTTTATGTTAATTGTTCTAAATAAGGCCATGTAACGGTCATTTTATGTTAATTGTTCTAAATAAGGCCATGTAACACTTATTTTATGAAAATTGTTCTAAATAAGGTCATCAAGCAATTATTTTATGTTAATTGTTCTAAATAAAGCCATGTAACAGTTATTTTATGTTATTTGTTCTAAATAAGGCCATATAGCAGTTATTTCATTTTAATTGCTCTAAAAAAGGCCATGTAGCAGTTATTTTATGTCAATTGCTCTAAATAAGACCATTTAACAATTATGTTATGTTAATTTTCTAAATAAGGAGATCTAACAGTTATCTTATGTTAGTTGTTCTAAATAAGGTCAAGTAGCAGTTATTTTATGTGAATTGTTCTAAATAAGGCCATATAACAGTTATTTTATGCTAATTAATCTGAAAAGGGACAACTAATAGTTATTTTATGTTAATTGTTCTAAATAAGGCCATCTAACAGTTATTTTATGTTAATTACTTTAAATAAGGCCATGTAACAGTCATTTTATGTTAATTGTTCTACATAAAGCCATGTAGCAGTTATTTTATGCTAATTGTTCTAAATAAGGCCATGTAACGGTCATTTTATGTTAATTTTTCTAAATAAGACCATGTAACACTTATTTTATGATAATTGTTCTAAATAAGGTCATCAAGCAATTATTTTATGTTAATTGTTCTAAATAAAGCCATCTAACAGTTATTTGATGTTAATTGTTCTACATAAGGCCATATAACAGTTATTGTATATTAATTGTTGTAAATAAGGCCATGTAACAGTTATTTTATGTTAATTGTTCTAAATGAGGCCATATAACAGTTATTTCATATTAATTATTGTAAACAAGGCCATGTAACATTTATTTTATGTTAATTGTTCTAAATAAGGCCATGTAACAGTTATGTTATGTTAACTGTTCTAAATAAGGCTATGTGGCAGTTATTTATGTTAATTGTTCTAAGTAAAGCCATCTAACATTTATTTTATGTTCATTGTTCTAAATAAGGCCATATAGCAGTTATTTCATTTTAATTGTTCTAAATAAGGCCATTTAACAGTTATTTTATGTTAATTGCTCTAAATAAGGCCATATAATAGTTATTTCATATTAATTGTTCTCAATAAGGCCATGTAGCAGTTATGTTATGTTAATTGTTCTAAATAAGGCCATGTAACATTCATTTTATGCTAATTGTTCTAAATAAGGCCATGTAACATTCATTTTATGCTAATTGTTCTAAATAAGGCCATGTAACAGTCATTTTATGTTAATTGTTTTACATAAGGCCAAATAACAGTTATTTTATATCAATTATTGTAAATAAGGCCATGTAACAGTTATTTTATGTTAATTGTTATAGATAAGGCCATGTAACAGTTATTTTATGTTAATTGTTCTAAATAAGGCCATGTAACAGTTATTTTATGTTAATTGTTACAAATAAGGCCATGTAACATTCATTTTATGTTAATTGTTCTAGATAAGGCCATGTAACAGTTATTTTATGCTAATTATTCTAAAAAAGGCCATGTAACAGTAATTTTATGTTAATTGTTCTAAATAAGGCTATGTAACACTTATTTTATGATAATTGTTCTAAATAAGGTCATCAAGCAATTATGTTGTGTTAATTGTTCTAAATAAAGCCATCTAACAGTTATTTGATGTTAATTGTTCTACATAAGGTCATATAACAGTTATTGTATATTAATTATTGTAAATAAGGCCATGTAACAGTTATTTTATGTTAATTGTTCTAAATAAGGCAATGTAACGGTCATTTTATGTTAATTGTTCTAAATATGGCCAAGTAACACTTATTTTATGAAATTTTTTCTAAATAAGGTCATCAAGCAATTATTTTATGTTAATTGTTCTAAATAAAGCCATGTAACAGTTATTTTATGTTATTTGTTCTAAATAAGGCCATATAGCAGTTATTTCATTTTAATTGCTCTAAAAAAGGCCATATAGCAGTTATTTTATGTCAATTGTTCTAAATAAGACCATTTAACAATTATGTTATGTTAATTTTCTAAATAAGGAGATCTAACAGTTATCTTATGTTAGTTGTTCTAAATAAGGTCAAGTAACAGTTATTTTATGTTAATTGTTCTAAATAAGGCCATATAACAGTTATTTTATGTTAATTGATCTGAAAAGGGACAACTAATAGTTATTTTATGTTAATTGTTCTAAATAATGCCATCTAACAGTTATTTTATGTTAATTACTTTAAATAAGGCCATGTAACAGTCATTTTATGTTAATTGTTCTACATAAAGCCATGTAGCAGTTATTTTATGTTAATTATTCTAAATAAGGCCATGTAACGGTCATTTTATGTTAATTTTTCTAAAAAAGGCCATGTAACACTTATTTTATGATAATTGTTCCAAATAAGGTCATCAAGTAATTATTTTATGTTAATTGTTCTAAATAAAGCCATCTAACAGTTATTTGATGTTAATTGTTCTACATAAGGCCATATAGCAGTTATTTTATATTAATTGTTGTAAATAAGGCCATGTAACAGTTATTTTATGTTAATTGTTCTAAATGAGGCCATATAACAGTTATTTCATATTAATTATTGTAAATAAGGCCATGTAACAGTTATTTTATGCTAATTGTTCTAAATAAGGCCATGTAACAGTTATGTTATGTTAACTGTTCTAAATAAGGCTATGCGGCAGTTATTATATGTTAATTGTTCTATGTAAAGCCATCTAACATTTATTTTATGTTCATTGTTCTAAATAAGGCCATGTAACAGATATTTTATGTTAATTGTTCTAAATAAGGCCATATAGCAGTTATTTCATTTAATTGCTCTAAATAAGGCCATTTAACAGTTATTTTATGTTAATTGCTCTAAATAAGGCCATATAATAGTTATTTCATGTTAATTGTTCTCAATAAGGCCATGTAACATTCATTTGATGCTAATTGTTCTAAATAAGGCCATGTAACAGTCATTTTATGTTAATTGTTTTACATAAGGCCAAATAACAGTTATTTTATATTAATTATTGTAAATAAGGCCATGTAACAGTTATTTTATGTTAATTGTTATAGATAAGGCCATGTAACAGTTATTTTATGTTAATTGTTCTAAAAAAGGCCATGTAACAGTTATTTTATGTTAATTGTTATAAATAAGGCCATGTAACATTCATTTTATGTTAATTGTTCTAGATAAGGCCATGTAACAGTTATTTTATGCTAATTATTCTAAAAAAGGCCATGTAACAGTCATTTTATGTTAAGTGTTCTAAATAAGGCTATGTAACATTTATTTTATGATAATTGTTCAAAATAAGGCCATGTAACGGTCATTTTATGTTAATTTTTCTAAATAAGTCCATGTAACACTTATTTTATGATAATTGTTCTAAATAAGGTGATCAAGCAATTATTTTATGTTAATTGTTCTAAATAAAGCCATCTAAAAGTTATTTGATGTTAATTGTTCTACATAAGGCCATATAACAGTTATTGTATATTAATTGTTGTAAATAAGGCCATGTAACAGTTATTTTATGTTAATTGTTCTAAATGAGGCCATATAACAGTTATTTCATATTAATTATTGTAAATAAGGCCATGTAACAGTTATTTTATGTTAATTGTTCTAAATAAGGCCATGTAACAGTTATGTTATGTTAACTGTTCTAAATAAGGCTATGTGGCAGTTATTTTATGTTAATTGTTCTAAGTAAAGCCATCTAACATTTATTTTATGTTCATTGTTCTAAATAAGGCCATGTAACAGTTATTTTATGTTAATTGTTCTAAATAAGGCCATATAGCAGTTATTTCATTTTAATTGTTCTAAATAAGGCCATTTAACAGTTATTTTATGTTAATTGCTCTAAATAAGGCCATCTAACAGTTATTTTATGTCAATTGTTCTAAATAAGGTCATTTAACACTTATTGTTTGTTAAATTTCTAAATAAGGCCATCTAACAGTTATTTTATGTTAACTGTTCTAAATAAGGCCATCTAGCAGTTATTTTATGTTAATTGTTCAACAAAAGGCCATCTAACAGTTATTTTATGTTAATTGTTCTAAATAAGGCCTTCTAGCAGTTATTTTATGTTAATTGTTCTAAAAAAGGCCATGCAACAGTTAGTTTATGTTACTTGTTCTAAATATGGCCATATGACACTTATTTTATGTTAATTGTTCTAAATATGGCCAAATGACAGTTATTTTATGTAAATTGTTATAAATAAGGCCATGTAACAGTTATTTTATGTTATTTGTTCTAAATAAGGCCATATAGCAGTTATTTCATTTTAATTGCTCTAAAAAAGGCCATGTAGCAGTTATTTTATGTCAATTGTTCTAAATAAGACCATTTAACAATTATGTTATGTTAATTTTCTAAATAAGGAGATCTAACAGTTATCTTATGTTAGTTGTTCTAAATAAGGTCAAGTAGCAGTTATTTTATGTTAATTGTTCTAAATAAGGCCATATAACAGTTATTTTATGTTAATTGATCTGAAAAGGGACAACTAATAGTTATTTTATGTTAATTGTTCTAAATAAGGCCATCTAACAGTTATTTTATGCTAATTATTTTAAATAAGGCCATGTAACAGTCATTTTATGTTAATTGTTCTACATAAAGCCATGTAGCAGTTATGTTATGTTAATTGTTCTAAATAAGGCCATGTAACGGTCATTTTATGTTAATTTTTCTAAATAAGTCCATGTAACACTTATTTTATGATAATTGTTCTAAATAAGGTGATCAAGCAATTATTTTATGTTAATTGTTCTAAATAAAGCCATCTAAAAGTTATTTGATGTTAATTGTTCTACATAAGGCCATATAACAGTTATTGTATATTAATTGTTGTAAATAAGGCCATGTAACAGTTATTTTATGTTAATTGTTCTAAATGAGGCCATATAACAGTTATTTCATATTAATTATTGTAAATAAGGCCATGTAACAGTTATTTTATGTTAATTGTTCTAAATAAGGCCATGTAACAGTTATGTTATGTTAACTGTTCTAAATAAGGCTATGTGGCAGTTATTTTATGTTAATTGTTCTAAATAAGGCCATATAGCAGTTATTTCATTTTAATTGTTCTAAATAAGGCCATTTAACAGTTATTTTATGTTAATTGCTCTAAAAAAGGCCATATAATAGTTATTTCATGTTAATTGTTCTCAATAAGGCCATGTAGCAGTTATTTTATGTTAATTGTTCTAAATAAGGCCATGTAACATTCATTTTATGCTAATTGTTCTACATAAGGCCATGTAACAGTTATTTTATGTTAATTGTTTTACATAAGGCCAAATAACAGTTATTTTATGTTAATTATTGTAAATAAGGCCATGTAACAGTTATTTTATGTTAATTGTTATAGATAAGGCCATGTAACAGTTATTTTATGTTAATTGTTCTAAATAAGGCCATGTAACAGTTATTTTATGTTAATTGTTATAAATAAGGCCATGTAACATTCATTTTATGTTAATTGTTCTAGATAAGGCCATGTAACAGTTATTTTATGCTAATTATTCTAAAAAAGGCCATGTAACAGTCATTTTATGTTAATTGTTCTAAATAAGGCTATGTAACACTTATTTTATGATAATTGTTCTAAATAAGGTCATCAAGCAATTATGTTGTGTTAATTGTTCTAAATAAGGTCATCAAGCAATTATTTTATGTTAATTGTTCTAAATAAAGCCATGTAACAGTTATTTGATGTTAATTGTTCTACATAAGGCAACATAACAGTTATTGTATATTAATTATTGTAAATAAGGCCATGTAACAGTTATTTTATGTTAATTGTTCTAAATAAGGCCATATAACAGTTATTTCATATTAATTATTGTAAATAAGGCCATGTAACAGTCATTTTATGTTAATTGTTCTAAATAAGGCCATGTAACAGTTATGTTATGCTAACTGTTCTAAATAAGGCCATGTGGCAGTTATTTTATGTTAATTGTTCTAAGTAAAGCCATCTAACATTTATTTTATGTTAATTGTTCTAAATAAGGCCATTTAAAAGTTATTTTATGTTAATTGCTCTAAATAAGGCCATATAATAGTTATTTCATATTAATTGTTCTCAATAAGGCCATGTAGCAGTTATTTTATGTTAATTGTTCTAAATAAGGCCATCTAACAGTTATTTTATGTCAATTGTTCTAAATAAGGTCATTTAACACTTATTGTTTGTTAAATTTCTAAATAAGGCCATCTAACAGTTATTTTATGTTAACTGTTCTAAATAAGGCCATCTAGCAGTTATTTTATGTTAATTGTTCAACATAAGGCCATCTAACAGTTATTTTATGTTAATTGTTCTAAATAAGGCCATCTAGCAGTTATTTTATGTTAATTGTTCTAAAAAAGGCCATGCAACAGTTAATTTATGTTACTTGTTCTAAATATGGCCATATGACACTTATTTTATGTTAATTGTTCTAAATATGTAACAGTTATTTTATGCTAATAATAGTTCTAAATAAGACCATGGTACAGTTATTTTATGTCAATTGTTCTAATCAGGAAAGGAAGATAAGGCCATGTAATAGCTATTTTATGTTAATTGTTCTCACCACGAACAAATTGATTTCAAAATGAATAAAATATTTGATATTAGATATTAATTTCTTAGTGACATCTGTCTTGGAGGTTAAGCCGGTCTGTTGGTGTATTATACAAACGAACCTCCGATTTAAATTAGCCTATTGATATATTTTTAGATTAAATTAGCTATGCATATGTGCTAAATGCTACGGTAAAGATATCAAGCCAGTTATATGAAGACAAATGACATATTAGTTTCTTGTAGTCGATTCGATTACTTATGCGTCGACACAGAAACATATTGAACGAAACCGTAAATTAAATCAGAAGACGGATAGACAAAAACAACGTCCATGAAATATGAAATACGAAAAAACATCAAATAATTCCTATCTCACAAAAATAAACAACAAGGACAAGTGTGACTAGTTCAGTGGAGCTAAAAGCAGATGTGGAAATGCCGATATGGGTGTAGTCTGTTTTACATACATTAAAACCCTTCCTTTTTTGTTCAGAAAGTTATATGCAAACGGAAAGGGCGTACAACTTTTAGTTGTAAAGGAAATAATACTGTAATCCCAGGTATCGTAGATTGGTCATACGACATATTGATTCGTGGATATAGAATGAAAAAATATTTTAAAATATAACGATTGTTTATTATTTACTATTAAGATAAGATAAGATAAGATAAGATAAGTTTGATTTATAGTCGGCATATTTAAATAAGAATACAACAGAAGCCCTAGTGGTCTTTTGACCGACATACACAATACACAAATAAATAACAGTTAAAAACAACAAAGACATGCACACAAATTAATAATTTAAAATGAATGCACTCATAGTAGCAAAATACAGCAAATAAGTTAAAGCACACATATAGCACAGACAAGGTAAGCATATACAAAAGTATAAAAAATAATCAAGCACAGTAATAAAAGCTAAAAAAAATAAAAAAATAAAATAAAACTGGTGTTACGAGCTAAAAGCATGTTATACTGCTAAAAAATAAATAAATATAAATACATTTGTAATATAAAAATTGAAAAGACCTTGATGATATTAATTTTTTTTACATGCATTACATTTGCATTCATTTCCATTCCAAGATAATAAAATGTTTTTAAATTGGTTAAAATTGTCAATTTTTCTAAAATCAGCAGGTAGGTCATTCCATAAAACAGCAGCTGTATATTTAAAAGAGTTCTTACCATAGGTAGTAGTCTTTAGGGACCGACCATTTCACTTGAAAGGGGGGGGGGGGGGGGGTTATGGTTTTTTGTTTCCTTCCAAAAATTTTTTTCGGACAACACAAGTGTTAGAATATTTATGTTTTTTCCAGAATTTAACATTAGGTTATATTACTAAAACTCTGAATCAGATTATTTTTTTTTCCTCCACCAAAATCAGAATATTTTTTTTAGAAAAAAAACATACCTCCCAACAGCAATAGTTTCAAATTTATCTGGGTTGGCTTGCATACAATTAAAATTAAACCATTCAATTCAAATAGAGCTTTCTTTTTCTAAAACTTTAATTAGGGTATTATAATCTTGATCTGCATATGATAAGGTGTTGTCATCAGCATAGTTGTACAATGTTCCATGTTTTATGAAGTAAAATATATCGTTTATAAAAATGTTAAAAAGCAAGGGCCCCATTATGGAAACTTGGGGAACACCTTTCTGTAAAATATGTCAACCACTGACCACCCCCTGAAGTTTGAGTTGTTGCTTACGGCCTGTCAAATAATTTTCTAATAATTTTACTGATTGGGATGACAGTCCATAAACAGCCAATTTACTGAGAAGAATGTTATGTGGCAGACAATCAAAAGCTTTCGAAAGATCCATCAAAATAGCTGCCACATAACAATTCTTGTCGAGAGCTGATTTCCAATCTTCAAGGAGTCTCAGTAGTGTGGTCTGACATCCATAGTCCTTTCTGAAAGCACATAAAAAAATCATGAAAAATATTATTAAAAAATTCAACTAACTGATCTGACAGCACCATCTCATATATTTTTGAAATTGTTGGCAGAATACTGACAGGGCGATAGTTTTTTTTGTCTTAAAGGATCATTTTTTTTTGTGCAGAGGTACAACTTGTGCTTTTTTCAGTCTGTTTAGAAATTGACTGTGTTTTATTGTGTTGTTTAAAAGTGTGGTGAGATGTTTATTGAGTACAGGTGAATCAGCTTTGATAAGTTTACATGATATTTGGTCAACACCAGTAGCTTTCTTGATATTTATTTTGTTGACCACTTTAGTTATAGTGTCTGTGTTTGTTGGTTTGAAATCAAAATCAATGTTGTTTTTTGGAGCGTTTTTTTCTGATACGGTCTATGCTAGGGTGGTTGTTTTCATCAAAGATAATTCCTTTAATACCAATATCATTTGCAACATTTATAAAAAAAAGAATTAAAAGTATCACATACATCTTTTTTATTATTTAAGATTACATCATTTTCCATTAAAACATTTTTTTGCTGACCATCTGTCGATTTTTTTTGACAAAAATGGTTTGACTGTATGTAAGAAGTTATTTGCCTTGTGACCTCCTATACACCTCTCTAAAAAATATGTTCTGACTGATCTTTTTTCAGTCTTGTAACAAGGTTGCGTTGTTTTCTGCAGGCCTCCCATGTTTTATCTGTATGGTATTTTTCATACTTATTTCTTAGCATTTATTTGTTGTAAATTGTTTTTTCTTGATTCTCTGTTCATATATATGGGACTGAGGTTTTTCTGGGGTAGCGGTGTTTGACTGGAACATGTTTGTCAATGACCTTCGAGACCTCACATTCAAAGTGATCATACTCTATATCTATATCTGTAACATTATCACAAGATTCATTTAAAAGACGAATCTTATCCAAATCATTAACATGTGCATCAACATCAACATTTTTAAAACTTCTATAAGGTTGCTTTATGTTTTCACAAATTGGTATATTACCTTTGATAAATGTACTAATTAAATGATGGCAGTCACTTACACCAGTGTTAAAATTCAGTGACTTAAAACAAGATTTACTTTTGTTGGTAAGTATAGCATCTACTAAATGATGGATCACAGTCTTTCCTGAAACAAGTTGGCTCCTTGATAATATTTGTCAGATCAAAAATATCACACAAATCATGAAGTGTTTGTGATTTTTCAGTACATAACAAGTCATAATTCAAATCTCTTATAACAATTAAATTTTCATAGTATTTGATACCTTTGTAAAATAATGTACTCATGTGTTTGGTAAATAAATTGTTTGGCATAGATGGTGGCCTATATAATGCAAATATTAACCACTTAACTTTATCTAAGGTTACTTCATAAACAATGTTTTCTAGTGTCTTACATTCGATATATAATCTTCGTTTCGCTGGTATGTCAGTCCCCATAAAGGTTGCTATTCCACCGCCAATATATGTACGGTCCCTCCTCTGGTTTTGCTGGTATGTCAGTCCCCATAAAGGTTGCTATTCCACCACCACTATCTGTACGGTCCCTCCTCTGGTTTTGCTGGTATGTCAGTCCTCATAAAGGTTATTATTCCACCACCACTATCTGTACGGTCCCTCCTCTGGTTTTGCTGGTATGTCAGTCCCCATAAAGGTTGCTATTCCACCGCCACTATCTGTACGGTCCCTCCTCTGGTTTTGCTGGTATGTCAGTCCCCATAAAGGTTGCTATTCCACCACCACTATCTGTACGGTCCCTCCTCTGGTTTTGTTGGTATGTCAGTCCCCATAAAGGTTGCTATTCCACCGCCACTATCTGTACGGTCCCTCCTCTGGTTTTGCTGGTATGTCAGTCCCCATAAAGGTTGCTATTCCACCACCACTATATGTACGGTCCCTCCTCTGGTTTTGCTGGTATGTCAGTCCCCATAATGGTTGCTATTCCACCACCACTATCTGTACGGTCCCTCCTCTGGTTTTGCTGGTATGTCAGTCCCCATAAAGGTTGCTATTCCACCACCACTATATGTACGGTCCCTCCTCTGGTTTTGCTGGTATGTCAGTCCTCATAAAGGTTGCTATTCCACCACCACTATCTGTACGGTCCCTCCTCTAGTTTTGCTGGTATGTCAGTCCCCATAAAGGTTGCTATTCCACCACCACTATATGTACGGTCCCTCCTCTGGTTTTGCTGGTATGTCAGTCCTCATAAAGGTTGCTATTCCACCACCACTATATGTACGGTCCCTCCTCTGGTTTTGTTGGTATGTCAGTCCCCATAATGGTTGCTATTCCACCACCACTATCTGTACGGTCCCTCCTCTGGTTTTGCTGGTATGTCAGTCCCCATAAAGGTTGCTATTCCACCACCACTATATGTACGGTCCCTCCTCTGGTTTTGCTGGTATGTCAGTCCTCATAAAGGTTGCTATTCCACCACCACTATATGTACGGTCCCTCCTCTGGTTTTGTTGGTATGTCAGTCCCCATAATGGTTGCTATTCCACCACCACTATCTGTACGGTCCCTCCTCTGGTTTTGCTGGTATGTCAGTCCTCATAAAGGTTGCTATTCCACCACCACTATATGTACGGTCCCTCCTCTGGTTTTGCTGGTATGTCAGTCCCCATAACGGTTGCTATTCCACCACCACTATATGTACGGTCCCTCCTCTGGTTTTGCTGGTATGTCAGTCCTCATAAAGGTTGCTATTCCACCACCACTATCTGTACGGTCCCTCCTCTGGTTTTGCTGGTATGTCAGTCCCCATAAAGGTTGCTATTCCACCACCACTATATGTACGGTCCCTCCTCTGGTTTTGTTGGTATGTCAGTCCCCATAATGGTTGCTATTCCACCACCACTATCTGTACGGTCCCTCCTCTGGTTTTGCTGGTATGTCAGTCCCCATAAAGGATGCTATTCCACCACCACTATCTGTACGGTCCCTCCTCTAGTTTTGTTGGTATGTCAGTCCCCATAACGGTTGCTATTCCATCACCACTATCTGTACGGTCCCTCCTCTGGTTTTGTTGGTATGTCAGTCCCCATAATGGTTGCTATTCCACCACCACTATCTGTACGGTCCCTCCTCTGGTTTTGCTGGTATGTCAGTCCCCATAAAGGTTGCTATTCCACCACCACTATCTGTACGGTCCCTCCTCTGGTTTTGCTGGTATGTCAGTCCCCATAAAGGTTGCTATTCCACCACCACTATATGTACGGTCCCTCCTCTAGTTTTGCTGGCATGTTAGTCCTCATAAAGGTTGCTATTCCACCACCACTATCTGTACGGTCCCTCCTCTAGTTTTGCTGGTATGTCAGTCCCCATAAAGGTTGCTATTCCACCACCACTATCTGTACGGTCCCTCCTCTGGTTTTGCTGGTATGTCAGTCCCCATAAAGGTTGCTATTCCACCACCACTATATGTACGGTCCCTCCTCTAGTTTTGCTGGTATGTCAGTCCCCATAAAGGTTGCTATTCCACCACCACTATATGTACGGTCCCTCCTCTGGTTTTGTTGGTATGTTAGTCCTCATAAAGGTTATTATTCCATCACCACTATCTGTACGGTCCCTCCTCTGGCTTTGTTGGTATGGCAGTCCCCATAAAGGTTGCTATTCCACCACCACTATATGTACGGTCCCTCCTCTGGTTTTGTTGGTATGTTAGTCCTCATAAAGGTTGCTATTCCACCACCACTATCTGTACGGTCCCTCCTCTGGTTTTGTTGGTATGTCAGTCCCCATAAAGGTTGCTATTCCACCACCACTATCTGTACGGTCCCTCCTCTGGTTTTGTTGGTATGTCAGTCCCCATAAAGGTTGCTATTCCACCACCACTATATGTACGGTCCCTCCTCTGGTTTTGTTGGTATGGCAGTCCCCATAAAGGTTATTATTCCACCACCACTATATGTACGGTCCCTCCTCTGGTTTTGTTGGTATGTCAGTCCTCATAAAGGTTGCTATTCCACCACCACTATCTGTACGGTCCCTCCTCTGGCTTTGTTGGTATGTTAGTCCCCATAAAGGTTGCTATTCCACCACCACTATATGTACGGTCCCTCCTCTGGTTTTGTTGGTATGTCAGTCCTCATAAAGGTTGCTATTCCATCACCACTATCTGTACGGTCCCTCCTCTGGTTTTGTTGGTATGTCAGTCCCCATAATGGTTGCTATTCCACCACCACTATCTGTACGGTCCCTCCTCTGGTTTTGCTGGTATGTCAGTCCCCATAAAGGTTGCTATTCCACCACCACTATCTGTACGGTCCCTCCTCTGGTTTTGCTGGTATGTCAGTCCCCATAAAGGTTATTATTCCACCACCACTATATGTACGGTCCCTCCTCTAGTTTTGCTGGTATGTCAGTCCTCATAAAGGTTGCTATTCCACCGCCACTATCTGTACGGTCCCTCCTCTGGTTTTGCTGGCATGTTAGTCCTCATAAAGGTTGCTATTCCACCACCACTATCTGTACGGTCCCTCCTCTGGTTTTGCTGGTATGTCAGTCCCCATAAAGGTTATTATTCCACCACCACTATATGTACGGTCCCTCCTCTAGTTTTGCTGGTATGTCAGTCCTCATAAAGGTTGCTATTCCACCGCCACTATCTGTACGGTCCCTCCTCTGGTTTTGCTGGCATGTTAGTCCTCATAAAGGTTGCTATTCCACCGCCACTATCTGTACGGTCCCTCCTCTGGTTTTGCTGGTATGTCAGCCCCCATAAAGGTTATTATTCCACCACCACTATATGTACGGTCCCTCCTCTAGTTTTGCTGGCATGTTAGTCCTCATAAAGGTTGCTATTCCACCACCACTATCTGTACGGTCCCTCCTCTGGTTTTGTTGGTATGGCAGTCCCCATAAAGGTTGCTATTCCACCACCACTATATGTACGGTCCCTCCTCTGGTTTTGTTGGTATGTCAGTCCTCATAAAGGTTGCTATTCCACCACCACTATCTGTACGGTCCCTCCTCTGGTTTTGTTGGTATGTCAGTCCTCATAACGGTTGCTATTCCACCACCACTATCTGTACGGTCCCTCCTCTGGTTTTGTTGGTATGTCAGTCCTCATAACGGTTGCTATTCCACCACCACTATCTGTACGGTCCCTCCTCTGGTTTTGTTGGTATGTCAGTCCCCATAATGGTTGCTATTCCACCACCACTATCTGTACGGTCCCTCCTCTAGTTTTGCTGGTATGTCAGTCCTCATAAAGGTTGCTATTCCACCGCCACTATCTGTACGGTCCCTCCTCTGGTTTTGCTGGTATGTCAGTCCTCATAAAGGTTGCTATTCCACCACCACTATCTGTACGGTCCCTCCTCTGGTTTTGCTGGTATGTCAGTCCCCATAAAGGTTGCTATTCCACCGCCACTATCTGTACGGTCCCTCCTCTAGTTTTGCTGGTATGTCAGTCCTCATAAAGGTTGCTATTCCACCGCCACTATCTGTACGGTCCCTCCTCTGGTTTTGCTGGTATGTCAGTCCTCATAAAGGTTGCTATTCCACCACCACTATCTGTACGGTCCCTCCTCTGGTTTTGCTGGTATGTCAGTCCCCATAAAGGTTATTATTCCACCACCACTATATGTACGGTCCCTCCTCTGGTTTTGTTGGTATGTCAGTCCTCATAAAGGTTGCTATTCCATCACCACTATCTGTACGGTCCCTCCTCTGGTTTTGTTGGTATGTCAGTCCCCATAATGGTTGCTATTCCACCACCACTATCTGTACGGTCCCTCCTCTTGTTTTGCTGGTATGTCAGTCCCCATAAAGGTTGCTATTCCACCACCACTATCTGTACGGTCCCTCCTCTGGTTTTGTTGGTATGTCAGTCCCCATAAAGGTTATTATTCCACCACCACTATATGTACGGTCCCTCCTCTAGTTTTGCTGGTATGTCAGTCCTCATAAAGGTTGCTATTCCACCGCCACTATCTGTACGGTCCCTCCTCTGGTTTTGCTGGCATGTTAGTCCTCATAAAGGTTGCTATTCCACCACCACTATCTGTACGGTCCCTCCTCTGGTTTTGCTGGTATGTCAGCCCCCATAAAGGTTATTATTCCACCACCACTATATGTACGGTCCCTCCTCTAGTTTTGCTGGCATGTTAGTCCTCATAAAGGTTGCTATTCCACCACCACTATCTGTACGGTCCCTCCTCTAGTTTTGCTGGCATGTTAGTCCTCATAAAGGTTGCTATTCCACCACCACTATATGTACGGTCCCTCCTCTGGTTTTGCTGGTATGTCAGTCCCCATAAAGGTTATTATTCCACCACCACTATATGTACGGTCCCTCCTCTAGTTTTGCTGGTATGTTAGTCCTCATAAAGGTTGCTATTCCACCACCACTATCTGTACGGTCCCTCCTCTGGTTTTGCTGGTATGTCAGTCCCCATAAAGGTTATTATTCCACCACCACTATATGTACGGTCCCTCCTCTAGTTTTGTTGGTATGTCAGTCCTCATAAAGGTTGCTATTCCACCGCCACTATCTGTACGGTCCCTCCTCTGGTTTCGCTGGTATGTCAGTCCCCATAAAGGTTGCTATTCCACCGCCACTATCTGTACGGTCCCTCCTCTGGTTTTGCTGGTATGTCAGTCCCCATAAAGGTTGCTATTCCACCACCACTATATGTACGGTCCCTCCTCTGGTTTTGCTGGTATGTCAGTCCCCATAAAGGTTGCTATTCCACCACCACTATCTGTACGGTCCCTCCTCTGGTTTTGCTGGTATGTCAGTCCCCATAAAGGTTGCTATTCCACCACCACTATATGTACGGTCCCTCCTCTGGTTTTGCTGGTATGTCAGTCCCCATAAAGGTTATTATTCCACCACCACTATATGTACGGTCCCTCCTCTGGTTTTGTTGGTATGTCAGTCCTCATAAAGGTTGCTATTCCACCGCCACTATCTGTACGGTCCCTCCTCTGGTTTTGCTGGTATGTCAGTCCCCATAAAGGTTGCTATTCCACCACCACTATATGTACGGTCCCTCCTCTGGTTTTGCTGGTATGTCAGTCCCCATAAAGGTTATTATTCCACCACCACTATATGTACGGTCCCTCCTCTAGTTTTGTTGGTATGTCAGTCCTCATAAAGGTTGCTATTCCACCGCCACTATCTGTACGGTCCCTCCTCTGGTTTTGCTGGTATGTCAGTCCCCATAAAGGTTGCTATTCCACCACCACTATCTGTACGGTCCCTCCTCTGGTTTTGCTGGTATGTCAGTCCCCATAAAGGTTGCTATTCCACCGCCACTATCTGTACGGTCCCTCCTCTGGTTTTGCTGGTATGTCAGTCCCCATAAAGGTTGCTATTCCATCACCACTATCTGTACGGTCCCTCCTCTGGTTTTGCTGGTATGTCAGTCCCCATAAAGGTTGCTATTCCACCGCCACTATCTGTACGGTCCCTCCTCTGGTTTTGCTGGTATGTCAGTCCTCATAAAGGTTGCTATTCCACCGCCACTATCTGTACGGTCCCTCCTCTGGTTTTGTTGGTATGTCAGTCCCCATAATGGTTGCTATTCCACCACCACTATCTGTACGGTCCCTCCTCTGGTTTCGCTGGTATGTCAGTCCCCATAAAGGTTGCTATTCCACCACCACTATATGTACGGTCCCTCCTCTTGTTTTGCTGGTATGTCAGTCCCCATAAAGGTTATTATTCCACCACCACTATATGTACGGTCCCTCCTCTGGTTTTGCTGGTATGTCAGTCCCCATAAAGGTTATTATTCCACCACCACTATCTGTACGGTCCCTCCTCTGGTTTTGTTGGTATGTCAGTCCCCATAAAGGTTGCTATTCCACCACCACTATATGTACGGTCCCTCCTCTGGTTTTGCTGGTATGTCAGTCCCCATAAAGGTTATTATTCCACCACCACTATATGTACGGTCCCTCCTCTAGTTTTGTTGGTATGTCAGTCCCCATAAAGGTTATTATTCCACCACCACTATATGTACGGTCCCTCCTCTGGTTTTGCTGGTATGTCAGTCCCCATAAAGGTTGCTATTCCACCACCACTATATGTACGGTCCCTCCTCTAGTTTTGTTGGTATGTCAGTCCCCATAAAGGTTATTATTCCACCACCACTATATGTACGGTCCCTCCTCTGGTTTTGCTGGTATGTCAGTCCCCATAAAGGTTGCTATTCCACCACCACTATATGTACGGTCCCTCCTCTGGTTTTGTTGGTATGTCAGTCCCCATAAAGGTTATTATTCCACCACCACTATCTGTACGGTCCCTCCTCTGGTTTTGCTGGTATGTCAGTCCCCATAAAGGTTGCTATTCCACCACCACTATCTGTACGGTCCCTCCTCTGGTTTTGCTGGTATGTCAGTCCCCATAAAGGTTGCTATTCCACCACCACTATCTGTACGGTCCCTCCTCTAGTTTTGCTGGTATGTCAGTCCTCATAAAGGTTGCTATTCCACCACCACTATCTGTACGGTCCCTCCTCTGGTTTTGCTGGTATGTCAGTCCCCATAAAGGTTGCTATTCCACCACCACTCTCTGTACGGTCCCTCCTCTGGAGCTTGTAACCATCAACTTCAAACAAATGTTCTATTGCTATTGCTGCAACAAGGAGCAGAATCATACATCATTTGGTTATTAAGTTCATGGGGTGGTTGAGCCACGAAATCCAAAAAAATTGTCCACGAATAAAACATATTTCACAATAAAGCACATGCTCGTATATTAGATATCTAATTTTAGTG
Source organism: Bathymodiolus septemdierum (assembly GCA_963383655.1). NCBI lineage: Eukaryota > Metazoa > Mollusca > Bivalvia > Mytilida > Modiolidae > Bathymodiolus > Bathymodiolus septemdierum. The sequence goes on from OY726517.1 coordinate 158,136,521, forward strand.
GACTCATTGGTCGGAGTTGGGCCATGCTGTTTGCTGCAGCAGAATACAAAGTTAGACTGTACGATATAGAACCGAGCCAGGTTGATGATGCTATTTCTAACATAAAATCACAACTCGAACATCTAGAAGAAATAGGATTGATGCGTGGACATCTTACTGTAACACAACAATTCCAAGCTATTGAAGGAACAAATGATTTCAACTACTGTGTGGAAGGTGCTGTATATATACAGGTAATAAAACAGTGTGGAAGGTGCTGTATATATACAGGTAATAAAACAGTGTGGAAGGTGCTGTATACATACAAGTTATAAAACAGTGTGGAAGGTGCTGTATATATACAGGTAATAAAGCGAAGGTGCTGTATATATACAGGTAATAAAACGAAGGTGCTGTATATATACAGGTAATAAAACGAAAAACCAAATATACCACATCGTCGTAACAATTCCAAAATCAAATATTCAAATCGTAGAAAGAGACCAAATTGATACCTATAGCAAACCAATACATGACTGCTCACTTTCCTGACTTGGTACAGGCACGTCAAGAAAAGTGGCGGGACTAAGCTAGTTTGATGGCGCCAAACCTCCAATCTTAGAAAGATGGCAAGGTCATGCAAGGGTTTTCCACAGGTATGTAATGTGTTGGTAATATTCAGTCTATATCCAGGTATATAATGCTGTTTTATCACATATTTTGTTGTAATATGTTCGTTTTTGCATGTCCAATAATAGCTGGGAGTCATTGTTGGAATTCAGCTTCCGGTATCTGCGCAGTAGTGTCAAACATTATATGTCAAAGTACAAGAAAAGATTGTGTATTATCGCATATTTTGTTGCAAAATGTTCGTTTTTGCATGTCCAATAATAGCTAGAAGTCAATGTTGGTTATTTGCCCTCAAGACAAATATCCGTATTTGCCCTTAAATATCCGTATTTACCCTCAAGCCTCCATCGATTTCAACTTCCGGTATCTGCGCAGTCGTCTCAAAGAGTATATGGTAAAAAAAAAAACAAGGAAAGATGGTGCATAAAGATATGCATAAAATCGTATTTCAATCAAATTAACACATTTCTAAATATTGGAATAAAGTTTAAATAATTTGAAGCGGAATAATTAATAGCTCAAATGTATACGTCGTGTTGAATAGGAATTTCAATTCAAATGTCAACGTCTTGATTAGATCTTAAAAACACTTTTTAACGTCATTGTGCAGATCTACATTATTTGATATCTTTTTGAAACCAGACCCAAAACAAAAATATTTGCAAGTTGAACAAAGGCAACTGTCTTGTTGGGTAAACCATCACTATTTTTGTATTTGAAATTTACAGGAATGTGTTCCAGAACGATTAGAATTGAAAAGAAGTGTTCATCAGAAGATTGACGCCATTATGATGAAGGATGCTATTGTAGCTTCGTCGGCCAGTACTATCGTTCCGTCAGATTTATCAGATCATCTGACAAATAGAAATAGATTTATTGTTGTACATCCCGTAAGTAATTTAGGACTATAATTGTATAAATTTATCACATGTATATGTAACTAATTTAGGACTATAATTGTATAACCTTAGCAACCTTATCACATGTATATGTAAGTAATTTAGGACTATAATTGTATAACCTTAGCAACCTTATCACATGTATATGTAAGTAATTTAGGACTATAATTGTATAACCTTATCAACCTTATCACATGTATATGTAAGTAATTTAGGACTATAATTGTATAACCTTAGCAACCTTATCACATGTATATGTAAGTAATTTAGGACTATAATTGTATAACCTTAGCAACCTTATCACATGTATATGTAAGTAATTTAGGACTATAATTGTATAACCTTAACAACCTTATCACATGTATATGTAAGTAATTTAGGACTATAATTGTATAACCTTAGCAAACTTATCACATGTATATGTAAGTAATTTAGGACTATAATTGTATAACCTTAACAAACTTATCACATGTATATGTAAGTAATTTAGGACTATAATTGTATAACCTTAACAACCTTATCACATGTATATGTAAGTAATTTAGGACTATAATTGTATAACCTTAGCAACCTTATCACATGTATATGTAAGTAATTTAGGACTATAATTGTATAACCTTAACAACCTTATCACATGTATATGTAAGTAATTTAGGACTATAATTGTATAACCTTAACAAACTTATCACATGTATATGTAAGTAATTTAGGACTATAATTGTATAACCTTAGCAACCTTATCACATGTATATGTAAGTAATTTAGGACTATAATTGTATAACCTTAACAACCTTATCACATGTATATGTAAGTAATTTAGGACTATAATTGTATAACCTTAGCAACCTTATCACATGTATATGTAAGTAATTTAGGACTATAATTGTATAACCTTAGCAACCTTATCACATGTATATGTAAGTAATTTAGGACTATAATTGTATAACCTTAGCAACCTTATCACATGTATATGTAAGTAATTTAGGACTATAATTGTATAACCTTAACAACCTTATCACATGTATATGTAAGTAATTTAGGACTATAATTGTATAACCTTAACAACCTTATCACATGTATATGTAAGTAATTTAGGACTATAATTGTATAACCTTAGCAACCTTATCACATGTATATGTAAGTAATTTAGGACTATAATTGTATAACCTTAGCAACCTTATCACATGTATATGTAAGTAATTTAGGACTATAATTGTATAACCTTAGCAACCTTATCACATGTATATGTAAGTAATTTAGGACTATAATTGTATAACCTTAACAAACTTATCACATGTATATGTAAGTAATTTAGGACTATAATTGTATAACCTTAACAACCTTATCACATGTATATGTAAGTAATTTAGGACTATAATTGTATAACCTTAACAACCTTATCACATGTATATGTAAGTAATTTAGGACTATAATTGTATAACCTTAGCAACCTTATCACATGTATATGTAAGTAATTTAGGACTATAATTGTATAACCTTAGCAACCTTATCACATGTATATGTAAGTAATTTAGGACTATAATTGTATAACCTTAGCAACCTTATCACATGTATATGTAAGTAATTTAGGACTATAATTGTATAACCTTAACAACCTTATCACATGTATATGTAAGTAATTTAGGACTATAATTGTATAACCTTAACAACCTTATCACATGTATATGTAAGTAATTTAGGACTATAATTGTATAACCTTAGCAACCTTATCACATGTATATGTAAGTAATTTAGGACTATAATTGTATAACCTTAGCAACCTTATCACATGTATATGTAAGTAATTTAGGACTATAATTGTATAACCTTAGCAACCTTATCACATGTATATGTAAGTAATTTAGGACTATAATTGTATAACCTTAACAAACTTATCACATGTATATGTAAGTAATTTAGGACTATAATTGTATAACCTTAACAACCTTATCACATGTATATGTAAGTAATTTAGGACTATAATTGTATAACCTTAACAACCTTATCACATGTATATGTAAGTAATTTAGGACTATAATTGTATAACCTTAACAACCTTATCACATGTATATGTAAGTAATTTAGGACTATAATTGTATAACCTTAGCAACCTTATCACATGTATATGTAAGTAATTTAGGACTATAATTGTATAACCTTAGCAACCTTATCACATGTATATGTAAGTAATTTAGGACTATAATTGTATAACCTTAACAACCTTATCACATGTATATGTAAGTAATTTAGGACTATAATTGTATAACCTTAGCAACCTTATCACATGTATATGTAAGTAATTTAGGACTATAATTGTATAACCTTAACAAACTTATCACATGTATATGTAAGTAATTTAGGACTATAATTGTATAACCTTAACAACCTTATCACATGTATATGTAAGTAATTTAGGACTATAATTGTATAACCTTAACAACCTTATCACATGTATATGTAAGTAATTTAGGACTATAATTGTATAACCTTAACAACCTTATCACATGTATATGTAAGTAATTTAGGACTATAATTGTATAACCTTAGCAACCTTATCACATGTATATGTAAGTAATTTAGGACTATAATTGTATAACCTTAACAACCTTATCACATGTATATGTAAGTAATTTAGGACTATAATTGTATAACCTTAACAACCTTATCACATGTATATGTAACTAATTTAGGACTATAATTGTATAACCTTAACAACCTTATCACATGTATATGTAAGTAATTTAGGACTATAATTGTATAACCTTAGCAAACTTATCACATGTATATGTAAGTAATTTAGGACTATAATTGTATAACCTTAACAACCTTATCACATGTATATGTAAGTAATTTAGGACTATAATTGTATAACCTTAGCAACCTTATCACATGTATATGTAAGTAATTTAGGACTATAATTGTATAACCTTAGCAACCTTATCACATGTATATGTAAGTAATTTAGGACTATAATTGTATAACCTTAACAACCTTATCACATGTATATGTAAGTAATTTAGGACTATAATTGTATAACCTTAGCAACCTTATCACATGTATATGTAAGTAATTTAGGACTATAATTGTATAACCTTAGCAACCTTATCACATGTATATGCAAGTAATTTAGGACTATAATTGTATATTCTTCCGTAAATGACCGTTTTCGGGTTGAGATGACCGAGTTGAGACGAGTTCACGTTCACTCGTCTCTACTCGTTGTGACATCCAATATCAGAACACCTCTAACAAGAACTAAATTTAGAACGTCGCCATGGTACAAAAAGCATCATTCTTCCATTACATGAATATGATGAGGTCTGAAAGGATTCTTGTTGTCTAAGTGGTGCACCAAGAGAGAACAGACGAACTGTCGATGTCTCAGCATCAGTAAATTTGATTGCTCAAAAACTAGAAACCGTAGATTTCTTCCTAATTCGCTGAAATATTTCATTAAACTTGTTGTTGGTCTTTATTCCTTCTTTCACTTTGTGACCTTATTTCTTCTGCCGGCAATCCATACGCAGAAATAGTTCCCACTTCACTATGCACTTTATTGTACGATTTAGCAATGAATTGTACAGTGAATTAGTCAGTAAAAGCTCAAATATCAGTAGAAAGCTACTTAGTTTATTAGTCGGTGTCACAAAAGTCAATTTTATGTGATGTGTATTTCATAGCGCTCAATGATATTGATCTGATAATTTATGCAAATTAGTTACTGATCAATTGTCTTTAGGAGTTCGCGATAGTGAAAGTTGTTGGCTAGCTGAAGAAATAGGTACTTACATGCGTTATTGGGAAAGCCCGGGTGATCTTCCACTCGTGATAGAAATTTGTGTTTCTTTTCGCTCGTTTCGCTGCGCTCCACTCGCGAAAAGACATAAAATTGCTATCACTCGTGGAAGATAACCCGGTCTTTCCCAAGAACGTATGTAATTACTTATTAAACTTATCACATGTATATGTAAGTAATTTAGGACTATAATTGTATAACCTTAACAACCTTATCACATGTATATGTAAGTAATTTAGGACTATAATTGTATAACCTTAACAACCTTATCACATGTATATGTAAGTAATTTAGGACTATAATTGTATAACCTTAACAACCTTATCACATGTATATGTAAGTAATTTAGGACTATAATTGTATAACCTTAGCAACCTTATCACATGTATATGTAAGTAATTTAGGACTATAATTGTATAACCTTAACAACCTTATCACATGTATATGTAAGTAATTTAGGACTATAATTGTATAACCTTAACAACCTTATCACATGTATATGTAAGTAATTTAGGACTATAATTGTATAACCTTAACAACCTTATCACATGTATATGTAAGTAATTTAGGACTATAATTGTATAACCTTAGCAACCTTATCACATGTATATGTAAGTAATTTAGGACTATAATTGTATAACCTTAGCAACCTTATCACATGTATATGTAAGTAATTTAGGACTATAATTGTATAACCTTAGCAACCTTATCACATGTATATGTAAGTAATTTAGGACTATAATTGTATAACCTTAACAAACTTATCACATGTATATGTAAGTAATTTAGGACTATAATTGTATAACCTTAGCAACCTTATCACATGTATATGTAAGTAATTTAGGACTATAATTGTATAACCTTAGCAACCTTATCACATGTATATGTAAGTAATTTAGGACTATAATTGTATAACCTTAGCAACCTTATCACATGTATATGTAAGTAATTTAGGACTATAATTGTATAACCTTAACAAACTTATCACATGTATATGTAAGTAATTTAGGACTATAATTGTATAACCTTAGCAACCTTATCACATGTATATGTAAGTAATTTAGGACTATAATTGTATAACCTTAGCAACCTTATCACATGTATATGTAAGTAATTTAGGACTATAATTGTATAACCTTAACAAACTTATCACATGTATATGTAAGTAATTTAGGACTATAATTGTATAACCTTAGCAACCTTATCACATGTATATGTAAGTAATTTAGGACTATAATTGTATAACCTTAGCAACCTTATCACATGTATATGTAAGTAATTTAGGACTATAATTGTATAACCTTAACAAACTTATCACATGTATATGTAAGTAATTTAGGACTATAATTGTATAACCTTAACAAACTTATCACATGTATATGTAAGTAATTTAGGACTATAATTGTATAACCTTAGCAACCTTATCACATGTATATGTAAGTAATTTAGGACTATAATTGTATAACCTTAACAACCTTATCACATGTATATGTAAGTAATTTAGGACTATAATTGTATAACCTTAACAACCTTATCACATGTATATGTAAGTAATTTAGGACTATAATTGTATAACCTTAACAAACTTATCACATGTATATGTAAGTAATTTAGGACTATAATTGTATAACCTTAGCAACCTTATCACATGTATATGTAAGTAATTTAGGACTATAATTGTATAACCTTAACAACCTTATCACATGTATATGTAAGTAATTTAGGACTATAATTGTATAACCTTAACAACCTTATCACATGTATATGTAAGTAATTTAGGACTATAATTGTATAACCTTAGCAACCTTATCACATGTATATGTAAGTAATTTAGGACTATAATTGTATAACCTTAGCAACCTTATCACATGTATATGTAAGTAATTTAGGACTATAATTGTATAACCTTAGCAACCTTATCACATGTATATGTAAGTAATTTAGGACTATAATTGTATAACCTTAACAAACTTATCACATGTATATGTAAGTAATTTAGGACTATAATTGTATAACCTTAACAACCTTATCACATGTATATGTAAGTAATTTAGGACTATAATTGTATAACCTTAACAACCTTATCACATGTATATGTAAGTAATTTAGGACTATAATTGTATAACCTTAACAACCTTATCACATGTATATGTAAGTAATTTAGGACTATAATTGTATAACCTTAACAACCTTATCACATGTATATGTAAGTAATTTAGGACTATAATTGTATAACCTTAACAACCTTATCACATGTATATGTAAGTAATTTAGGACTATAATTGTATAACCTTAGCAACCTTATCACATGTATATGTAAGTAATTTAGGACTATAATTGTATAACCTTAACAACCTTATCACATGTATATGTAAGTAATTTAGGACTATAATTGTATAACCTTAACAAACTTATCACATGTATATGTAAGTAATTTAGGACTATAATTGTATAACCTTAACAACCTTATCACATGTATATGTAAGTAATTTAGGACTATAATTGTATAACCTTAACAAACTTATCACATGTATATGTAAGTAATTTAGGACTATAATTGTATAACCTTAACAACCTTATCACATGTATATGTAAGTAATTTAGGACTATAATTGTATAACCTTAACAAACTTATCACATGTATATGTAAGTAATTTAGGACTATAATTGTATAACCTTAACAACCTTATCACATGTATATGTAAGTAATTTAGGACTATAATTGTATAACCTTAACAACCTTATCACATGTATATGTAAGTAATTTAGGACTATAATTGTATAACCTTAACAACCTTATCACATGTATATGTAAGTAATTTAGGACTATAATTGTATAACCTTAGCAACCTTATCACATGTATATGTAAGTAATTTAGGACTATAATTGTATAACCTTAACAACCTTATCACATGTATATGTAAGTAATTTAGGACTATAATTGTATAACCTTAACAAACTTATCACATGTATATGTAAGTAATTTAGGACTATAATTGTATAACCTTAGCAACCTTATCACATGTATATGTAAGTAATTTAGGACTATAATTGTATAACCTTAACAAACTTATCACATGTATATGTAAGTAATTTAGGACTATAATTGTATAACCTTAACAAACTTATCACATGTATATGTAAGTAATTTAGGACTATAATTGTATAACCTTAACAACCTTATCACATGTATATGTAAGTAATTTAGGACTATAATTGTATAACCTTAACAACCTTATCACATGTATATGTAAGTAATTTAGGACTATAATTGTATAACCTTAGCAACCTTATCACATGTATATGTAAGTAATTTAGGACTATAATTGTATAACCTTAACAACCTTATCACATGTATATGTAAGTAATTTAGGACTATAATTGTATAACCTTAACAACCTTATCACATGTATATGTAAGTAATTTAGGACTATAATTGTATAACCTTAGCAACCTTATCACATGTATATGTAAGTAATTTAGGACTATAATTGTATAACCTTAACAACCTTATCACATGTATATGTAAGTAATTTAGGACTATAATTGTATAACCTTAACAACCTTATCACATGTATATGTAAGTAATTTAGGACTATAATTGTATAACCTTAGCAACCTTATCACATGTATATGTAAGTAATTTAGGACTATAATTGTATAACCTTAGCAACCTTATCACATGTATATGTAAGTAATTTAGGACTATAATTGTATAACCTTAGCAACCTTATCACATGTATATGTAAGTAATTTAGGACTATAATTGTATAACCTTAACAACCTTATCACATGTATATGTAAGTAATTTAGGACTATAATTGTATAACCTTAGCAACCTTATCACATGTATATGTAAGTAATTTAGGACTATAATTGTATAACCTTAACAAACTTATCACATGTATATGTAAGTAATTTAGGACTATAATTGTATAACCTTAGCAACCTTATCACATGTATATGTAAGTAATTTAGGACTATAATTGTATAACCTTAGCAACCTTATCACATGTATATGTAAGTAATTTAGGACTATAATTGTATAACCTTAACAACCTTATCACATGTAAATGTAAGTAATTTAGGACTATAATTGTATAACCTTAACAAACTTATCACATGTATATGTAAGTAATTTAGGACTATAATTGTATAACCTTAACAAACTTATCACATGTATATGTAAGTAATTTAGGACTATAATTGTATAACCTTAGCAAACTTATCACATGTATATGTAAGTAATTTAGGACTATAATTGTATAACCTTAGCAACCTTATCACATGTATATGTAAGTAATTTAGGACTATAATTGTATAACCTTAACAAACTTATCACATGTATATGTAAGTAATTTAGGACTATAATTGTATAACCTTAACAACCTTATCACATGTATATGTAAGTAATTTAGGACTATAATTGTATAACCTTAACAAACTTATCACATGTATATGTAAGTAATTTAGGACTATAATTGTATAACCTTAGCAAACTTATCACATGTATATGTAAGTAATTTAGGACTATAATTGTATAACCTTAGCAACCTTATCACATGTATATGTAAGTAATTTAGGACTATAATTGTATAACCTTAACAACCTTATCACATGTATATGTAAGTAATTTAGGACTATAATTGTATAACCTTAACAACCTTATCACATGTATATGTAAGTAATTTAGGACTATAATTGTATAACCTTAACAACCTTATCACATGTATATGTAAGTAATTTAGGACTATAATTGTATAACCTTAGCAAACTTATCACATGTATATGTAAGTAATTTAGGACTATAATTGTATAACCTTAGCAACCTTATCACATGTATATGTAAGTAATTTAGGACTATAATTGTATAACCTTAACAAACTTATCACATGTATATGTAAGTAATTTAGGACTATAATTGTATAACCTTAGCAACCTTATCACATGTATATGTAAGTAATTTAGGACTATAATTGTATAACCTTAGCAAACTTATCACATGTATATGTAAGTAATTTAGGACTATAATTGTATAACCTTAGCAACCTTATCACATGTATATGTAAGTAATTTAGGACTATAATTGTATAACCTTAGCAACCTTATCACATGTATATGTAAGTAATTTAGGACTATAATTGTATAACCTTAGCAACCTTATCACATGTAAATGTAAGTAATTTAGGACTATAATTGTATAACCTTAGCAACCTTATCACATGTATATGTAAGTAATTTAGGACTATAATCGTATAACCTTAGCAACCTTATCACATGTAAATGTAAGTAATTTAGGACTATAATTGTATAACCTTAGCAACCTTATCACATGTAAATGTAAGTAATTTAGGACTATAATTGTATAACCTTAGCAACCTTATCACATGTATATGTAAGTAATTTAGGACTATAATTGTATAACCTTAGCAACCTTATCACATGTATATGTAAGTAATTTAGGACTATAATTGTATAACCTTAACAAACTTATCACATGTATATGTAAGTAATTTAGGACTATAATTGTATAACCTTAGCAACCTTATCACATGTATATGTAAGTAATTTAGGACTATAATTGTATAACCTTAACAACCTTATCACATGTATATGTAAGTAATTTAGGACTATAATTGTATAACCTTAGCAACCTTATCACATGTATATGTAAGTAATTTAGGACTATAATTGTATAACCTTAACAAACTTATCACATGTATATGTAAGTAATTTAGGACTATAATTGTATAACCTTAACAACCTTATCACATGTATATGTAAGTAATTTAGGACTATAATTGTATAACCTTAGCAACCTTATCACATGTATATGTAAGTAATTTAGGACTATAATTGTATAACCTTAACAACCTTATCACATGTATATGTAAGTAATTTAGGACTATAATTGTATAACCTTAGCAACCTTATCACATGTATATGTAAGTAATTTAGGACTATAATTGTATAACCTTAACAAACTTATCACATGTATATGTAAGTAATTTAGGACTATAATTGTATAACCTTAACAAACTTATCACATGTATATGTAAGTAATTTAGGACTATAATTGTATAACCTTAACAACCTTATCACATGTATATGTAAGTAATTTAGGACTATAATTGTATAACCTTAGCAACCTTATCACATGTATATGTAAGTAATTTAGGACTATAATTGTATAACCTTAGCAACCTTATCACATGTAAATGTAAGTAATTTAGGACTATAATTGTATAACCTTAACAACCTTATCACATGTATATGTAAGTAATTTAGGACTATAATTGTATAACCTTAGCAACCTTATCACATGTATATGTAAGTAATTTAGGACTATAATTGTATAACCTTAGCAACCTTATCACATGTATATGTAAGTAATTTAGGACTATAATTGTATAACCTTAACAACCTTATCACATGTATATGTAAGTAATTTAGGACTATAATTGTATAACCTTATCACATGTATATTTTCCCATTAGGGGATGTTCTCTCTATCTATCTATTCCTTCAGAAAATCAGGTGCATTTGTAATATGTAAAAAGATTTTAATTGTATGCAAAATGTATTAGAAATAATGAAATGAACATAAAAAATGTCACATCGAAGAAACAATTCTAAAATCAAATATTAAATTGGTAGAAAGAGGCCAAAGCCATATTCCTAACACACAAATACATGACCACTCACTTTCCTGCCTTGGTACAGGAACTTAAATAAAAAGTGGCGGGGTTAAACTATAACCCAATTTTCTGGTAAGAGAGTCGATCCGGATACAAAATCATGAACAGTGCCAACGTAAAAAAAACTAATCTTAACAAAAGAGACGAAAGGCTCAGACAAAAATTCCCCAAGAACTCTGAGTGATAACAATACGGTCAATCCGTTTTAATTGTTTTAGAGTACAAAGACAGAAATTGTAAGACCAGTTATGAAATTATTAAAATGTATCAGTCGAATAAATATCTCAAATACAATTTTTCAGACAAATCCTCCCTTCTATGCCCCCTTAGTGGAGCTTGCTCCTTCGCCGTGGGCTGATCAGAATCTTCTTCAACAAACAACGGCCTTGATGAAAAAACTTGGACAAGTGCCAGTTACAGTGAAGAAGGAGATCCTAGGATATGTTCTAAACAGGATACAATATGCTTTATTACGAGAATGTTTCAGCTTAGTTAGAGTAAGTAACGACATTATTGTTATGGTAATCTCACTGTGGACCAGCTAATCTAAACCTCTGTTCCTTTCTTCCTTTACTGATATATTTTACTAAATATAAAATATCACACCTTGAGAACAGTTCCAAGATCTAATCAAGAAGTCGTGCAAACAGAAGCGGCTTCTCTTGCTTGGTACTGACACTTCTTTCTAAAAAATCTCCAACGTTAAAATCCTATATTTATAAAACGAAAATACATGACCAACATTCAAAGGGTGGTAAAAGTGTTTTTGACATTTACTTCACTGCGTTTGGCGCTGAATTGACAACTGGTTTACCTGTTTTGTTCAGGTATTGTTGTAAATACTGTTATAGTGACAGCCGGATACTTTGAACCGTAATGAAAGGGGGAGGTTTGGCGCTTTAAAATCTGATTCAACTCACCATTTCTTTAGAAATGCCTGTACCAAATCAGGGTCATTACGGTTTTCACAGTTTTCCGGTTGTTGACTGATTTTGTCTGTTTATATAATTATAAGTTTTGACTTTCCCTTTGTAAGTTTGTTCGGAGTTCGGTAATTTTGTTATTACCCTTATGGAAGAAATATCAACCCGTATGCAAACAACGATAGAAGATCAGTATGAAGACACACAAGTTTGGATAACATCCATTCTTAAAAGTGACAATTGTGTCCTGCTCCACTAGCTAGCATACGTACCTTTTATGTATGCATCATCATAGGTATTAAAACAAAGAGGTAAAACTCACGGACACCAGAATCCTGTTCGCAATAGGGTCAGGGTTACGCTGTTTAACGCCATTTTCAACAATATTGCAGTAATATCGTGGCGGTCCACTTTGTAGGCGGAGAAAACCGGAGTACCTGGAGAAAACAACAAGCCTGCCGCAAGTCACTGACAAACTTTATCACATAATGTTGTATCGAGTACAAGTCACTGACAAACTTTATCACATAATGTTGTATCGAGTACAAGTCACTGACAAACTTTATCTCATAATGTTGTATCGAGTACAAGTCACTGACAAACTTTATCACATAATGTTGTATCGAGTACAAGTCACTGACAAACTTTATCACATAATGTTGTATCGAGTACAAGTCACTGACAAACTTTATCTCATAATGTTGTATCGAGTACAAGTCACTGACAAACTTTATCACATAATGTTGTATCGAGTACAAGTCACTGATAAACTTTATCACATAATGTTGTATCGAGTACAAGTCACTGACAAACTTTATCTCATAATGTTGTATCGAGTACAAGTCACTGACAAACTTTATCACATAATGTTGTATCGAGTACAAGTCACTGACAAACTTTATCACATAATGTTGTATCGAGTACAAGTCACTGACACACTTTATCACATAATGTTGTATCGAGTACAAGTCACTGACAAACTTTATCACATAATGTTGTATCGAGTACAAGTCACTGACAAACTTTGTCACATAATGTTGTATCGAGTACAAGTCACTGACAAACTTTGTCACATAATGTTGTATCGAGTACAAGTCACTGACAAACTTTATCACATAATGTTGTATCGAGTACAAGTCACTGACAAACTTTATTACATAATGTTGTATCGAGTACAAGTCACTGACAAACTTTATTACATAATGTTGTATCGAATACACCATGAACGGGATTCGAACTAACGACGTTAGTGGTGATAGGCACTGATTGCACAGGTAGTTTTAATTCCAACTATCATGCGATCACGACTACGACGGACCGGTCGACCCATTGTTCGTAATAGGAGACATACAAATTATAAACCATTCAATTAAATCATGATCTTCTTTTGAAAATGATTTTAGTTTTGTTTCTCGTTTCTTTCATGTTCACCTGTATTCACGACATTTCGTACTTGCCTTAGTTTAAGTTCTTTATTCATCTTGACCGAGCATTATAACTTATTGGATTACTTAAAAAAAAAGGTTGTATCGAGTAAACCTCGCCTCTGGAGGGACTTGAATTCACAGAGGCGAGGTTTACTCGATACAACTATATGTCATTAAGTTTGTTAGTGAATTGCTCCGAGTACTTATGTATCCTCCATCAAGATATAACTAAAATATTGTTTAAAATGGCGTTAAACACCAATAACCCTAACCAAATCAATATATAGTTAGAGTTGCTGAAGGAAACTTGGTTCTGTTTTTAATGATATTGCCCTTTATCTTCCAGGAAGACGTGGTGAGCGTTGAAGACTTGGACTTAGTGATGTCTGCAGGACTGGGACGAAGATATGCCTTCACTGGTCCATTTGAGACTGCCTATTTGAATGCTGGTCCAAATGGTATACTATCGGCTTTGTATATCTAAATATGTTTTTGTCTGAAAACTAAGGATTTTAATGAGAATAAAACCAAATACAGTCGAACTTTATTATCTCGAACACAGATAAGTCATCTCCTTGGATATCGCGAACATAGATAAGTCATTTCCTTGGATAGCTCGAACACGGATAAGTCATTTCCTTGGATAGCTCGAACACAGAAAATTCATTTCCTGGGATAGCTCGAACACGGAAAAGTCATTTCCTTGGATAGTTCGAACACGGATAAGTCATTTCCTTGGATAGCTCGAACATGGATAAGTCATTTCCCTGGATAGCTTGAACACGGAAAAGTAATTTCCTTGGATATCTCGAACACGGATAAGTCATTTCCCTGGATAGCTCGAAAACACATAAGTCATTTCCTTGGATTGCTCGAACACGGAAAAATCATTTCCTTGGATATCTCGAACACGGATAATCATTTCCCTTGATAGCTCGACCAGGAAAATGTCATTTCCTTGGATAGCTCGAACACGGATAAGCCATTTCCCTGGATAGCTCATTTTGTTGCTCTTTTTTGTGTTTACACATCAATGATAAATATATAGAGTTAATTCCATAGCCATCCACTGTCAGACATGAACTATGAATAAAGAACGAAGTAAAATTAAATCTGCATACTTTTATTTTCATCATATTCACCACGGCTGGTAATCGGCACAAGCAGAACAGTCGGTTCTGCAAAGAAATTCGTGAGGATAACTTCCGGTTTTGGTGGAGGAGAGTTCCCGAAGACGCTTCGCAAGGTATGTACATGTCAAAAATTGAAATTTGCTTTTTTACTGCTCGAATATTGCAAAATCAGAGAATGCTATGCTGGGGCGAATGTTTTCACGATTAGAAACATGTATAGTTTATTGTTGTATATGAAGTGTAACTCTCGCAAAATCAATCGTCCAACGAAAAATATGACGAAAATTGTGACACTCTCACATTTCTAAGTTGTTCTTGACAAAGATGCAAGTTAAATTTTCAATATTTTTTCATCATGGGAGTCTAAATGTAATCGGGGATAAATTCCGATTCGTCAGAAGTAAATTGAAATCTAGTTAAATATACAAACTGTCAATTTTCTCGTTTTCCTGCTTGAGGAGATCGGTTCTGATAGAGCACATTGCGAATGCATGAGGAGATTTGCTAGTTTTGTTAATTGTTTTCTGCAAAATTTATAAATTGACACTTTTAAGCATAAAACTGATAAATACTCTGTCCACTTTCAGGAGATGCCAGGATTCAAGGGAAAGAGGAAAGGGGGACTGACATTGACTCTTTACAGAAAACCATTTCGATATAGATTGCCAGTAATAACCGTCAAGGAAACGAACAAAACCAAGTAGCAGTACACCAAATTTAAAATCCCCATCAACCAGGGCACCAAGTTTATTAAAAAATCTCTTTCAATTTCAAAATATTTATATCCTTTCAAACGGGTTTCCACACCTATTCGGCGTTGAAGATCCTGTTAAAATGTCACTTTCATTTTTTGGGCCAGACATAAACTGAATGAAGTGACCACCAAATAACTTTCTCCCTAACCAAAACAATTGGAGAGTTGGTGGCGAATATCTCATTTGACGTGATTCATCTTTGTCAAACCATTCTACAATGTCCAAAAACAACTCAAATGCAATGTTATTCAAAGTGAATTTTCCATCTTGTACTAATTTAAAGAATTTCAATAGCTGGTCCTTTTTCCCAACATCAGAAAGTTTGTCAAGAACATCTTGAACAACTTCAACTACTGAAGCTTCTTCCTTTGGGTCAACTTCTATCTTGCCTATACATTCATCAAGACTCATAAAGGAAACATTTTGTAGATCTGCGGTGAAGCCTCCGTCATCTTTAATAGTAAAAAGGTTCCGTAGAATAGGTGTGGAAACCCGTTTGAAAGGATATAAATATTTTGAAATTGAAAGAGATTTTTTTAATAAACTTGGTTTCCTGATTGATGGGGATTTTATATTTGGTGTACTGCTACTTGTTTTTGTTCGTTTTCTTGGCGGTGATACAGGCAATCTATATCGAAATGGTTTTTTGTAAAGAGTCAATGTCAGTTCCTCTTTCCTCTTTCCCTTGAATCCTAGTATCTCCTGAAAGTGGACAGAGAATAGTTTATTTTGATTAGAGTATTATCAGTTTTTTGTTTAAAAGTGTCAATTTATCAATTTTGCAGAAAGCAATTAACAAAACTAGTAAATCTCCTCATGCATTCGCAATGTGCTCTATCAGAACCGATTTCCTCAAGCAGGAAAACGAGAAAATTGACAGTTTGTAGATTTATCTAGACTTCAATTTACTTCTGAAGATTCGGAATTTATCCCCAATTACATTTCGACTCCCATGATGAAAAAATATTGAAAATTTAACTTTGTCAAGAACAACTTAGAAATGTAAAAATGTCACAATTTTCGTCATGTTTTTCGTGGGACGATTGATTTTGCGAGAGTTACACTTCATATACAACAATAAACTATACATGTTTCTAATCGTGAAAGCATTCGCTACAGCATAGCATTCTCTGATTTTGCAATATTCGATCTGTAAAAAAGCAAATTTCAATTTTTGACATATACATACCTTGCGAAGCGTCTTCGGGAACTCTGCTCCACCAAAACCGGAGGTTATCCTCACGAATTTCTTTGCAGAACCGACTGTTCTGCTTGTGCCGATTACCAGCCGTGAATATATACAATTAAACAGGTATAGTTTTAGAGTTATTTGTGTTACTCGTCACATTCAGCAATTTGTCAGGAATATCGTGGCAAACAGCCTTATAGTGGAGGAAAGCCATGAGTATGTGTCTGAAAAATTATGATGGTTATCGTGGTACGAACTACAATTATTTTTTTCTTGGTTTAAATGTACAAATATATTCTAGGAATGCTTGACTGGGGACGTAAATATGGTAATGATATATATAGAGTGTGTCAGTCGTTTGGACCACCCGAACCATTCAAGGGAACAACAGTAGATAAAATACAAAAAGAGTTGACCCAGCGTATACCTTTGAATACTTTGGATCAAAGATGGAAATGGCGAGATGCTAGATTGTCAGCACTGGCTAAACTGAAGACTTCCTTGTCTGCGTCCGACAAGAAAGACAAATAAATCAAGATTAATTCTATAAATGTTTGTTGTTTATCAATAGTAGTAAGACAAACTTGAAGACAGCAAAGGGCTAATCCGAGGCCTTAGTCGAAGGGCAGACAATACAATGGCAAAAGGGCAAATAACGATCAGCAAATTATTACACAGAACAGTAAAGATCAAACAGCACGAACGACCGAGTGTGAATTCAGGGGTACCGGAAAGGGTAACAGTTCTTACGAACGACCGAGTGTGAATTCAGGGGCACCGGACAGGGTAGCAGTTCTTCCTCCACATATGACACCCATTGTGTTACGGTTAAACCCCGTGAACATGAAAATCGTGTTGGACACCGGTATACGTAAATAAATACAAATAACATTAATAAACATGAACTCCTTACAAGACAAATGGGGGTAAAGACGAACCGAGCATCGTTTACCCGGAAGCTGTAGCGTACATCAAAACACGAAACCAAAAAACGTGAAGACATGTAATTTGACAAAATGACCAGCATGAACCCCACTAATACATGTAAAAACGGCGGCGAACCCATGTGATCCGGATTGGTAAACTGTTCTTGCTCTTTAAGTGGCACCCGTCATGTCAATCTTGTTTTCTGACATTTTAAATGATTTTAGAAGCTTGTTATATTTTTTTAAGGTCTAATTCTGAGATGCGTAATCAATTACACATTGTAGAGCCCGACTCGTACAAAAGAATAAAAAAATGAAGCGTACGTGTAAATAGAGACATCAAAACAATCAATTTCACAATTAAGAAAACTTGAGGATATCAAAGGGTTATCAGACGTAAATCATAAGACAGACAATACAATGACCACAGAAAAGCTTCACGATATCAAAAGGTTATCAGACGTAAATCATAAGACAGACCATACAATGACCACAGAAAAGCTTGAGGACATCATACGGTTATCAGACGTAAATCATAAGACAGACCATACAATGACCGCAGAAAAGCTTGAGGATATCATAGGGTTATCAGACGTAAATCATAAGACAGACAATACAATGACCACAGAAAAGCTTGAGGATATCATAGGGTTATCAGACGTAAATCATAAGACAGACCATACAATGACCGCAGAAAAGCTTGAGGACATCATAGGGTTATCAGACGTAAATCATAAGACAGACAATACAATGACCACAGAAAAGCTTGAGGATATCAAAGTGTTATCAGACGTAAATCATAGGACAGACAATACAATGACCACAGAAAAGTTTGAGGATATCAAAGGGTTATCAGACGTAAATCATAAGACAGACCATACAATGACCACAGAAAAGCTTGGGGATATCAAAGGGTTATCAGACGTAAATCATAGGACAGACAATACAATGACCACAGAAAAGTTTGAGGATATCAAAGGGTTATCAGACATAAATCATAAGACAGACAATACAATGACCACAAAAAAGCTTGAGGATATCAAAGGGTTATCAGACGTAAATCATAGGACAGACCATACAATGAATACATAAAAGCTTGAGGATATCATAGGGTTATCAGACGTAAATCATAGGACAGACCATACAATGACCACAGAAAAACTTGAGGATATCATAGGGTTATCAGAGGTAAATCATAGGACAGACAATACAATGACCACAGAAAAGCTTGAGGATATCAAAGGGTTATCAGACGTAAATCATAAGACAGACAATACAATGACCACAGAAAAGCTTGAGGATATCAAAGGGTTATCAGATGTAAATCATAGGACAGACAATTCAATGACCTCAGAACAACTTGGGGATATCAAAGGGATATCGGAGGTAAATCATAGGACAGACAATACAATGACCACAGAAAAGCTTGAGGATATCATATGGTTATCAGACGTAAATCATAGAACAGACAATACAATGACCACAGAAAACCTTGAGGATATCAAAGGGTTATCAGACGTAAATCATAAGACAGACCATACAATGACCACAGAAAAGCTTGAGGATATCATAGGGTTATCAGACGTAAATCATAGGACAGACAATACAATGACCACAGAAAAGCATGAGGATATCAAAGGGTTATCAGACGTAAATCATAAGACAGACAATACAATGACCACAGAAAAACTTGAGGATATCAAAGGCTTATCAGACGTAAATCATAGGACAGACAATACAATAACCACAGAAAAGCTTGAGGATATCATAGGGTTATCAGAGGTAAATCATAGGACAGACAATACAATGACCACAGAAAAGCTTGAGGATATCAAAGGGTTATCAGACGTAAATCATAAGACAGACAATACAATGACCACAGAAAAGCTTGAGGATATCAAAGGGATATCGGAGGTAAATCATAGGACAGACAATACAATGACCACAGAAAAGCTTGAGGATATCAAAGGGTTATCAGACGTAAATCATAGGACAGACAATACAATGACTACAGAAAAGCTTGAGGATATCATAGGGTTATCAGACGTAAATCATAAGACAGACCATACAATGACCACAGAAAAGCTTGAGGATATCATAGGGTTATCAGACGTAAATCATAAGACAGACAATACAATGACCACAGAAAAGCTTGAGGATATCAAAGGGTTATCAGAGGTAAATCATAGGACAGACAATACAATAACCACAGAAAAGCTTGAGGATATCATAGGGTTATCAGAGGTAAATCATAGGACAGACAATACAATGACCACAGAAAAGCTTGAGGATATCAAAGGGTTATCAGATGTATATCATAGGACAGACAATACAATGACCACAGAAAAGCTTGAGGATATCATAGGGTTATCAGACGTAAATCATAGAACAGACCATACAATGACCACAGAAAACCTTGAGGATATCAAAGGGTTATCAGACGTAAATCATAAGACAGACCATACAATGACCACAGAAAAGCTTGAGGATATCATAGGGTTATCAGACGTAAATCATAGGACAGACAATACAATGACCACAGAAAAGCATGAGGATATCAAAGGGTTATCAGACGTAAATCATAAGACAGACAATACAATGACCACAGAAAAGCTTGAGGATATCAAAGTGTTATCAGACGTAAATCATAGGACAGACAATACAATGACCACAGAAAAGTTTGTGGATATCAAAGGGTTATCAGACGTAAATCATAAGACACACCATACAATGACCACAGAAAAGCTTGGGGATATCAAAGGGTTATCAGACGTAAATCATAGGACAGACAATACAATGACCACAGAAAAGTTTGAGGATATCAAAGGGTTATTAGACATAAATCATAAGACAGACAATACATTGACCACAGAAAAGCTTGAGGATATCAAAGGGTTATCAGACGTAAATCATATGAGAGACAATACAATGACTACAGAAAAGCTTGAGGATATCATAGGGTTATCAGACTTAAATCATAGGACAGACAATACAATGACCACAGAAAAACTTGAGGATATCAAAGGCTTATCAGAGGTAAATCATAGGACAGACAATAGAATGACCACAGAAAAGCTTGAGGATATCAAAGGGTTATCAGACGTAAATCATAGGACAGACAATACAATAACCACAGAAAAGCTTGAGGATATCATAGGGTTATCAGAGGTAAATCATAGGACAGACAATACAATGACCACAGAAAAGCTTGAGGATATCAAAGTGTTATCAGACGTAAATCATAAGACAGACAATACAATGACCACAGAAAAGCTTGAGGATATCAAAGGGTTATCAGATGTAAATCATAGGACAGACAATTCAATGACCTCAGAAAAGCTTGGGGATATCAAAGGGATATCGGAAGTAAATCATAGGACAGACAATACAATGACCACAGAAAAGCTTGAGGATATCATAGGGTTATCAGAATCCGTAGATCATCAGACAGAAAATACAATAACCACAGAAAAGCTTGAGGATATCATAGGGTTATCAGACGTAAATCATAGGACAGACAATACAATGACCACAGAAAAGTTTGAGGATATCAAAGGGTTATCAGACATAAATCATAAGACAGACCATACAATGACCACAGAAAAGCTTGGGGATATCAAAGGGTTATCAGACGTAAATCATAGGACAGACAATACAATGACCACAGAAAAGTTTGAGGATATCAAAGGGTTATCAGACATAAATCATAAGACAGACAATACAATGACCACAAAAAAGCTTGAGGATATCAAAGGGTTATCAGACGTAAATCATAGGACAGACCATACAATGACTACAGAAAAGCTTGAGGATATCATAGGGTTATCAGACGTAAATCATAGGACAGACCATACAATGACCACAGAAAAACTTGAGGATATCAAAGGGTTATCAGATGTAAATCATAGGACAGACAATAGAATGACCACAGAAAAGCTTGGGGATATCATAGGGTTATCAGACGTAAATCATAGGACAGACAATACAATGACCACAGAAAAGCTTGAGGATATCAAAGGGTTATCAGACGTAAATCATAGGACAGACAATACAATGACTACAGAAAAGCTTGAGGATATCATAGGGTTATCAGACTTAAATCATAGGACAGACAATACAATGACCACAGAAAAACGTGAGGATATCAAAGGGTTATCAGAGGTAAATCATAGGACAGACAATACAATAACCACAGAAAAGCTTGAGGATATCATAGGGTTATCAGAGGTAAATCATAGGACAGACAATACAATGACCACAGAAAAGCTTGAGGATATCAAAGGGTTATCAGACGTAAATCATAAGACAGACAATACAATGACCACAGAAAAGCTTGAGGATATCAAAGGGTTATCAGATGTAAATCATAGGACAGACAATTCAATGACCTCAGAACAACTTGGGGATATCAAAGGGATATCGGAGGTAAATCATAGGACAGACAATACAATGACCACAGAAAAGCTTGAGGATATCATATGGTTATCAGACGTAAATCATAGAACAGACAATACAATGACCACAGAAAACCTTGAGGATATCAAAGGGTTATCAGACGTAAATCATAAGACAGACCATACAATGACCACAGAAAAGCTTGAGGATATCATAGGGTTATCAGACGTAAATCATAGGACAGACAATACAATGACCACAGAAAAGCATGAGGATATCAAAGGGTTATCAGACGTAAATCATAAGACAGACAATACAATGACCACAGAAAAACTTGAGGATATCAAAGGCTTATCAGACGTAAATCATAGGACAAACAATAGAATGACCACAGAAAAGCTTGAGGATATCAAAGGGTTATCAGACGTAAATCATAGGACAGACAATACAATAACCACAGAAAAGCTTGAGGATATCATAGGGTTATCAGAGGTAAATCATAGGACAGACAATACAATGACCACAGAAAAGCTTGAGGATATCAAAGGGTTATCAGACGTAAATCATAAGACAGACAATACAATGACCACAGAAAAGCTTGAGGATATCAAAGGGATATCGGAGGTAAATCATAGGACAGACAATACAATGACCACAGAAAAGCTTGAGGATATCAAAGGGTTATCAGACGTAAATCATAGGACAGACAATACAATGACTACAGAAAAGCTTGAGGATATCATAGGGTTATCAGACGTAAATCATAAGACAGACCATACAATGACCACAGAAAAGCTTGAGGATATCATAGGGTTATCAGACGTAAATCATAAGACAGACAATACAATGACCACAGAAAAGCTTGAGGATATCAAAGGGTTATCAGAGGTAAATCATAGGACAGACAATACAATAACCACAGAAAAGCTTGAGGATATCATAGGGTTATCAGAGGTAAATCATAGGACAGACCATACAATGACCACAGAAAAGCTTGAGGATATCAAAGGGTTATCAGATGTAAATCATAGGACAGACCATACAATGACCACAGAAAAGCTTGAGGATATCATAGGGTTATCAGACGTAAATCATAGAACAGACCATACAATGACCACAGAAAACCTTGAGGATATCAAAGGGTTATCAGACGTAAATCATAAGACAGACCATACAATGACCACAGAAAAGCTTGAGGATATCATAGGGTTATCAGACGTAAATCATAGGACAGACAATACAATGACCACAGAAAAGCATGAGGATATCAAAGGGTTATCAGACGTAAATCATAAGACTGACAATACAATGACCACAGAAAAGCTTGAGGATATCAAAGTGTTATCAGACGTAAATCATAGGACAGACAATACAATGACCACAGAAAAGTTTGTGGATATCAAAGGGTTATCAGACGTAAATCATAAGACACACCATACAATGACCACAGAAAAGCTTGGGGATATCAAAGGGTTATCAGACGTAAATCATAGGACAGACAATACAATGACCACAGAAAAGTTTGAGGATATCAAAGGGTTATTAGACATAAATCATAAGACAGACAATACATTGACCACAGAAAAGCTTGAGGATATCAAAGGGTTATCAGACGTAAATCATATGAGAGAAAATACAATGACTACAGAAAAGCTTGAGGATATCATAGGGTTATCAGACTTAAATCATAGGACAGACAATACAATGACCACAGAAAAACTTGAGGATATCAAAGGCTTATCAGAGGTAAATCATAGGACAGACAATAGAATGACCACAGAAAAGCTTGAGGATATCAAAGGGTTATCAGACGTAAATCATAGGACAGACAATACAATAACCACAGAAAAGCTTGAGGATATCATAGGGTTATCAGAGGTAAATCATAGGACAGACAATACAATGACCACAGAAAAGCTTGAGGATATCAAAGGGTTATCAGACGTAAATCATAAGACAGACAATACAATGACCACAGAAAAGCTTGAGGATATCAAAGGGTTATCAGATGTAAATCATAGGACAGACAATTCAATGACCTCAGAAAAGCTTGGGGATATCAAAGGGATATCGGAAGTAAATCATAGGACAGACAATACAATGACCACAGAAAAGCTTGAGGATATCATAGGGTTATCAGAATCCGTAGATCATCAAACAGAAAATACAATAACCACAGAAAAGCTTGAGGATATCATAGGGTTATCAGACGTAAATCATAGGACAGACAATACAATGACCACAGAAAAGCTTGAGAATATCATAGGGTTATCAGACGTAAATCATAGGACAGACAATACAATGACCACAGAAAAGATTGAGGATATCAAAGGGTTATCAGTCGTAAATCATAGGACAGACAATACAATGATCACAGAAAAGCTTGAGGATATCAAAGGGTTATCAGACGTAAGTCATAGGACAGACAATACAATGAACACAGAAAAGCTTAACGATATCATAGGGTTATCAGATGTAAATCATAGGACAGACAATATAATGACCACAGAAAAGCTTGAGGATATCAAAGGGTTATCTGAATCTGTAAATCATCAGACAGAAAATACAATAACCACAGAAAAGTTTTAGGATATCATAGGGTTATCAGACGTAAATCATAAGACAGACAATACAATGACCACAGAAAAGCTTGAGGATATCAAAGGGTTATCAGACGTAAATCATAGGACAGACAATACAATGACCACAGAAAAGATTGGGGATAGCAAAGGGATATCAAAGGTAAATCATAGGACAGAAAATACAATGACCACAGAAAAGCTTGAGGATATCAAAGGGTTATCAGACGTAAATCATAGGACAGACCATACAATAACCACAGAAAAGCTTGAGGATATCAAAGGGTTATCAGACGTAAATCATAGGACAGACAATACAATGAACACAGAAAAGCTTGACGATATCATAGGGTTAACAGATGTAAATCATAGGACAGACAATATAATGACCACAGAAAAGCTTGAGGATATCAAAGGGTTATCAGAATCCGTAAATCATCAGACAGAAAATTCAATAATCACAGAAAAGCTTGAGGATATCATAGGGTTATCAGACGTAAATCATAAGACAGACAATACAATGACCACAAAAAAGCTTGAGGATATCAAAGGGTTATCAGACGTAAATCATAAGACAGACAATACAATGACCACAGAAAAGCTTGAGGATATCATAGGGTTATCAGACGTAAATCATAGGACAGACAATACAATGACCACAGAAAAGCTTGAGGATATCAAAGGGTTATCAGTCGTAAATCATAGGACAGACAATACAATAACCACAGAAAAGCTTGAGGATATCAAAGGGTTATCAGACGTAAATCATAGGACAGACAATACAATGACCACAAACAATCTTGAGGATATCAAAGGGTTATCAGACGTAAATCATAAGACAGACAATACAATAACCACAGAAAAGCTTGAGGATATCAAAGGGTTATCAGACGTAAATCATAGGACAGACAATGCAATGACCACAGAAAAGCTTGAGGATATCAAACGGTTATCAGACGTAAATCATAGGACAGACAATACAATGACCACAGAAAAGCTTGAGGATATCAAAGGGTTATCCGAATCTGTAAGTCAAAGGACAGACAATACAATAACCACAGAAAAGTTTGAGGATATCAAAGGGTTATCAGACGTAAATCATAGGACATCCAATACAATGACCACAGAAAAGCTTGAGGATATCAAAGGGTTATCTGAATCTGTAAGTCAAAGAACAGACAATACAATAACCACAGAAAAGCTTGAGGATATCAAAAGGTTATCAGACGTAAATCATAAGACAGACAATACAATGACCACAGAAAAGCTTGAGGATATCAAAGTGTTATCAGACGTAAATAATAGGACAGACAATACAATGACCACAGAAAAACTTGAGGATATCATAGGGTTATCAGAGGTAACTCATAGGACAGACAATAGAATGACCACAGAAAAGCTTGAGGATATCATAGGGTTATCAGACGTAAATCATAAGACAGACAATACAATGACCACAGAAAAGTTTGAGGATATCAAAGGGTTTTCAGACGTAAATCATAAGACAGACAATACAATGACCACAGAAAAGTTTGAGGATATCAAAGGGTTGTCAGACGTAAATCATAGGACAGACAATACAATGACCACAGAAAAGCTTGAGGATATCAAAGGGTTATCAGAATCCGTAAATCGTCAGACAGAAAATACAATGACCACAGAAAAGCTTGAGGGTATCAAAGGGATATCAGACGTAAATCATAAGACAGACAATACAATGATCACAGAAAAGCTTGAGGATATCAAAGGGTTATCAGACGTAAATCATAGGACAGACAATATAATGACCACAGAAAAGCTTGAGGATATCAAAGGGTTATCAGAATCCGTAAATTATAAGACAGAAAATACAATAACCACAGAAAAGCTTGAGGATATCATAGGGTTATCAGACGTAAATCATAAGACAGACAATACAATGACCACAGAAAAGCTTGAGGATATCAAAGGGTTATCAGACGTAAATCATAAGACAGACAATACAATAACCACAGAAAAGCTTGAGGATATCAAAGGGTTATCAGACGTAAATCATAGGACAGACAATGCAATGACCACAGAAAAACTTGAGGATATCAAAGGGTTATCAGACGTAAATCATAGGACAGACAATACAATGACCACAGAAAAGCTTGAGGATATCAAAGGGTTACCAGACGTAAATCATAAGACAGACCATACAATGACCACAGAAAAACTTGAGGATATCAAAGGGTTATCTGAATCTGTAAGTCAAAGGAGAGACAATACAATAACCACAGAAAAGATTGAGGATATCAAAGGGTTATCAGACGTAAATCATAAGACAGACAATACAATGACCACAGAAAAGTTTGAGAATATCAAAGGGTTATCAGACGGAAATCATAGGACAGACAATACAATGACCACAGAAAAGCTTGAGGATATCAAAGGGTTATCTGAATCTATAAGTCAAAGGACAGACAATACAATAACCACAGCAAAGCTTGAGGATATCAAAGGGTTGTCAGACGTAAATCATAAGACAGACAATACAATGACCACAAAAAAGCTTCAGGATATCAAAGGGTTTTCAGAATCCGTAAATCATCAGACAGAAAATACAATAATCACAGAAAAGCTTGAGGATATCATAGGGTTATCAGACGTAAATCATAAGACAGACAATACAATGACCACAAAAAAGCTTGAGGATATCAAAGGGTTATCAGACGTAAATCATAAGACATACAATACAATGACCACAGAAAAGCTTGAGGATATCATAGGGTTATCAGACGTAAATCATAGGACAGACAATACAATGACCACAGAAAAGCTTGAGGATATCAAAGGGTTATCAGTCGTAAATCATAGGACAGACAATACAACGACCAGAGAAAAGCTTGAGGATATCAAAGGGTTATCAGACGTAAATCATAGGACAGACAATACAATGACCACAGACAATCTTGAGGATATCAAAGGGTTATCAGACGTAAATCATAGGACAGACAATACAATAACCACAGAAAAGCTTGAGGATATCAAAGGGTTATTAAACGTAAATCATAGGACAGACAATGCAATGACCACAGAAAAGCTTTAGGATATCAAAGGGTTATCAGACGTAAATCATAGGACAGACAATACAATGACCACAGAAAAGCTTGAGGATATCAAAGGGTTATCTGAATCTGTAAGTCAAAGGACAGACAATACAATAACCACAGAAAAGTTTGAGGATATCAAAGGGTTATCAGACGTAAATCATAGGACAGCCAATACAATGACCACAGAAAAGCTTGAGGATATCATAGGGTTATCAGACGTAAATCATAGGACAGACAATACAATGACCACATAAAAGATTGGAGAAATCAAAGGGATATCAAAGGTAAATCATAGGACAGACAAAACAATGACCACAGAAAAACTTGAGGATATCAAAGGGTTATCAGATGTAAATCATAGGACAGACAATAGAATGACCACAGAAAAGCTTGGGGATATCAAAGGGTTATCAGACGTAAATCATAGGACAGACAATACAATGACCACAGAAAAGCTTGAGGATATCATACGGTTATCAGACGTAAATAATAGGACAGACAATACAATGACCACAGAAAAACTTGAGGATATCATAGGGTTATCAGAGGTAACTCATAGGACAGACAATAGAATGACCACAGAAAAGCTTGAGGATATCATAGGGTTATCAGAGGTAAATCATAGGACAGACAATACAATGACCACAGAAAAGCTTCAGGATATCAAAGGGTTATCAGACGTAAATCATAGGACAGACAATACAATGACCACAGAAAAGCTTGAGGATATCATAGGGTTATCAGACGTAAATCATAGGACAGACAATACAATGACCAGAGAAAAACTTGAGGATATCAAAGGGTTATCAGAGGTAAATCATAGGACAGACAATAGAATGACCACAGAAAAGCTTGGGGATATCTAAGGGTTATCAGACATAAATCATAAGACAGACAATACAATGACCACAGAAAAGCTTGAGGATATCTAAGGGTTATCAGACGTAAATCATAGGACAGACAATACAATGACCACAGAAAAGCTTGAGGATATCATAGGGTTATCAGACGTAAATCATAGGACAGACAATACAATGACCACAGACAAACCTGAGGATATCAAAGGGTTATCAGAGGTAAATTATAGGACAGACAATAGAATGACAGCAGAAAAGCTTGAGGATATCAAAGGATTATCAGACGTAAATCATAGGACAGACAATACAATAACCACAGAAAAGCTTGAAGATATCATAGGGTTATCAGAGGTAAATCATAGGACAGACCATACAATGACCACAGAAAAGCTTGAGGATATCAAAGGGTTATCAGACGGAAATCATAGGACAGACAATACAATGACAGCAGAAAAACTTGAGGATATCAAAGGGTTATCAGAGGTAAATCATAAGACAGACAATACAATGACCACAGAAAAGCTTGAGGATATCAAAGGGTTATCAGACGTAAGTCATAGGACAGACAATACAATGAACACAGAAAAGCTTAACGATATCATAGGGTTATCAGATGTAAATCATAGGACAGACAATATAATGACCACAGAAAAGCTTGAGGATATCAAAGGGTTATCAGAATCCGTAGATCATCAGACAGAAAATACAATAACCACAGAAAAGCTTGAGGATATCATAGGGTTATCAGACGTAAATCATAGGACAGACAATACAATGACAACAGAAAAGCTTGAGAATATCATAGGGTTATCAGACGTAAATCATAGGACAGACAATACAATGACCACAGAAAAGATTGAGGATATCAAAGGGTTATCAGTCGTAAATCATAGGACAGACAATACAATGACCACAGAAAAGCTTGAGGATATCAAAGGGTTATCAGACGTAAGTCATAGGACAGACAATACAATGAACACAGAAAAGCTTAACGATATCATAGGGTTATCAGATGTAAATCATAGGACAGACAATATAATGACCACAGAAAAGCTTGAGGATATCAAAGGGTTATCTGAATCTGTAAATCATCAGACAGAAAATACAATAACCACAGAAAAGTTTTAGGATATCATAGGGTTATCAGACGTAAATCATAAGACAGACATTACAATGACCACAGAAAAGCTTGAGGATATCAAAGGGTTATCAGACGTAAATCATAGGACAGACAATACAATGACCACAGAAAATCTTGAGGATATCAAAGGGTTATCAGACGTAAATCATAAGACAGACAATACAATAACCACAGAAAAGCTTTAGGATATCAAAGGGTTATCAGAGGTAAATCATAGGACAGACAATGCAATGACCACAGAAAAGCTTGAGGATATCAAAGGGTTATCAGACGTAAATCATAGGACAGACAATGCAATGACCACAGAAAAGATTGGGGATAGCAAAGGGATATCAAAGGTAAATCATAGGACAGAAAATACAATGACCACAGAAAAGCTTGAGGATATCAAAGGGTTATCAGACGTAAATCATAGGACAGACCATACAATAACCACAGAAAAGCTTGAGGATATCAAAGGGTTATCAGACGTAAGTCATAGGACAGACAATACAATGAACACAGAAAAGCTTGACGATATCATACGGTTAACAGATGTAAATCATAGGACAGACAATATAATGACCACAGAAAAGCTTGAGGATATCAAAGGGTTATCAGAATCCGTAAATCATCAGACAGAAAATACAATAATCACAGAAAAGCTTGAGGATATCATAGGGTTATCAGACGTAGATCATAAGACAGACAATACAATGACAACAAAAAAGCTTGAGGATATCATAGGGTTATCAGACGTAAATCATAAGACAGACAATACAATGACCACAGAAAAGCTTGAGGATATCATAGGGTTATCAGACGTAAATCATAGGACAGACCATACAATGACCACAGAAAAGCTTGAGGATATCTAAGGGTTATCAGTCGTAAATCATAGGACAGACAATACAATGACCACAGAAAAGCTTGAGGATATCAAAGGGTTATCAGACGTAAATCATAGGACAGACAATACAATGACCACAGACAATCTTGAGGATATCAAAGGGTTATCAGACGTAAATCATAAGACAGACAATACAATAACCACAGAAAAGCTTGAGGATATCAAAGGGTTATCAGACGTAAATCATAGGACAGACAATGCAATGACCACAGAAAAGCTTGAGGATATCAAAGGGTTATCAGACGTAAATCATAGGACAGACAATACAATAACCACAGAAAAGCTTTAGGATATCAAAGGGTTATCAGAGGTAAATCATAGGACAGACAATGCAATGACCACAGAAAAGCTTGAGGATATCAAAGGGTTATCAGACGTAAATCATAGGACAGACAATGCAATGACCACAGAAAAGATTGGGGATAGCAAAGGGATATCAAAGGTAAATCATAGGACAGAAAATACAATGACCACAGAAAAGCTTGAGGATATCAAAGGGTTATCAGACGTAAATCATAGGACAGACAATACAATAACCACAGAAAAGCTTGAGGATATCAAAGGGTTATCAGACGTAAGTCATAGGACAGACAATACAATGAACACAGAAAAGCTTGACGATATCATAGGGTTAACAGATGTAAATCATAGGACAGACAATATAATGACCACAGAAAAGCTTGAGGATATCAAAGGGTTATCAGAATCCGTAAATCATCAGACAGAAAATACAATAATCACAGAAAAGCTTGAGGATATCATAGGGTTATCAGACGTAAATCATAAGACAGACAATACAATGACAACAAAAAAGCTTGAGGATATCAAAGGGTTATCAGACGTAAATCATAAGACAGACAATACAATGACCACAGAAAAGCTTGAGGATATCATAGGGTTATCAGACGTAAATCATAGGACAGACAATACAATGACCACAGAAAAGCTTGAGGATATCAAAGGGTTATCAGTCGTAAATCATAGGACAGACAATACAATGACCACAGAAAAGCTTGAGGATATCAAAGGGTTATCAGACGTAATTCATAGGACAGACAATACAATGACCACAGACAATCTTGAGGATATCAAAGGGTTATCAGACGTAAATCATAAGACAGACAATACAATAACCACAGAAAAGCTTGAGGATATCAAAGGGTTATCAGACGTAAATCATAGGACAGACAATGCAATGACCACAGAAAAGGTTGAGGATATCAAAGGGTTATCAGACGTAAATCATAGAACAGACAATACAATGACCACAGAAAAGCTTGAGGATATCAAAGGGTTATCTGAATCTGTAAGTCAAAGGACAGACAATACAATAACCACAGAAAAGTTTGAGGATATCAAAGGGTTGTCAGACGTAAATCATAGGACAGCCAATACAATGACCACAGAAAAGCTTGAGGATATCAAAGGGTTATCTGAATCTGTAAGTCAAAGAACAGACAATACAATAACCACAGAAAAGCTTGAGGATATCAAAAGGTTATCAGACGTAAATCATAAGACAGACAATACAATGACCACAGAAAAGCTTGAGTATATCAAAGGGTTATCAGACGTAAATCATAGGACAGACAATACAATGACCACATAAAAGATTGGAGAAATCAAAGGGATATCAAAGGTAAATCATAGGACAGACAATACAATGACCACAGAAAAACTTGAGGATATCAAAGGGTTATCAGAGGTAAATCATAGGACAGACAATAGAATGACCACAGAAAAGCTTGGGGATAGCAAAGAGTTATCAGACATAAATCATAGGACAGACAATACAATGACCACAGAAAAGCTTGAGGATATCATACGGTTATCAGACGTAAATAATAGGACAGACAATACAATGACCACAGAAAAACTTGAGGATATCATAGGGTTATCAGAGGTAACTCATAGGACAGACAATACAATGACCACAGAAAAGCTTGAGGATATCATAGGGTTATCAGACGTAAATCATAAGACAGACAATACAATGACCACAGAAAAGTTTGAGGATATCAAAGGGTTGTCAGACGTAAATCATAAGACAGACAATACAATGACCACAGGAAAGCATGAGGATATCAAAGGGTTATCAGACGTAAATCATAAGATAGACCATACAATGACCACAGAAAAGCTTGAGGATATCAAAGGGTTATCAGAATCCGTAAATCGTCAGACTGAAAATACAATGACCACAGAAAAGCTTGAGGGTATCAAAGGGATATCAGACGTAAATCATAAGACAGACAATACAATGATCACAGAAAAGCTTGAGGATATCAAAGGGTTATCAGACGTAAATCATAGGACAGACAATATAATGACCACAGAAAAGCTTGAGGATATCAAAGGGTTATCAGAATCCGTAAATTATAAGACAGAAAATACAATAACCACAGAAAAGCTTGAGGATATCATAGGGTTATCAGACGTAAATCATAAGACAGACAATATAATGACCACAGAAAAGCTTGAGGATATCAAAGGGTTATCAGAATCCGTAAATTATAAGACAGAAAATACAATAACCACAGAAAAGCTTGAGGATATCATAGGGTTATCAGACGTAAATCATAAGACAGACATACAATGACCACAGAAAAGCTTGAGGATATCAAAGGGTTATCAGACGTAAATCATAGGACAGACAATGCAATGACCACAGAAAAACTTGAGGATATCAAAGGGTTATCAGACGTAAATCATAGGACAGACAATACAATGACCACAGAAAAGCTTGAGGATATCAAAGGGTTACCAGACGTAAATCATAGGACAGACCATACAATGACCACAGAAAAGCTTGAGGATATCAAAGGGTTATCTGAATCTGTAAGTCAAAGGACAGACAATACAATAACCACAGAAAAGCTTGAGGATATCAAAGGGTTATCAGACGTAAATCATAAGACAGACAATACAATGACCACAGAAAAGTTTGAGTATATCAAAGGGTTATCAGACGGAAATCATAGGACAGACAATACAATGACCACAGAAAAGCTTGAGGATATCAAAGGGTTATCTGAATCTATAAGTCAAAGGAAAGACAATACAATAACCACAGAAAAGCTTGAGGATATCAAAGGGTTGTCAGACGTAAATCATAAGACAGACAATACAATGACCACAAAAAAGCTTGAGGATATCAAAGGGTTATCAGAATCCGTAAATCATCAGACAGAAAATACAATAATCACAGAAAAGCTTGAGGATATCATAGGGTTATCAGACGTAAATCATAAGACAGACAATACAATGACCACAACAAATCTTGAGGATATCAAAGGGTTATCAGACGTAAATCATAAGACAGACAATACAATGACCACAGAAAAGTTTGAGGATATCATAGGGTTATCAGACGTAAATCATAGGACAGACAATACAATGACCACAGAAAAGCTTGAGGATATCAAAGGGTTATCAGTCGTAAAACATAGGACAGACAATACAATGACCACAGAAAAGCTTGAGGATATCAAAGGGTTATCAGACGTAAATCATAGGACAGACAATACAATGACCACAGACAATCTTGAGGATATCAAAGGGTTATCAGACGTAAATCATAAGACAGACAATACAATAACCACAGAAAAGCTTGAGGATATCAAAGGGTTATCAGACGTAAATCATAGGACAGACAAAGCAATGACCACAGAAAAGCTTGAGGATATCAAAGGGTTATCAGACGTAAATCATAGGACAGACAATACAATGACCACAGAAAAGCTTGAGGATATCAAAGGGTTACCAGACGTAAATCATAAGACAGACCATACAATGACCACAGAAAAGCTTGAGGATATCAAAGGGTTATCTGAATCTGTAAGTCAAAGGACAGACAATACAATAACCACAGAAAAGCTTGAGGATATCAAAGGGTTATCAGACGTAAATCATAAGACAGACAATACAATGACCACAGAAAAGTTTGAGTATATCAAAGGGTTATCAGACGGAAATCATAGGACAGACAATACAATGACCACAGAAAAGCTTGAGGATATCAAAGGGTTATCTGAATCTTTAAGTCAAAGGAAAGACAATACAATAACCACAGAAAAGCTTGAGGATATCAAAGGGTTGTCAGACGTAAATCATAAGACAGACAATACAATGACCACAAAAAAGCTTGAGGATATCAAAGGGTTATCAGAATCCGTAAATCATCAGACAGAAAATACAATAATCACAGAAAAGCTTGAGGATATCATAGGGTTATCAGACGTAAATCATAAGACAGACAATACAATGACCACAAAAAATCTTGAGGATATCAAAGGGTTATCAGACGTAAATCATAAGACAGACAATACAATGACCACAGAAAAGTTTGAGGATATCATAGGGTTATCAGACGTAAATCATAGGACAGACAATACAATGACCACAGAAAAGCTTGAGGATATCAAAGGGTTATCAGTCGTAAAACATAGGACAGAAAATACAATGACCACAGAAAAGCTTGAGGATATCAAAGGGTTATCAGACGTAAATCATAGGACAGACAATACAATGACCACAGACAATCTTGAGGATATCAAAGGGTTATCAGACGTAAATCATAAGACAGACAATACAATAACCACAGAAAAGCTTGAGGATATCAAAGGGTTATCAGACGTAAATCATAGGACAGACAATGCAATGACCACAGAAAAGCTTGAGGATATCAAAGGGTTATCAGACGTAAATCATAGGACAGACAATACAATGACCACAGAAAAGCTTGAGGATATCAAAGGGTTATCTGAATCTGTAAGTCAAAGGACAGACAATACAATAACCACAGAAAAGTTTGAGGATATCAAAGGGTTATCAGACGTAAATCATAGGACAGCCAATACAATGACCACAGAAAAGCTTGAGGATATCAAAGGGTTATCAGACGTAAATCATAGGACAGACCATACAATGACCACATAAAAGATTGGAGAAATCAAAGGGATATCAAAGGTAAATCATAGGACAGACAATACAATGACCACAGAAAAACTTGAGGATATCAAAGGGTTATCAGAGGTAAATCATAGGACAGACAATAGAATGATCACAGAAAAGCTTGGGGATATCAAAGGGTTATCAGACGTAAATCATAGGACAGACAATAAAATGACCACAGAAAAGCTTGAGGATATCATACGGTTATCAGACGTAAATAATAGGACAGACAATACAATGACCACAGAAAAACTTGAGGATATAATAGGGTTATCAGAGGTAACTCATAGGATACACAATAGAATGACCACAGAAAAGCTTGAGGATATCATAGGGTTATCAGATGTAAATCATAGGACAGACAATACAATGACCACAGAAAAGCTTCAGGATATCAAAGGGTTATCAGACGTAAATCATAGGACAGACAATACAATGACCACAGAAAAGCTTGAGGATATCATAGGGTTATCAGACGTAAATCATAGGACAGACAATACAATGACCAGAGAAAAACTTGAGGATATCAAAGGGTTATCAGAGGTAAATCATATGACAGACAATAGAATGACCACAGAAAAGCTTGGGGATATCAAAGGGTTATCAGACATAAATCATAAGACAGACCATACAATGACCACAGAAAAGCTTGAGGATATCTAAGGGTTATCAGACGTAAATCATAGGACAGACAATACAATGACCACAGAAAAGCTTGAGGATATCATAGGGTTATCAGACGTAAATTATAGGACAGACAATACAATGACCACAGACAAACCTGAGGATATCAAAGGGTTATCAGAGGTAAATTATAGGACAGACAATAGAATGACAGCAGAAAAGCTTGAGGATATCAAAGGATTATCAGACGTAAATCATAGGACAGACAATACAATAACCACAGAAAAGCTTGAAGATATCATAGGGTTATCAGAGGTAAATCATAGGACAGACCATACAATGACCACAGAAAAGCTTGAGGATATCAAAGGGTTATCAGACGGAAATCATAGGACAGACAATACAATGACAGCAGAAAAGCTTGAGGATATCAAATGGTTTTCAGAGGTAAATCATAAGACAGACAATACAATGACCACAAAAAAGCTTGAGGATATCAAAGGGTTATCAGACGTAAATCATAGGACAGACAATACAATGACCACAGAAAAGCTTGAGGATATCATAGGGTTATCAGACGTAAATCATAGGACAGACAATACAATGACCACAGAAAAACTTGAGGATATCAAAGGGTTATCAGAGGTAAATCATAGGACAGACAATAGAATGACCACAGGAAAGCTTGATGATATCAAAGGATTATCAGATGTAAATCATAGGACAGACAATACAATAACCACAGAAAAGCTTGAGGATATCATAGGGTTATCAGAGGTAAATCATAGGACAGACCATACAATGACTACAGAAAATCTTGAGGATATCAAAGGGTTATCAGACGTAAATCATAGGACAGACAATTCAATGACCTCAGAAAAGCTTGGTGATATCAAAGGGATATTGGAGGTAAATCATAGGACAGACGATACAATGACCACAGAAAAGCTTGAGGATATCATAGGGTTATCAGACGTAAATCATAGCACAGACAATACAATGACCACAAAAAAGCTTGGTATATCAAAGGGATAGCAAAGGTAAATCATAGGACAGACAATACAATGACCACAGAAAAGCTTGAGGATATAAAAGGGTTATCAGACGTAAATCATAGGACAGACTATACAATGACCACAGAAAAGCTTGAGGATATCAAAGGGTTATCAGACGTAAATCATAAGACAGACAATGCAATGACCACAGAAAAGCATGATGATATCAAAGGGTTATCAGACGTAAATCATAAGACAGACCATACAATGACCACAGAAAAGCTTGAGGATATCAAAGGGTTATCAGAATCCGTAAATCATCAGACAGAAAATACAATGACCACAGAAAAGCTTCAGGGTATCAAATGGATATCAGACGTAAATCATAAGACAGACAATACAATGAGACGTAAATCATAAGACAGACAATACAATGATCACAGAAAAGCTTGAGAATATCAAAGGGTTATCAGACGTAAATCATAGGACAGACAATACAATGAACACAGAAAAGCTTGACGATATCATAGGGTTATCAGATGTAAATCATAGGACAGACAATATAATGACCACAGAAAAGCTTGAGGATATCAAAGGGTTATCAGAATCCGTAAATCATAAGACAGACAATACAATGACCACAGAAAAGCTTGAGGATATCATAGGGTTATCAGACGTAAATCATAAGACAGACAATACAATGACCACAGGAAAGCTTGAGGATATCAAAGGGTTATGTGAATCTGTAAGTCA
This sequence comes from Bathymodiolus septemdierum, assembly GCA_963383655.1. Classification (NCBI taxonomy): domain Eukaryota; kingdom Metazoa; phylum Mollusca; class Bivalvia; order Mytilida; family Modiolidae; genus Bathymodiolus; species Bathymodiolus septemdierum. The sequence continues at coordinate 158,175,137 of OY726517.1, forward strand.
AAGGACAGACAATACAATAACCACAGAAAAGCTTGAGGATATCAAAGGGTTATCAGACGTAAATCATCAGACAGACAATACAATGACCAGAGAAAAGTTTGAGTATATCAAAGGGTTATCAGACGTAAATCATAGGACAGACAATACAATGACCACAGAAAAGCTTGAGGATATCAAAGGGTTATCAGACGTAAATCATAAGACAGACAATACAATGACCACAGAAAAGCTTGAGGATATCAAAGGGTTATCAGACGTAAATCAGAAGACAGACAATACAATAACCACAGAAACGCTTGAGGATATCAAAGGATTATCAGAATCCGTAAGTCATCAGACAGAAAATACAATGACCACAGAAAAGCTTGAGGGTATCAAAGGATATCAGACGTAAATCATAAGACAGACAATACAATGACCACAGAAAAGCTTAAAGATATCAAAGGGTTATCAGACGTAAATCATAGGACAGACAATACAATGAACACAGAAAAGCTTGAGGATATCAAAGAGTTATCAGACGTAAATCATAAGACAGACAATACAATGACCACAGAAAAATTTGAGGATATCAAAGGGTTGTCAGACGTAAATCATAGGACAGACAATACAATGACCACAGAAAAGCTTGAGGATATCAAAGGGTTATCAGACGTAAATCATAAGACAGACAATACAATGACCACAGGAAAGCATGAGGATATCAAAGGGTTATCAGACGTAAATCATAAGATAGACCATACAATGACCACAGAAAAGCTTGAGGATATCAAAGGGTTATCAGAATCCGTAAATCGTCAGACAGAAAATACAATGACCACAGAAAAGCTTGAGGGTATCAAAGGGATATCAGACGTAAATCATAAGACAGACAATAAAATGATCACAGAAAAGCTTGAGGATATCAAAGGGTTATTAGACGTAAATCATAGGACAGACAATATAATGACCACAGAAAAGCTTGAGGATATCAAAGGGTTATCAGAATCCGTAAATTATAAGACAGAAAATACAATAACCACAGAAAAGCTTGAGGATATCATAGGGTTATCAGACGTAAATCATAAGACAGACAATACAATGACCACAGAAAAGCTTGAGGATATCAAAGGGTTATCAGACGTAAATCATAAGACAGACAATACAATAACCACAGAAAAGCTTGAGGATATCAAAGGGTTATCAGACGTAAATCATAGGACAGACAATACAATGACCACAGAAAAGCTTGAGGATATCAAAGGGTTACCAGACGTAAATCATAAGACAGACCATACAATGACCACAGAAAAGCTTGAGGATATCAAAGGGTTATCTGAATCTGTAAGTCAAAGGACAGACAATACAATAACCACAGAAAAGCTTGAGGATATCAAAGGGTTATCAGACGTAAATCATAAGACAGACAATACAATGACCACAGAAAAGTTTGAGTATATCAAAGGGTTATCAGACGGAAATCATAGGACAGACAATACAATGACCACAGAAAAGCTTGAGGATATCAAAGGGTTATCTGAATCTATAAGTCAAAGGACAGACAATACAATAACCACAGAAAAGCTTGAGGATATCAAAGGGTTGTCAGACGTAAATCATAAGACAGACAATACAATGACCACAGAAAAGTTTGAGGATATCAAAGGGTTGTCAGACGTAAATCATTGGACAGACAATACAATGACCACAGAAAAGCTTGAGGATATCAAAGGGTTATCAGACGTAAATCATAAGACAGACAATACAATGACCACAGAAAATTTGAGGATATCAAAGGGTTATCAGACGTAAATCATAGGACAGACAATACAATGACCACATAAAAGCTTGGGGATATCAAAGGGATATCAAAGGTAAATCATAGGACAGACAATAGAATGACCACAGAAAAGCTGGAGGATATCAAAGGGTTATCAGACGTAAATCATAGGACAGAAAATACAATGACCACAGAAAAGCTTGAGGATATCAAAGGGTTATCAGAGGTAAATCAGAAGACAGAAAATACAATGACCACAGAAAAGCTTGAGGATATCAAAGGGTTATCAGACGTAAATCATCAGACAGAAAATACAATGACCACAGAAAAGCTTGAGGGTATCAAAGGGATATCAGACGTAAATCATAAGACAGACAATACAATGACCACAGAAAAGCTGAAGGATTTAAGGATATCAAAGGGTTATCAGACGTAAATCATAGGACAGACAATACAATGAACACAGAAAAGCTTGACGATATCATAGGATTATCAGATGTAAATCATAGGACAGACAATATAATGACCACAGAAAAGTTTGATGATATCAAAGGGTTATCAGAATTCGTAAATCATCTGACAAAAAATACAATAACCACAGAAAAGTTTGAGGATATCATAGGGTTATCAGACGTAAATCATAAGACAGACAATACAATGACCACAAAAAAGCTTGAGGATATCAAAGGATTATCAGACGTTTATCATAGAACAGACAATACAATGACCACAGAAAAGCTTGAGGATATCATAAGGTTATCAGACGTAAATCATAGGACAGACAATACAATGACCACAGAAAAGCTTGACGATATCAAAGGGTTATCTGAATCTGTAAGTCAAAGGACAGACAATACAATGACCACAGAAAAGCTTGAGGATATCAAAGGGTTATCAGACGTAAATCATAGGACAGACAATACAATGACCACAGAAAATCTTGAAGATATCAAAGGGTTATCAGACATAAATCATAAGACAGACAATACAATAACCATAGAAAAGCTTGAGGATATCAAAGGGTTATCAGACGTAAATCATAGGACAGACAATGCAATGACCACAGAAAAGCTTGAGGATATCAAAGGGTTATCAGACGTAAATCATAAGACAGACCATACAATGACCACAGAAAAGCTTGAGGATATCAAAGGGTTATCTGAATCTGTAAGTCAAAGGAGAGACAATACAAAAACCACAGAAAAGCTTGAGGATATCAAAGGGTTATCAGACGTAAATCATAGGACAGACAATACAATGACCAGAGAAAAGCTTGAGGATATCAAAAGGTTATCTGAATCTGTAAGTCAAAGGACAAACAATACAATGACCACAGAAAAGCTTGAGGATATCAAAGGGTTATCAGACGTAAATCATAGGACAGACAATACAATGACCACAGAAAAGCTTGAGGATATCAAAGGGTTATCAGACGTAAATCATAAGACAGACCATACAATGACCACAGAAAAGCTTGAGGATATCAAAGGGTTATCAGACGTAATTCATAGGACAGACAATGCAATGACCACAGAAAAGCTTGAGGATATCAAAGGGTTAGCAGACGTAAATCATAGCACAGACAATACAATGACCACAGAAAAGCTTGAGGATATCAAATGGTTATCAGACGTAAATCATAAGACAGACCATACAATGATCACAGAAAAACTTGAGGATATCAAAGGGTTATCAGACGTAAATCATAGGACAGACAATACAATGACCACAGAAAAGCTTGAGGATATCAAAGGGTTATCAGACGTAAATCATAAGACAGACAATACAATGATCACAGAAAAGCTTGAGGATATCAAAGGGTTATCAGACGTAAATCATAGGACAGACAATACAATGACCACATAAAAGCTTGGGGATATCAAAGGGATATCAAAGGTAAATCATAGGACAGACAATACAATGACCACAGAAAAGCTTGAGGATATTAAAGGGTTATCAGACGTAAATCATAGGACAGACCATACAATGACCACCGAAAAGGTTGAAGATATCAAAGGGTTATCAGACGTAAATCATAAGACAGACAATACAACAACCACAGAAAAGCTTGAGGATATCAAAGGGTTATCAGACGTAAATCATAGGACAAACAATACAATGACCACAGAAAAGCTTGAGGATATCAAAGGGTTATCAGACGTAAATCATAAGACAGACAATGCAATGACCACAGAAAAGCATGAGGATATCATAGGATTATCAGACGTAAATCATAAGACATACCATACAATGACCTCAGAAAAGCTTGAGGATATCAAAGGTTTATCAGAATCCGTAAATCATCAGACAGAAAATACAATGAACACAGAAAAGCTTGACGATATCATAGGGTTATCAGATGTAAATCATAGGACAGACAATATAATGACAACAGAAAAGCTTGAGGATATCAAAGGGATATCAGAATCCGTAAATCATCAGAGAGAAAATACAATAACCACAGAAAAGCTTGAGGATATCATAGGGTTATCAGACGTAAATCATAAGACAGACCATACAATGACCACAAAAAAGTTTTAGGATATCAAAGGGTTATCAGACGTAAATCATAGGACAGACAATACAATGACCACAGAAAAGCTTGAGGATATCAAAGGGTTATCAGTCGTAAATCATAGGACAGACAATACAATGACCACAGAAAAGCTTGAGGATATCAAAGGGTTATCAGACGTAAATCATAGGACAGACAATACAATGACCACAGAAAATCTTGAAGATATCAAAGGGTTATCAGACGTAAATCATAAGACAGACAATACAATAAACACAGGAAAGCTTGAGGATATCAAAGGGTTATCAGACGTAAATCATAAGACAGACAATGCAATGACCACAGAAAAGCTTGAGGATATCAAAGGGTTATCAGACGTAAATCATAGGACAGACAATACAATGACCACAGAAAATCTTGAGGATATCAAAGGGTTATCAGACGTAAATCATAAAACAGACCATACAATGACCACAGAAAAGATTGAGGATATCAAAGGGTTATCTGAATCTGTAAGTCAAAGGACAGACAATACAATAACTACAGAAAAGCTGGAGGATATCAAAGGGTTATCAGATGTAAATAATAAGACAGACAATACAATGACCACAGAAAAGTTTGAGGATATCAAAGGGTTATCAGACGTAAATCATAGGAGAGACAATACAATGACCACAGAAAAGCTTGAGGATATCAAAGGGTTATCTGAATCTGTAAGTCAAAGGACAGACAATACAATAACCACAGAAAAGCTTGAGGATATCATAGGGTTATCAGACGTAAATCATAAGACAGACCATACAATGACCACAGAAAAGCTTGAGGATATCATAGGGTTATCAGACGTAAACCATAAGACAGACCATACAATGACCACAGGAAATCTTGAGGATATCAAAGGGTTATCAGACGTAAATCTTAGGACAGACCATGCAATGACCACAGAAAAACTTGAGGATATCATAGGGTTATCAGACGTAAATCATAAGACAGACCATACAATGACCGCAGAAAAGCTTGAGGACATCATAGGGTTATCAGACGTAAATCATAAGACAGACAATACAATAACCACAGAAAAGCTTGAGGATATCAAAGTGTTATCAGACGTAAATCATAGGACAGACCATACAATGACCACAGAAAAGCTTGAGGATATCATAGAGTTATCAGACGTAAATCATAGGACAGACAATACAATGACCACAGAAAAGCTTGAGGATATCAAAGGGTTATCAGACGTAAATCATAAGACAGACAATACAATGACCACAGAAAAGCTTGAGGATATCAAAGGGGTAACAGACGTAAATCATAGGACAGACAATACAATGACCACAGAAAAGCTTGGGGATATCAAAGGGTTATCAGACGTAAATCATAGGAGAGACCATACAATGACCACATAAAAACTTGGGGATATCAAAGGGTTATCAGACATAAATCATAAGACAGACAATACAATGATCACAGAAAAGCTTGAGGATATCATAGGGTTATCAGACGTAAATCATAAGACAGACAATACAATGACCACAGAAAAGCTTGAGGATATCATAGGGTTATCAGACGTAAATCATAGGACAGACAATACAATGACCACAGAAAAACTTGAGGATATCAAAGGGTTATCAAACGAAAATCATAAGACAGACAATACAATGACCACAGAAAAGCTTGAGGATATCAAAGGGTTATCAGACGTAAATCATAGGACAGACAATTCAATGACCTCAGAAAAGCTTGGGGATATCAAAGGGATATCAAAGGTAAATCATAGGACAGACAATACAATGACCACAGAAAAGCTTGAGGATATCATAGGGTTATCAGACGTAAATCATAGGACAGACCATACAATGACCACAGAAAAGTTTGAGGATATCAAAGGGTTATCAGACGTAAATCATAGGACAGACCAAACAATGACCACAGAAAAGCTTGAGGTTATCAAAGGATTATCAGAGGTAAATCATAGGAGAGACAATACAATGACCACAGAAAAGCTTTGGGATATCAAAGGGATATCGGAGGTAAGTCATAGGACAGACCATACAATGACCACAGAAAAGCTTGGGGATATCAAAGGGATATCGGAGGTAAATCATATGACAGACAATACAATGACCACCGGAAAGCTTGAGGATATCAAAGGGTTATCAGACGTAAATCATAGGACAGGCCATACAATAACCACAGAAAAGCTTGAGGATATCAAAGGGTTATCAATGGTAAATCATAGGACAGACCATACAATGACCACAGAAAAGCTTGAGGATATCAAATGGTTATCAGACGTAAATCATAGGACAGGAAATACAATGACCACAGAAAATTTGAGGATATCAAAGGGTTATCAGACGTAAATCATAGGACAGACCATACAATGACCACAGAAAAGCTTGAGGATATCAAAGGGTTATCAGAGGTAAATCATAGGACAGACAATACAATGACCACAGAAAAGCTTGAGGATATCAAAGGGTTATCAGAGGTAAATCATAGGACAGACAATACAATGACCACAGAAAAGCTTGAGGATATCAAAGGGTTATCAGACGTAAATCATAGGACAGACAATACAATGACCACAGAAAAGCTTGAGGATATCAAAGGGTTATCAGACGTAAATCATAAGACAGACCATACAATGACCACAGAAAAGCTTGAGGATATCAAAGGGATATCAGAGGTAAATCATAGGACAGACAATACAATGACCACAGAAAAGCTTGAGGATATCAAAGGGTTATCAGACATAAATCATAAGACAGACAATACAATAACCACAGAAAAGCTTGAGGATATCAAAGGTGTTGTTATATACCATGGTCGATTTTAAAAGCTCATTAGAACTTGTGTTATATGTATGATTTATATCGACTCTAAATACAGCTTTGAATTGAATTGAATACAGTTAGCAAATGCAACATAAAAAGCACAAATATAAAAGACATACTAAAACATGCTGAAGTAATATCAAGCAAACATAAAATAACTAAGCAGCATTAAAACTTGGAAAAAGCACTAGAAATAAAACAGAAAGCTGAATATGTTATCTGCATGCAGAACAACGACATACTGAGCCATTCCAGGACTGAATCAAACTTTTAAAGTGGTTGAAACTGTTTTCAGTTCTGAATTGGTTCGGAAGGTCGTTCCACAGAGTTGCAGCTGCAAACATGAATGATTTTTTGCCATACCTTGTAGTTCTAACTTGAGGTACACCTAATATGTTCGAATACCTGAAAGCATATTTAGAATTCTTCACATTAACTACATCATGAAGGCATACAGGAGCTAATTTGCTAACGATTTTATATGTCTCCAAGGCCATTGTCCTAATACGTCTGATCTGTAAGGAGGGCACTAGAGCTTTTTCAAGAAGGTTGTTATGAACTGGTGTAGTCATCGTATACAAAGCGAAGTGCTCTTTCCTGCACTTTCTCTAATTTTTTTGAATTTTTATCGGTACAAAAATGCCAAGCCAAAGAGCAGAAGTTAAAGTTACTGAGAATGAAAGTGTGGAATATAGTTAATTTGTTTAATCTGTCTAAATATCGGCCCAAACGTTTAAGTATATTCAGTTGCTGTGATGCCTTCCTACAGATTGAACTGATATGAATGTCAAAATTTAATTGATAATCTATTTCAATTCCTAAAAGTTTTACTGTCTCTTCACATGAAAGTGTAGAATTCTGTATACAAATCTTCATGTTTTTGTCAAAAGTCTTCTTCCCAACCGCAAGTACCTGAAATTTATCTGGATTAGCCTGCATTTTGTTAACTTTAAACCAATTAATAAGAACATTTGACTCTGATTCTAAAACTGAGGTAAGTACATTAAAATCAGGATGACCATAAGACAAAGTATTGTCATTCGCATAATTATATAAAGTACCCTTTTTTACAAAATAAAAAATATCATTAATAAGGACATTAAAAAGTAGAGGAACCAAGATTGACCCTTGGGGTACCCCTTTTTGGATGTCAGACCAACTGCTCAGGATACCATTAATTTTAATTTGTTGTTTCCTATTTGATAAGTAGGACTCAAGAAGGGATACAGAATCAGTGGACATACCATAGGCCGAAAGTTTATCCAATAAAATATCATGGGGTAGGCAATCAAATGCCTTGGAAAGATCCATTAGGACTGCGGCAACATACTGATTTTTTTCAAGGGCATTCCGCCAGTCCTCTAATAACCTGAGCAGGGTTGTCTGACATCCATGTCCTCTTCTAAAAGCACATAAATAAGGATTAAAAATATTTTCAAAAAAATCAGACAATTGCTGTTCTAAAATTTTCTCAAAAATCTTTGAAAAAATACATAGTACACTTACGGGTCTGTAGTTAGTCTTCAAAAGTGGATCATTCTTTTTATATAAAGGTGTTACTTGTGCTTTCTTTAATTTATCCGGAAAAACACTCTGATCTATTGACATATTTAAAATACTTGTAATCTGAGGTGCAATAATAGATTTACTACATTTTATTATTTTGGCAGGTACAGGGGTATACCATCAGCACCTGTTGCTTTTTTGATGTTGATATTATTTATAATCTTTTCAACTTTATCTGTTGTTACCTTTTCAAAAACAAATTTGTTTGTGCAATCATTTTGTTTCTTTATTTCTATTAAACTTGGATGATCAGAAGGGTCGTAAACAGTATCTTTTCCTATATTCTCAGCTACAGTGGAGAAAAAATTATTAAAGTAATTGGCTACTTCTTTTTGATCATTTACAATCTTGTCAGATTCATTAAGCACAATTTTTTGTTCTCCACTGGACCCCTTTTTCGAAAAGAATGGCTTAATAGTTTTCCAAAAGTCGCCCGATTTTGTTCCCCGAGAGAAACGTTCTAAAAAGTATGTTTTCATTGATTTTCTTTTCAATTTGGTTACAAAATTTCTTTGCTTTCTGAATTTTCCCCAATTTTTGTTGCTCTGACATTTTGTAAATTGAGAATATAGCATTTGTTTTCTGTATACAGCTCTTCTGAGCTCCTGATTCATACATGGTAATGGTTTTTTTCTTTGATATCTAGATTTAATTGGAGCATGTTTGTTTAACACATTGATAAAATCTTTTTCATATTCATTATAAACAGAATCTACTTCATGACATGTTTGATTGATCTTAATTTGTTCTATATCATCATTGAAATTTTTAATATCAAAAGTCTTGAAACTTCTATAATACCTGAGCTTTATTGGTTCGTGAAGAACTTCACCTTTGATAACAGTACTTATAATGTTATGGCAGTCACTGACACCTGTTGGAACATTTTGTGACTTAAAACATAATGATTTCTTGTTTGTCATTATTACATCTACTAGTGATGGGATACGCGTGCCGATGAAAAAGACGTATAACTCGCTAATTACATAGAATAAGAACCACGTTTTTTTAAATATATACTTAATTTTATATTAATTTTCATTTAAAACGTCCATTGTGCTATTTGCACCACTCTAACATGTCATTAGCAGAGGCGGATTTAGAGGGGGCGTGCGGGGCGTGCGCCCCCCTAAAATTCGCAAAGCATATGTTATACACCGTTAATTAAGCAGTTCAACAAACAACTTTTTTATGAATGGTTAACTCATGACCTGTAAGTCAAAATGAATAGTAATGATATTAGGAGTAAATTTGGGATATCATTCTAAAAAGCTCTACCCATTGATAAATGATCAGTATACTGTCCGTCCGGATGAAGCTTTTCGTTTCGCCGTTGGTTCATTCATTGAAAACGTATGATTCGTTCTTGTTTATAGACAAAGGCGAATATGTTAACATTAATGCTGCATGAAACGATTCTGGCGACCGTTTCACTAAAGTGATCGTAAATCGTAAGTCTAAGATCACTCTTTAGATTTTCTTACGTGCACGTATACGTGCGTTTCACTAAACTAGTCCTAATCGTAAGAGTTACGACTTACGACTTGCGACAAGTAACATTTCCTATAATGGAGGTGAAAAGATACATTGTATCATATATAATGATTGATTTTTGGTATTTAACGCCACTTTATGCAGTATTTCAGCTATATCATAGTGGTGGAAGAAGCCGGAGTACCCGGAGAGAACCACCGACCATGGGCAAGTAACTGGTAAACTTTATCACTTGCGACTGCGAGTCGAGTGCACTCTTTTTTAAATTTGGTGATAGGCTTGTATGAGTTGTTAGGTAATCCAACTACCTAACTCATTGAGCCACCCGGGCCCTATATATTATTTATAAACCCAACAGATCGGAAGCTGATTACATTAATAATCACATTTTAAATGTGTTTAAATACATTTTTAATATTCAACTAATTATAAAACTCTAAAGTGTTTTTTTAAATGAATAAACCAAAGCTATCAGAAAAAAAATTGTTAAGTGTAAAATTTTACCGAAATTTGAGAAGAAATATATTTTATGGAATATATTTTAACAAATTTCATGCTATATGCAGTCACTTGAAGTTTCAAAAATAAGAGGAAAACATAAGTGGTGTTGTGTTTGGATTTGGGTAGTTTTATTGCATCACTACATTAAACAACAAAAATGCACATCTTACAATATTATACCTTAACATGTACATGTACTGTTGATTTAAATTCATAGTGTGTGTTTTAACCCTTTATATAATCAATAAAAACTACCAATGAATATTAACATTTGGACCGCTAGAATATTTGTTGCCTTCAAAATTATTGGGTTTTTTAATACATGTATGTTACAAATTTTTGCTTTAATTTATATTTCATATATGTGTATCTATGTTATTCTGATATTTTTTATTTTCATTTTAAAGGATGACGAAAGAGGTGAATAATCCATATTGCATCGTCAGTCATGCTTCAAAATGCAGAAAATGTTATGAGTAAATTAAATATATTCTAAATAACAGGTAATCCGCGCAAATGCCAAAAAAAAGTATCAGGTACATTTTACGAGCAATTGTAATGCTCCGTGCAAAAGTAATACCTGTTAATCTCCAAATCCACGCAAATGTAATGCGCCCTCTGTGTGTGCTTAATTTTATTGTTTAACTATTGTTTGTACATGTACCCGATATAGTCCTTTTCTAGAAATTTCTTCTAGGTACACATTCGTTAATACAATATGTTGATAAATTGTAAATGCAGAACTAAAACAAACAATAACGTGTAGCTGTTTTAATGATTTTTTATGACTCTCGAAATATAAAAAAATGTTGCGTGCATCTAATATGTATTGCTTGCTTCATTTGATTAATGTTCATATTAAAAAAAATACAGATAGCAATTTTTCTCTTCAAAATTAGGTTTACGATTTACGACTTGCGAGTACCTTCCACCACTCTTAACTTTGCGATCACTTTTTGTCGCAAGTCGTAAATCCTAACTATTAGTGAAAGTTTAAGAGTACACTTACGTCTACGTTTACGACTTACGACCTTTAGTGAAACGGTCGCCATGATCATCTAATTTAGTTACGTTAGCTTTTCAGAAATCAATAACAAGTTCATGTATTGACAATTTCCTCTTTTGTTTGTCTATAAACAAGAACGGTCGAATCATGCGTTTTCAATGAATGAATCAAACGACGAAAAGAAAAGCTCCATTCGGACGGGCAGTATTAACTAAAATCAGCCGAAAGGACAAGCACCGAAAGTACAGACCAATTAGTGAAATGAGGAATGCGTTAAAACTAAACCAATAGTTAAAATATCGTGATCGATCAGTCATGAGTTGCGGAACAATTCGCATCACGGTTGTTAAAGAAAAGTTTTACTTTAGGTTCTTATAATCTGACAAAAACATACTGTTAACAATTATCCGACAAAATTAAAACTCAGTAAATTTTTTTTTTTGGTCTGATAAAAATGGCGCGGTTGGTTCAAAATTGTCGTTCAAATAAATGTCTGTAATTCCTCAAACCTCCAGAGCTTCCGGGGGGCTTAGCCCCCCTTGGCCCCCTACCAAGGCTCTGCCTTGGACCCGCTGGGGACCTTAAGCGGTCCCAGACCCCTCGCCTACTCACGCCCCCCCCTCCCCTAACCACAAATCCTGGATCCGCCCCTGATTAGTGCAGCTTATAGATCCTTAGTGCACTAAGGAGGTCCTTTGCGGTATTTCTACACACCGTAATCAAGTATTTGTATTTGTACATTTTACAAAGACATGCTTTTTACTCTTTGTTTAAATCATTTTGAGTATTTCATTGCAAAATGATTGAAACAAAGTAAAAAAATAGAAATAAAATAAAAACGTGAGAGAACAACTTGACCCCGAGTGAAATTCAATACGTATATCGTGATCCTATAACGTCATTGTTTTCCAATTATACAGACTCACTAACTTCCGGTGGGAAATTTACTTCGCAACTGGATAGTTTACCCATATTTATATTCCCTTTTACTGCTTAAGGGTTTACTATGTAGTTAATGCTCATATAATCGACATTTGTGTTTACAAAGTAGACAAACGTATCGTAGTGTTCACTGGTATGTAATGGAGACAATCGAAGATGACGTGAAAAAACTATTGGCAGGAGAAATTCTGTCTATTTCAGAAGTAGACACTGGAATTGATAATGCAAGTAAGAATACTATCAAAGTAAATGCATACCACACTAATTATATGTTCAGTATAATTACTCCTGCATGTGCATTTATGGTACAATGACGATGTCTTGTATCATATAGGTGTAAATACACTAATTAATTTAATTTTAGGGAGGTCAAGCCAAAAATTGAAATGCTAAAAAATTGTCCAATGCGGTTGTTTCGAATCATGTCAATTCCGACCACGTTCCGTCTTTTTCGTGTTTTGACGTCTGAAAGGTATGACAGACGACTTCAGTGTTTAAGCTATTACTGTGACTATGTCAGCATATCATAGTCGTAGATGCAGGAGATTATAAGGGGTACAATCTACTTTGGCGGACCATGGAAGTTGGATATTGTAATAAACAAAGCGCATGACCCATAACCTTTCATTTTGTTACCATGCGGATATTGCAACAAAAGGTTTAGGGTTATTTTAGGGTAAGCCAAGGGTTAAGGTTAGGGTTATGGTTAGGACTAGGCCGTGGTTAAGGTTAGGGTTAAGGTTATTAGGATTAAAGTTAGGATTAAGGTTAGGGTTAAGGTTAAGGTTAGGATTAGGGTCCGCTAAAGTAGAAGTACTCCGATTATAAGTAATTGTAATATGGTGATGCCAAGGAAACGACTGAATAAATACTGGTGTTTGGTACCCCACTATCTGTCTGATATCAGAAATATATTATAAAGGAAGATCGTTTTCCTTTCATGATGCTGACAGCAGCAAATAAAGAAAGAAAACAAATTTAATTTTAAAGAAGTAATTGTCTGCATTGAAGTCTTTGATACAAAGAAAATAATTTAATTGATATCTGTCTTTTACAGAAAATGTTAAGATTTTTAGCTCACCTGGCCTTTAGGGCCATGTGAGCTATTGCCATCACTTTTCGTCTATCGTCCGTCCGTCAACATTTCACATTTTAATCTTCTCCTCAGAAACCACTGGGCCAATTGCAACCAAACTTTGGTGGAATGGTCCTTGGATGGCCCCTTCCAAAATTGTGTCCGGTGATCCCGACTTACAACCAAGATGGCCGCCAAGCTAAAAATAGAAAAAAAGGGGGATGAAATTTTAATTGTCCATTGCTGCTTTAGTACAAGTCAAAATGAGCTCAAATTTTAATTGCAGCTACATGGCAAGGAGTAGTTATATCCTGGGTTTTTCTGTGAAATATTTCTTTCAGCTGATTTATGCAAATTAGGCATATTTTGATAAAAGATCACATTTAAATCTTTTCCTCTGAAACCACTGAACCAAAGTAAACCAAACCTGGCAGGGATGGTCCCTGGGTGGGTCCTTTTCAACATTGTTTCCGACAGCCCCACACTCCATTAAAGATGGCTGCTGTTACTAAAAATAGAAATTTCTTCAATTGTCCATTGCTGTTTTAGTATACATGTAAGTCAAAATGAGCTAAAATTTTAACTGCAGCTACATAGCAAGGAGTAGTTTAACATATATTCTGTTTTTTTTTCTGTGAAATTTTTCTTTCAGCCGATTTATAACGATTATGCAAATTAGGCATATTTTGATAACAGATCACATTTAAATCTTCTCCTCTGAAACAGCTGAACCAAATTAAACCAAACCTGGCAGGGATGGTCCCTGGGTGGTTCCCTTTCAAAATTGTGTCCGACAGCCCCGCCCTCCATTCAAGATGGCTGGTGTTACTAAAAATAGAAATTTCTTCAATTGTCCGTTGCTGCTTTAGTATAAGTCAAAATGAGCTCAAATTTTAACTACAGGTACATGTACATGGCAAGGAGTAGTTTAACATATATTCCGGATTTTTCTGTGAAATTTTTCTTTCAGCCGATTTATACCCAATTATGCAAATTAGACATATTTTGATAAAAGATCACATTTAAATCTTCTCCTCTGAAACCGCTGAACCAATTTAAACCAAACCTGGCAGGGATGGTCCCTGGGTGGGTTCCTTTCAAAGTTGTGTCCGACAGCCCTGCCCTCTATTCAAGATGGCTGCTGTTACAAAAAATAGAAATGTCTTCAACAATTGTCCATTGCTGCTTTAGTATAAACCAAAATGAGCTCAAATTTTAACTGCAGCTACATGGCAATGAGTAGTTTAACATATATTCTGGGTTTTTATGTGAAATTTTTCTTTCAGCCGATTTATCCCGATTATGCAAATTAGGCATATTTTGATAAAAGATCACATTTAAATCTTCTCTGAAACCGCTGTAACAAATTAAACCAAACCTGGCAGGGATGGTCCCTGGGTGCGTCCCTTTCAAAATTGTGTCAGACAGCCCCACCCTCCATTCAAGATGACTGCTGTTGCTAAAAATAGAAATTTCTTTGATTGTCCATAGGGGCAGTTTAAAAAAAAATGGCTCCTACTGCTATAGCTGTCTAATTTACTAATTTTTATGATTTTATTGGATCTAAATAGTTCAAAAGATCTGTAATGATTTGATGTTTGTTACTGCAAAAAATCTTTAAGATACCTGAATAACAAAAAAAATATGTCCAAAAAACATGTCAAAATTGTCAGGAGTGCAACCCTTTTTTGTGACACTTTAAAAAATCCTTAATTTTCAACAACCTACCACAGTGCTAAATCAAACAATATGTTATCAAAATCTATTTCATCACAAACTTTGATATGTTGACATACTTTAAGATAGCAATAGATCATGCTTCACATTTATTATTGCATAAAAATATGGCTTTGTAAAAAAGATGTACCTAGTCAGGAGTGCAACAAACATTTATGCAATTTTTCCTAAATTACATTGTAGAAATGTTGTCTTTTAGTTTTCAAAAATATGAGGTATAAACAAATCTTAATATATCATTGCTGCTTCAAAACCATAGTTAAAGGATACACTAAAATCAGTAGTAAGGCCAATAATGTCACATTAAAGGAAGCACCCTCAAATGTCATGACTGGAACATTTGATATTTTCTTAGACATATTTTCTTTTAAATGTAACTAAAATCATATTTGTCTTTCTATTTCAACAGAGACTGACCAAGAGAACAGATAAAACCCATTTAGCTGTTTGAGATACATAAAATATCTCTCACAGAAGCATTTGATTCATGTCAGGAGTGCAACTAGTTTTTAAGTGATCTTCTACACAGTCTAAATTATAGCTTTTTATATGGATGATTTAAATAAAATGAGATTCTGTCAAGTTTAGAATAATGTTTGAAAAAATTAAGTGCCAATAGCATTTTATGTGCTTTTAATTTTATGTAATAAAGCATTTTTGTTCATTTTAAATGGTCTCATGCTTTATTATCTATGAGGTATTAATACTAGAGACATTCTCTGACAAGGGAACATGTTTTCTAGGTTCATTAGCTATTGGAGATTAATTGACTTGATAAAGTTTATGATAAATGCATTTATCTATTTTCTTATAGATAATTTATGGTTGACCATGTAAATGTTGCACTCCTGACATAAATATTTAAAAATCATTGAAATTTGATATAATCAATTTTCTAAGTATCCAAAAAATACTTGTAATTGTACATTAAACATCTATTTTCAATATTAATTTAGATTAATACATGTTTTAAATGTTTTTGTATAGTATATTTAAAAAATAAGTTGGAATTTTTGAGAAATATGGCTGTAAACAAGTTACAAATAACTAGAAAAATGTTACTTTAAGAAACAATTATCATTAAAACTTGGTAAAACTAATGCCTGAAAGAACACCAACTGATTTTTTCCCCTGTGAATTGTTTTTAAGTTAATAACTCTTCTTTTTCTTGATGGCAATATAATGTCAGGAGTGCAACATATCCTGATAAAATAGTACCATTGATAAAATAGTGATAATTTATAATAAATTGCCTTTTCTAGCCTATACAAATATTCTAATTATTTCTTTATGATTTATCTTTTTTCATAAAATTTTCAAAATTTTAACATTTTTCGTCTTATATTTCAATAACTATAAGAGATAGAGGTTAAGTTTAATTGCAGACATGTTCAGCATGTCAAGATCTACCTACCCTGCAATTTTGAAGTAAATCCGAGTACCCATTTTGGAGTTGTTGCCCTTTTTTCATCAAATTTTCTAAATTTTAATACTTTTCGTCTTACATGTATATTTCAAAAACTATTAAGAGATAAAGGTTAAGTTTAAATTGCAAAAATGTGCAGCATGTCAATATCTACATACCCTGCAATTTATAAGTAAATCCCATTAGCCATTTTGGAGTTATTGCCCTTTTTTCATCAAATGTTCTAAATTTTAATACTTTCATCTTGTACATGTATCTCAAAAACTATTAGAGATAGAGGGAAAGTTTAAGCTGCAAAAATGTTCAGCATGTCAAGGTCTACAAAAGTTCCCCACAGTTGAAAATGTCCGACAATTGTGAGCCGATTTATACCGATTATGCAAATTAGGCATATTTTGAAATAGAAAAAAGGGGGGGATGCAATTTTAATTGTCCATTGCTGCTTTAGTACAAGTCAAAATGAGCTCAAATTTTAGCTGCAGCTACATGGCAAGGAGTAGTTTAACATATATTCCATGTTTTTCTGTGAAATTTTCTTTCAGACGATTTATACCGATTATGCAAATTAGGCATATTTTGATAAAAGATCACATTTAAATCTTCTCCTCTGAAACCGCTGAACCAAATTAAACAGAACCTGGCAGGGATGGTCCCTGGGTGGGTCCCTTTCAAAATTGTGTCCGACAGCCCCGCCCTCCATTCAAGATGGCTGCTGTTACTATAAATAGAAATTTCTTCAATTGTCCATTGCTGCTTTAATTTAGTATTAATTCAAAATGAGCTAAAATTTTAACTGCAGCTACATGGCAATGAGTAGTTTAACATATTCTGGGTTTTTCTGTGAGATTTTTTCAGCCAGTTTATTCCATTTAGGAATATTATGAGATAAAAATCACATCTAAATCTTTTGCTCAGAAATTTGAGTTGAAATGATCTTTGGGTGGCCCACTATCAAAATTATGTGTAACACCCCCATTTTCTATTAACTTTAGATGTAAAATTGAAAACCAGGTGAGCGATTACAGGCTCCTGGGAGCCTCTAGTTTGTATATTGCCACGAGTACTAGATTACTGCACATCCTTACAGAGTCGAATTCTACCAGTAACCCTGTATTAGTTTCCGGTTGCGTCATTTCCGTTGCAAGGAATTTTATCCATTATTAGTGCTATGGATCTGGAATCAAAATATTCCTATTTCTACCATAGTTGGGACTTGTCCCATAATACTCAGGACCACTGAGGAATGAACTTTATTGTCTCGGAAGGAATGTAGGAAGTGTTAAACTGTTATAGAGATTACATTAACGACATTATTAATCCAAAACTATCTGCAAATCCCAAAAGATTCTGGGATTTTATCATGAGCAAGAAATGTTAATCTGTTGGCGTATCTCCTCTTAAAGATTCTGGAGAGCAAAAAAAAAGGCTAATAGTTTAAACCTCCAATTTTCCTCAGTATTTACCAGTAATGAGAATATTAAAACCATTCCTGATAAAGGGCAGAATCCACACCCACGCCATACCTGCCAACCGCTGAAAGTCAAAAATCAGGTCATGACCTGAACTGGACAAAATAAAGCAGGTCATTACCAAAAAGACCAGCTCGACCAGGACTTTTATTCAAAGAAACCTGCAACACTGTCCACAAAGAACAAAGGCTGTGTGCTACACAGTGCTAGTAAGACCATTGCTTGAGTATGCATGCACAGTTTGGAACCCATTTACCAAAGTAGTTCTGTATTGAATGATTATTGAAAATATAGTATTTTAACAACTACATGTATGCTAAATACTCTACAGTGGCAACAATTGGCCAAGAGAAGGACAATAATCTGAGAATAAAAGCACTAGTTTCTGATTATCATTAAAAGACAAAAATATTCCATTAAAAGTACAAGCATTATTAAATAAATGATCTCTAAAAGTACTATAAAGGGGACACCGTAATAAAACATGAGCTGCCTTCGTCCTCAACTTCACCCGAACACACACTACACATTCGCTCATTTAACCTTAAATTTGTGAGCGAAAATTTCGGCAAAATTTGTCAAGAAATTACCTCGGTATACTTTTTTGAAAAAAGTTGTTTTACATGGAGGAAAATCGGAGATGACAACCACTTATTTCCAGTTACGGTATATTTACACTTTTTTCCTTCTTTCAATTAAATTAAAAGTAACCGAATATACAAGAGTCAATAAAAAGTTATTCTTAACTTGCTTGCTATTTTTAGTACGTAGTTACCGTGATGTACAACATACACATTTTCTAATGTCATTAGAAATAAAAATTGTACGTCAATAACATACAACGAATGTGCCATATTTTATTATATTGGCACCTATTTTTCACTTTATTAAATAAATAAATAACTGCTTGAACCGAGTGGAACGATCTGATTGACGTGTTGGTCTTAGCATTCTTCTGCTTGTCGCATGTCAGCTGAGCTAAATGACGTTTCTGTGAAGGCATGTTTGAAACTGGATGAAATATACTTTATTTTTATGGATATTTATAACAACGAGCGGCTGTGACACTAATCTTGAGAATGAGTAGTGTACCAAGCTGAACACCACAAGCTGCCGACACTTCAATTATTTTATTAATGTCTCCTCCCCCCCCCCCCCCCCTCCCCCCAAATGAATGACCGCAAATTAAGGTTAATTGCCTTTGATCACCTGTAATTAATTACAGTCAGACCATACAACAGGTGTCAAATTTTGTGATGTAATCTGTTAATTGGCAGATCATAAACATTGATCGATATTTTTAACAAGAGAAAGGCAGCTTCAGTATAAGTTTTAAAAAACTTACGAAAAGGGCACGAGGGTGTTTTGGATATGGTACTAGGCACAGGGGCTCGCAGTTATGCGGTCATACGATTTTTGGTAATAAGTCTTACTCCTATATTGATAGCCAAATATCTGTTCACCGGAAGCAGTGATGGATGACGTCATTTTCTAGTGTGCATTACGTCTGCTTCGGAGAGGAAAGAAACATGAATAAATGTGCATCCACTTCTTGGTCATCCTGTCTCTGAAAACTTTGTGAGCTGGTGTCAAACATTGAAGAACAGCTCCGCATCGTTTTTATGTATACAGGAAACCTATTTCATCTCCACGATCTCGCAATTTGAAAGTGATTAAAAAAATGTGTACATTTGAAGTGCATTTGTGTATGATGTCTGGACAACTGATTTTGTCAGGTAAGCCTTTTAACACATTTTCCATGACAAGGTTAAACATATTGTAATTGCGTCTGACCCTCACTCCCCTTTCCAATACCACCAAGGATCCTGCTATATAAGTCCTTGCTACCACGCATGGCATGCATTTTTTTCTCTCGATTCTCTCACCATTTTTTTCCACAGGCACTTGGGTCCAGGATTTTTTTTCTTTCGATTTTATCAATAAAATGTGCATCTACAACGTATATGAACCCGTTTGACATGCTTCGTTGTGAAATAAACGCCTTTATGAGCTATGCCCCATTTTCCTAATATCTTCCTAAAAGAGTAGATGCATTGTATTAGGAAGATATTAGGAAAATGGGGCATAGTTCGTAAAGGCGTTTATTTCACAACGAAACATGTCAAACGGGTTCATATACGTTGTAGATGCACATTTTATTGATAAAATTGAAGAAAACCAAATATCCTGGACCCAAGTGCCTGTGTTTTTCCCCATGGCCATGATCTGTGATTGGAATGGGGTATTTTGGTGACCCTTCATTTATGTCTCTTATTGATTCACCGTTATTTGTGAAATCCTCAAATATGGCAAATTTTAATTTCCGTGAATCGTGATTTTTTTTTTTTTATATTTAGAAACGCAAAAGAAATATATTTCAATGAAAAATTCCCAATTCTTTGATTATACACTACGCAAAATCGAAATAAACTTGAAATAAAATTATAATAAAAAAATATCTTTCTACGAAACTCTCGACGGAAGAGCCATAACAAATCAGCTACAAAATTCATTCAAAATAAAAGATAATAACGTGTACGGATCATCGTATTATTGAAATTTTAGAACTTTGTCCTTCAAACAGGTTGCCCGTCTCATATTATTTTCACATCATCGGGTATGTATTAAAAAGAAGAAGGGATGACACTTTTTGGGGGGCCAAAAGTGAAAGTAGAGCTTCGGCACCTTTTTTCGCTTCAAAAACGCTTTAGTCTTTGTTCTTCCCATAAAATTAATGCAAATATCGATGTTTTTTGCTGATTGACTGGTTTACAGTGGAATAACACTCGTTTTTAAATTCCAAGCGGTTTGAACAACTTCTTAGCATACTCAATTCCGGTTTATACGGACTAAATATCAAGGTGAGTTTTCATTGGTCGAAGGATTTAAACTGGCATTTTTGCGGGAAATTATTTACTCATCTTGTCAAAAGATATTCTTAAAATGCTGTCTTCCTATATTTCCAGATTAATTGAGACAAGGAAAAAATATATTTTAATGCAAGAGATTTAAGTTGCCTTTTTTCCTACTTTTTAAAATTATATTTCGATTTTTTTTATTTCTATCAATATTATTAAGTCCGTATAAACCGGAAATGAGTATGATAAGAAGTTGTCCAGACCGCTTGGAATTTAAAAACGAGTGTTATTCCACTGTAAACCAGTCAATCAGCAAAAAACAACGATATTTGCATTAATATTATGGTAAGAACAAAGACTAAACCGTTTTTGAAGCGAAAAAAGGTGCCGAAATTCTACTTTAACATATACCATAGTAAAAGTAAGTCCCTGTAAGATTTGCAAGGATCAATTTTCCCACTGCAACTAAATAAAATGGAAAACTTTTCAAGTTCTTGATTAAAAGGAAATTTATTTTGCACATTTATTATTTAGCCTGTGTATTCAAATATCAATTTTATAGTCTTTGTTTTCACTCGATCGAGACACTAATCCACGATCTACCAAACTCGAGGGAAGCACACTAACTACACGATCGATGCGGTTCTGGGAGATATACAATTATGTAGATGGATATGAATCATTCTGTCTGTTGAACCCAAACATCTCCCAAGTAATTTTTCCGATATTCACCAAAAACTATGTTCAATACCAGATCTTGATTTGCAAACATCCTAGTAGGCTGTATGACAAAATATGGTGATTTCAGTTTCTGTATTGTCAACATTCCATTCTTGAGTACTAGCACACTCTCTTAAAAATTTTGACCTGGTTCAAGACTTTGTTCTGAATGTTTGCTAAAATGGATGTCTGCACTTGACGTTCCTGTTTTTTTAATACTGAAGCATGTCAGTTGTTTGCTGAATATAACTTTATAAGTTGCTTAACCTGGTATTAAAGTCGGTAGCATTCAAGGCATGATGCAGCCACTAGACAGATAAGGATAACAGAGGAAAGAGTCCATCCAGTTTTCTGTATATAGGTTCACATGTAAGAAAGAAATGGAATATGACATTAAAAGACAACTTCCTGGTATGGTTATACATACTATAGCAATTATATATAAGTTATGCTAGATTATAGCACTTTGTGTGTTTCTATGGTGGCGCTTATAAAAAATTAAAAAAAAGAGTAAAAAATGAGATATGGGGTAAATGTTAATATAATATAATGAGATATGGGGTAAATGTTAATATAATATAAAGAGATATGGGGTAAATGTTAATATAATATAATGAGATATGGGGTAAATGTTAATATAATATAATATAATGAGATATGGGGTAAATGTTAATATAATATAATATAATGAGATATGGGGTAAATGTTAATATAATATAATATAATGAGATATGGGGTAAATGTTAATATAATATAATATAATGAGATATGGGGTAAATGTTAATATAATATAATATAATGAGATATGGGGTAAATGTTAATATAATATAATGAGATATGGGGTAAATGTTAATATAATATAATGAGATATGGGGTAAATGTTAATATAATATAATGAGATATGGGGTAAATGTTAATATAATATAAAGAGATATGGGGTAAATGTTAATATAATATAATGAGATATGGGGTAAATGTTAATATAATATAATGAGATATGGGGTAAATGTTAATATAATATAATGAGATATGGGGTAAATGTTAATATAATATAAAGAGATATGGGGTAAATGTTAATATAATATAATGAGATATGGGGTAAATGTTAATATAATATAATGAGATATGGGGTAAATGTTAATATAATATAATGAGATATGGGGTAAATGTTAATATAATATAATGAGATATGGGGTAAATGTTAATATAATATAATGAGATATGGGGTAAATGTTAATATAATATAATGAGATATGGGGTAAATGTTAATATAATATAATGAGATATGGGGTAAATGTTAATATAATATAATGAGATATGGGGTAAATGTTAATATAATATAATGAGATATGGGGTAAATGTTAATATAATATAATGAGATATGGGGTAAATGTTAATATAATATAATGAGATATGGGGTAAATGTTAATATAATATAATATAATGAGATATGGGGTAAATGTTAATATAATATAATATAATGAGATATGGGGTAAATGTTAATATAATATAATATAATGAGATATGGGGTAAATGTTAATATAATATAATATAATGAGATATGGGGTAAATGTTAATATAATATAATATAATGAGATATGGGGTAAATGTTAATATAATATAATATAATGAGATATGGGGTAAATGTTAATATAATATAATATAATGAGATATGGGGTAAATGTTAATATAATATAATATAATGAGATATGGGGTAAATGTTAATATAATATAATGAGATATGGGGTAAATGTTAATATAATATAATGAGATATGGGGTAAATGTTAATATAATATAATGAGATATGGGGTAAATGTTAATATAATATAATGAGATATGGGGTAAATGTTAATATAATATAATGAGATATGGGGTAAATGTTAATATAATATAATGAGATATGGGGTAAATGTTAATATAATATAATGAGATATGGGGTAAATGTTAATATAATATAATGAGATATGGGGTAAATGTTAATATAATATAATGAGATATGGGGTAAATGTTAATATAATATAATGAGATATGGGGTAAATGTTAATATAATATAATGAGATATGGGGTAAATGTTAATATAATATAATATAATGAGATATGGGGTAAATGTTAATATAATATAATATAATGAGATATGGGGTAAATGTTAATATAATATAATATAATGAGATATGGGGTAAATGTTAATATAATATAATATAATGAGATATGGGGTAAATGTTAATATAATATAATGAGATATGGGGTAAATGTTAATATAATATAATGAGATATGGGGTAAATGTTAATATAATATAATGAGATATGGGGTAAATGTTAATATAATATAATGAGATATGGGGTAAATGTTAATATAATATAATGAGATATGGGGTAAATGTTAATATAATATAATGAGATATGGGGTAAATGTTAATATAATATAATGAGATATGGGGTAAATGTTAATATAATATAATGAGATATGGGGTAAATGTTAATATAATATAATGAGATATGGGGTAAATGTTAATATAATATAATGAGATATGGGGTAAATGTTAATATAATATAATGAGATATGGGGTAAATGTTAATATAATATAATGAGATATGGGGTAAATGTTAATATAATATAATGAGATATGGGGTAAATGTTAATATAATATAATGAGATATGGGGTAAATGTTAATATAATATAATGAGATATGGGGTAAATGTTAATATAATATAATGAGATATGGGGTAAATGTTAATATAATATAATGAGATATGGGGTAAATGTTAATATAATATAAAGAGATATGGGGTAAATGTTAATATAATATAATGAGATATGGGGTAAATGTTAATATAATATAATGAGATATGGGGTAAATGTTAATATAATATAATGAGATATGGGGTAAATGTTAATATAATATAATGAGATATGGGGTAAATGTTAATATAATATAATGAGATATGGGGTAAATGTTAATATAATATAATGAGATATGGGGTAAATGTTAATATAATATAATATAATGAGATATGGGGTAAATGTTAATATAATATAATATAATGAGATATGGGGTAAATGTTAATATAATATAATATAATGAGATATGGGGTAAATGTTAATATAATATAATATAATGAGATATGGGGTAAATGTTAATATAATATAATATAATGAGATATGGGGTAAATGTTAATATAATATAATATAATGAGATATGGGGTAAATGTTAATATAATATAATATAATGAGATATGGGGTAAATGTTAATATAATATAATATAATGAGATATGGGGTAAATGTTAATATAATATAATATAATGAGATATGGGGTAAATGTTAATATAATATAATGAGATATGGGGTAAATGTTAATATAATATAATGAGATATGGGGTAAATGTTAATATAATATAATGAGATATGGGGTAAATGTTAATATAATATAATGAGATATGGGGTAAATGTTAATATAATATAATGAGATATGGGGTAAATGTTAATATAATATAATGAGATATGGGGTAAATGTTAATATAATATAATGAGATGGGGTAAATGTTAATATAATATAATGAGATATGGGGTAAATGTTAATATAATATAATGAGATATGGGGTAAATGTTAATATAATATAATGAGATATGGGGTAAATGTTAATATAATATAATGAGATATGGGGTAAATGTTAATATAATATAATGAGATATGGGGTAAATGTTAATATAATATAAAGAGATATGGGGTAAATGTTAATATAATATAATGAGATATGGGGTAAATGTTAATATAATATAATATAATGAGATATGGGGTAAATGTTAATATAATATAATATAATGAGATATGGGGTAAATGTTAATATAATATAATATAATGAGATATGGGGTAAATGTTAATATAATATAATATAATGAGATATGGGGTAAATGTTAATATAATATAATATAATGAGATATGGGGTAAATGTTAATATAATATAATGAGATATGGGGTAAATGTTAATATAATATAATGAGATATGGGGTAAATGTTAATATAATATAATGAGATATGGGGTAAATGTTAATATAATATAATGAGATATGGGGTAAATGTTAATATAATATAATGAGATATGGGGTAAATGTTAATATAATATAATGAGATATGGGGTAAATGTTAATATAATATAATGAGATATGGGGTAAATGTTAATATAATATAATGAGATATGGGGTAAATGTTAATATAATATAATGAGATATGGGGTAAATGTTAATATAATATAATGAGATATGGGGTAAATGTTAATATAATATAATGAGATATGGGGTAAATGTTAATATAATATAATGAGATATGGGGTAAATGTTAATATAATATAATGAGATATGGGGTAAATGTTAATATAATATAATGAGATATGGGGTAAATGTTAATATAATATAATGAGATATGGGGTAAATGTTAATATAATATAATGAGATATGGGGTAAATGTTAATATAATATAAAGAGATATGGGGTAAATGTTAATATAATATAATGAGATATGGGGTAAATGTTAATATAATATAATGAGATATGGGGTAAATGTTAATATAATATAATGAGATATGGGGTAAATGTTAATATAATATAAAGAGATATGGGGTAAATGTTAATATAATATAATGAGATATGGGGTAAATGTTAATATAATATAAAGAGATATGGGGTAAATGTTAATGAGACAACAACCCCAAAGTCAAACTGCATGCAGGACATAGTTTTTACATAGGACCAATTGGTTCTTTTTATAACTAGGTGAACGATACAGGCTCTTGAGAGCCTCTGGTTTATATATATTCTCCCTGGAGGTGAGTACAGAATGTTTTTCTTTTATATTGATTATTGAATTTCAGCCCTTATTTTGTCAAATAATTAAGTCCTAAAAATTCCTAAAAATAGTCCTTATTTTTTAAGAATTTTGCTCTAAAAAAGCCCTTATTTTTCACAAAATCTTGCTTGAAAGCACACTTGAAAACCTGTGCTTTCAAGCAGGGGTACTGGGCTGCAGTATTCCATAATTGCACCATCAGACTGTTTTTAACTTTCACCTGTAAATATTTTTTCCAACTTTGTTGTCACACCCATCATGGGAAATAGTATGATGATACTCAACTAGAGGATTGCACTATATTGGAAGAAGAAAAAGGTATGCTCGGTATTATCCCCTAGGTTACTCTATAAATAACAACATTATCCCCAGAAATTCTGTCTTTATAGGTCATGCATCAAGTCCTCCATAAAAATATTAAAATACAACTAAATTCAATCAAATTTGGGTTCAAAACAATCGTTATATTTTGACCTTCAATTACCAATTTTATTTATGCCATTACATTCATTATTGTTCAAAATGCAACAAAGTGAAATGAACCTTTTTCTTTAAAAGGACTACAATGTAGCCATTTTTGTAGGCACTAATTGCACAGGTAGACATAAATCCAAATACTATTAGTGCCTTGCCACAGGTCAGTGTTTTTTTTAACCAGTATTCCGGTTTCCTTCACCAATATAAGTAGCTAACTGCCACGATATAACTGAAATATTGGTGAAAGTGGCATTAAATACCCTAAGCCTAACCCTTTACATGGACAGGAATCAATTCAATATTCAAACTCACTTCTTTATCAGACAAGTGACAGTGTATCTTTTTTTCAGAATTTAAACCAGTGACTAAGAATAATATGGGCTACATAGTGTCTGCTGTGGTTGTTAACGAAGCTAATCAAGTACTTATGATACAGGAGGCAAAATATTCCTGTCATGGGACTTGGTATCTACCTGCTGGTCGTGTAGAAAAGAATGAAGATTTGGTGGTAAGGGTTCTTGAAAGGAAATTATAAGATTTGGTGGTAAGGGTTCTTGAAAGGGAATTATAAGATTTGGTGGTAAGGGTTCTTGAAAGGGAATTATAAGATTTGGTGGTAAGGGTTCTTGAAAGGGAATTATAAGATTTGGTGGTAAGGGTTCTTGAAAGGGAATTATAAGATTTGGTGGTAAGGGTTCTTGAAAGGGAATTATAAGATTTGGTGGTAAGGGTTCTTGAAAGGGAATTCTAAGATTTGGTGGTAAGGATTCTGGAAAGAGAATTATAAGATTTGGTGGTAAGGGTTCTTGAAAGGGAATTATAAGATTTGGTGGTAAGGGTTCTTGAAAGGGAATTATAAGATTTGATGGTAAGGGTTCTTGAAAGGGAATTATAAGATTTGGTGGTAAGGGTTCTTGAAAGGGAATTATAAGATTTGGTGGTAAGCGTTCTTGAAAAGGAATTACAAGATTTGGTGGTAAGGGTTCTTGAAAGGGAATTATAAGATTTGGTGGTAAGGGTTCTTGAAAGGGAATTATAAGATTTGGTGGTAAGGGTTCTTGAAAGGGAATTATAAGATTTGGTGGTAAGGGTTCTTGAAAGGGAATTATAAGATTTGGTGGTAAGGGTTCTTGAAAGGGAATTATAAGATTTGGTGGTAAGGGTTCTTGAAAGGGAATTATAAGATTTGGTGGTAAGGGTTCTTGAAAGGGAATTATAAGATTTGGTGGTAAGCGTTCTTGAAAAGGAATTACAAGATTTGGTGGTAAGGGTTCTTGAAAGGGAATTATAAGATTTGGTGGTAAGGGTTCTTGAAAGGGAATTATAAGATTTGGTGGTAAGGGTTCTTGAAAGGGAATTACAAGATTTGGTGGTAAGGGTTCATGAAAGGGAATTATAAGATTTGGTGGTAAGCGTTCTTGAAAGGGAATTATAAGATTTGGTGGTAAGGGTTCTTGAAAGGGAATTATAAGATTTGGTGGTAAGGGTTCTTGAAAGGGAATTATAAGATTTGGTGGTAAGGGTTCTTGAAAGGGAATTATAAGATTTGGTGGTAAGGGTTCATGAAAGGGAATTATAAGATTTGGTGGTAAGGGTTCTTGAAAGGGAATTATAAGATTTGGTGGTAAGGGTTCATGAAAGGGAATTATAAGATTTGGTGGTAAGGGTTCTTGAAAGGGAATTATAAGATTTGGTGGTAAGGGTTCTTGAAAGGGAATTATAAGATTTGGTGGTAAGGGTTCATGAAAGGGAATTATAAGATTTGGTGGTAAGGGAATTACAAGATTTGGTGGTAAGGGTTCTTGAAAGGGAATTATAAGATTTGATGGTAAGGGTTCTTGAAAGGGAATTATAAGATTTGGTGGTAAGGGAATTACAAGATTTGGTGGTAAGGGTTCTTGAAAGGGAATTATAAGATTTGGTGGTAAGGGAATTATAAGATTTGGTGGTAAGGGTTCTTGAAAGGGAATTATAAGATTTGGTGGTAAGGGTTCTTGAAAGGGAATTATAAGATTTGGTGGTAAGGGTTCTTGAAAGGGAATTATAAGATTTGGTGGTAAGGGAATTATAAGATTTGGTGGTAAGGGTTCATGAAAGGGAATTATAAGATTTGGTGGTAAGGGAATTACAAGATTTGGTGGTAAGGGTTCTTGAAAGGGAATTATAAGATTTGGTGGTAAGGGTTCTTGAAAGGGAATTATAAGATTTGGTGGTAAGGGTTCTTGAAAGGGAATTATAAGATTTGGTGGTAAGGGTTCTTGAAAGGGAATTATAAGATTTGGTGGTAAGGGTTCATGAAAGGGAATTATAAGATTTGGTGGTAAGGGTTCTTGAAAGGGAATTATAAGATTTGGTGGTAAGGGTTCATGAAAGGGAATTATAAGATTTGGTGGTAAGGGTTCTTGAAAGGGAATTATAAGATTTGGTGGTAAGGGTTCTTGAAAGGGAATTATAAGATTTGGTGGTAAGGGTTCTTGAAAGGGAATTATAAGATTTGGTGGTAAGGGTTCATGAAAGGGAATTATAAGATTTGGTGGTAAGGGAATTACAAGATTTGGTGGTAAGGGTTCTTGAAAGGGAATTATAAGATTTGATGGTAAGGGTTCTTGAAAGGGAATTATAAGATTTGGTGGTAAGGGAATTACAAGATTTGGTGGTAAGGGTTCTTGAAAGGGAATTATAAGATTTGGTGGTAAGGGTTCTTGAAAGGGAATTATAAGATTTGGTGGTAAGGGTTCTTGAAAGGGAATTATAAGATTTGGTGGTAAGGGTTCTTGAAAGGGAATTATAAGATTTGGTGGTAAGGGTTCATGAAAGGGAATTATAAGATTTGGTGGTAAGGGTTCATGAAAGGGAATTATAAGATTTGGTGGTAAGGGTTCTTGAAAGGGAATTATAAGATTTGGTGGTAAGGGTTCTTGAAAGGGAATTATAAGATTTGGTGGTAAGGGTTCATGAAAGGGAAATATAAGATTTGGTGGTAAGGGTTCTTGAAAGGG
This sequence comes from Bathymodiolus septemdierum, assembly GCA_963383655.1. Lineage (NCBI taxonomy): Eukaryota > Metazoa > Mollusca > Bivalvia > Mytilida > Modiolidae > Bathymodiolus > Bathymodiolus septemdierum. The sequence continues at coordinate 158,205,365 of OY726517.1, forward strand.
AATTATAAGATTTGGTGGTAAGGGTTCTTGAAAGGGAATTATAAGATTTGGTGGTAAGGGTTCATGAAAGGGAATTATAAGATTTGGTGGTAAGGGAATTACAAGATTTGGTGGTAAGGGTTCTTGAAAGGGAATTATAAGATTTGATGGTAAGGGTTCTTGAAAGGGAATTATAAGATTTGGTGGTAAGGGAATTACAAGATTTGGTGGTAAGGGTTCTTGAAAGGGAATTATAAGATTTGGTGGTAAGGGAATTATAAGATTTGGTGGTAAGGGTTCTTGAAAGGGAATTATAAGATTTGGTGGTAAGGGTTCTTGAAAGGGAATTATAAGATTTGGTGGTAAGGGTTCTTGAAAGGGAATTATAAGATTTGGTGGTAAGGGAATTATAAGATTTGGTGGTAAGGGTTCTTGAAAGGGAATTATAAGATTTGGTGGTAAGGGTTCATGAAAGGGAATTATAAGATTTGGTGGTAAGGGTTCTTGAAAGGGAATTATAAGATTTGGTGGTAAGGGTTCTTGAAAGGGAATTATAAGATTTGGTGGTAAGGGAATTATAAGATTTGGTGGTAAGGGTTCATGAAAGGGAATTATAAGATTTGGTGGTAAGGGAATTACAAGATTTGGTGGTAAGGGTTCTTGAAAGGGAATTATAAGATTTGGTGGTAAGGGTTCTTGAAAGGGAATTATAAGATTTGGTGGTAAGGGTTCTTGAAAGGGAATTATAAGATTTGGTGGTAAGGGTTCTTGAAAGGGAATTATAAGATTTGGTGGTAAGGGTTCATGAAAGGGAATTATAAGATTTGGTGGTAAGGGTTCTTGAAAGGGAATTATAAGATTTGGTGGTAAGGGTTCATGAAAGGGAATTATAAGATTTGGTGGTAAGGGTTCTTGAAAGGGAATTATAAGATTTGGTGGTAAGGGTTCTTGAAAGGGAATTATAAGATTTGGTGGTAAGGGTTCATGAAAGGGAATTATAAGATTTGGTGGTAAGGGAATTACAAGATTTGGTGGTAAGGGTTCTTGAAAGGGAATTATAAGATTTGATGGTAAGGGTTCTTGAAAGGGAATTATAAGATTTGGTGGTAAGGGAATTACAAGATTTGGTGGTAAGGGTTCTTGAAAGGGAATTATAAGATTTGGTGGTAAGGGTTCTTGAAAGGGAATTATAAGATTTGGTGGTAAGCGTTCTTGAAAAGGAATTACAAGATTTGGTGGTAAGGGTTCTTGAAAGGGAATTATAAGATTTGGTGGTAAGGGTTCTTGAAAGGGAATTATAAGATTTGGTGGTAAGGGTTCTTGAAAGGGAATTATAAGATTTGGTGGTAAGGGTTCTTGAAAGGGAATTATAAGATTTGGTGGTAAGGGTTCTTGAAAGGGAATTATAAGATTTGGTGGTAAGGGTTCTTGAAAGGGAATTATAAGATTTGGTGGTAAGGGTTCTTGAAAGGGAATTATAAGATTTGGTGGTAAGGGTTCTTGAAAGGGAATTATAAGATTTGGTGGTAAGGGTTCTTGAAAGGGAATTATAAGATTTGGTGGTAAGGGTTCTTGAAAGGGAATTATAAGATTTGGTGGTAAGGGTTCTTGAAAGGGAATTATAAGATTTGGTGGTAAGGGTTCTTGAAAGGGAATTATAAGATTTGGTGGTAAGGGTTCTTGAAAGGGAATTATAAAATTTGGTGGTAAGGATTCTTGAAAGGGAATTATAAGATTTGGTCGTAAAGGTTCTTGAAAGGGAATTCTAAGATTTGGTGGTAAAGATTCTGGAAAGAGAATTATAAGATTTGGTGGTAAGGGTTCTTGAAAGGGAATTATAAGATTTGGTGGTAAGGGTTCTTGAAAGGGAATTATAAGATTTGGTGGTACAGGTTCTTGAAAGGGAATTATAAGATTTGGTGGTAAGGGTTCTTGAAAGGGAATTATAAGATTTGGTGGTAAGGGTTCTTGAAAGGGAATTATAAGATTTGGTGGTAAGGGTTCTTGAAAGGGAATTATAAGATTTGGTGGTAAGGGTTCTTGAAAGGGAATTATAAGATTTGGTGGTAAGGGTTCTTGAAAGGGAATTATAAGATTTGGTGGTAAGGGTTCTTGAAAGGGAATTATAAGATTTGGTGGTAAGGGTTCTTGAAAGGGAATTATAAGATTTGGTGGTAAGGGTTCTTGAAAGGGAATTATAAAATTTGGTGGTAAGGATTCTTGAAAGGGAATTATAAGATTTGGTCGTAAAGGTTCTTGAAAGGGAATTCTAAGATTTGGTGGTAAAGATTCTGGAAAGAGAATTATAAGATTTGGTGGTAAGGGTTCTTGAAAGGGAATTATAAGATTTGGTGGTAAGGGTTCTTGAAAGGGAATTATAAGATTTGGTGGTACAGGTTCTTGAAAGGGAATTATAAGATTTGGTGGTAAGGGTTCTTGAAAGGGAATTATAAGATTTGGTGGTAAGGGTTCTTGAAAGGGAAATATAAGATTTGGTGGTAAGGGTTCTTGAAAGGGAATTAACAGATTTGGTGGAAAGGGTTCTTGAAAGGGAAATATAAGATTTGGTGGTAAGGGTTCTTGAAAGGGAATTATAAGATTTGGTGGTAAGGGTTCTTGAAAGGGAAATATAAGATTTGGTGGTAAGGGTTCTTGAAAGGGAATTATAAGATTTGGTGGTAAGGGTTTTTAATTTTAATTAGTCTATCAAGCCTTTATCTGAACTAATTTTAAATAAAGTTAAATAAAGTTAATCAATTCTTCATCTGATTAAAAACAAAAATTAACTGAAATAATTTTAATTCAAGTTACATGTAGATGAAAATGTAGATATCAAATTTAGTGTCATGACACAATTCTAGAATAATCTTCATCAGGTACATGTACACTCAAATAAGTCTGTCAAGCCTTTATCCAAAATAGTTTCTATCAATCATAAAAAGAAGGCTTAAAAATTCCACCAATAACAAAACAAATAATCACCTCTCATCTTAACTGATCTCACTGATCACAAAAACACCACGACATGTGATGTTGGAAATGCAAGTCCTGACTTGGGACAGGTACAAATATGTGTCTGGGTTAAATTAAACCACTTAAAAGGATCACAACCCTTCCCTCTTGATAACTGGATCTCCAACAGCTTATGGTAATTACCTATATATTAGAAATAAGATTGTTTTCCTTCAGTTTGGTAGGATTTTTCTATTGGCAGTTGTCTTCCATCACACATGTCTTCTGTTAAAAACATGTGTTTAAAAGTTTAATTAATCTAGACTACTATCAGATCATGCCATTTGTAAATATTATTCTTAGTATACAGATTTTAAATTTCTTATATTTTCATTTCAGCAATAAAAACGTTGTTTACTCCACATTTATAATTGGTTAACATCTAAATTTAGAAAAAAATCTTCATATAGTTTAATAGAACTTTGTCAACATAGTCAGAAGCTGATCAAAATATATGACATGCAAAATGTAGAAATTTTAAAATTGATATTTGGATTATACCCAAATCACAGTCAGGCATGCTAGATTTGAACCTTTTACGTGTATTGAAAAACCACTACAAAAAGGTACAAACATGTGTGTTTTGCCTGCTGGAAGTAAATCAGAATTAAACATTATTAGTTTACTGTTGGCATTAAGTGACCTCCTCAATCCTTGTTTCTCATTATAGGAGGCTGTGAAGAGAGAAGTTAAAGAGGAGGCAGGCGTGGAAATGAATCCTACATCATTGTTGTCTGTAGAGTTTGGCTCAGGATCATGGATGAGATTTAATTTTACAGGAAATATAATAGGTACATGTGATAAGCTGATAAAAGTTGATATCATTTTACAGGAAATATAATAGGTACATGTGATGATACACTGATACAATTTGATGTACTTTTACAGGAAATATAATAGGTACATGTGATACACTGATACAATTTGATGTAATTTTACAGGAAATATAATAGGTACATGTGATACACTGATACAATTTGATGTAATTTTACAGGAAATATAATAGGTACATGTGATACACTGATAAAATGTGATGTAATTTTACAGGAAATATAATAGGTACATGTGATACACTGATACAATTTGATGTAATTTTACAGGAAATATAATAGGTACATGTGATACACTGATACAATTTGATGTAATTTTACAGGAAATATAATAGGTACATGTGATACACTGATACAATTTGATGTAATTTTACAGGAAATATAATAGGTACATGTGATACACTGATACAATTTGATGTAATTTTACAGGAAATATAATAGGTACATGTGATACACTGATACAATTTGATGTAATTTTACAGGAAATATAATAGGTACATGTGATACACTGATACAATTTGATGTAATTTTACAGGAAATATAATAGGTACATGTGATACACTGATACAATTTGATGTAATTTTACAGGAAATATAATAGGTACATGTGATAAGCTGATACAATTTGATGTAATATTACAAGTTCAATTTATATTTTTCATGTGGCAGGTGGTGATTTGAAAACATTAGATTTCCAAGACAAAGAATCATTACAGGCAGAATGGATAGATAGGAAACATCTAAAAGATGGTTCACTCAAAATTAGGTAGGCATTGTGTTTAGATTCCATTGAAATCTTAAACAAACAATGAAACTCACTTTATTGTAGATAGATTGTATATGATCTTGATTTCAATTTTTTTACGACAGCAAGCATTATACTATGGATCTGTCGTCGACATATGTATGCATCAAAATGCTTTTTTTAAGCAATAACTTTTGTTCTAGTGAGCTGATCTTTCTGAATTTTTAGCACAATAAAGATAGGGATTGATATGGGGGGTTGTAACTCTACTCGTATCCAAACAAGAGGCCTCAAGGTGCCAGAAAGACTTTTTATAATGATTTTTTTAGTAAAATACTTTTTCAGAAAAATGCATAGTTTTATAATGTACCTAGTACCATTTTTGACATAAAAGGGGAATAGTTTCAAAATATGAGTTTTTAGCTCAACTGGCCAAAGGCGTCTGTCCATCCGTCGTACGTCGTAAACTTTCACATTTAAATCTTCTCCTCTGAAACCCCTAAACTGAATTAAACCAAACCTGGCAGGAAATGTCCTTGTGTGGGTCCCTTTCAAAATTGTGTCCGACAGCCCTGCTCTCCATTCAAGATGGCTGCTGTTACTGAAAATAGCAATTTCTTCAATTGTCCATTGCTGCTTTAGTACAAGTCAAAATGAGCTCAAAATTATGTGTAACAACCCCATTTTCTATCAACTTTAGATGTCAAATTGAAAACCAGCGATTACAGGCTCCTGGGAGCCTCTAGTTTTAATTTTGGATCTAATTTTAATGTGTTTTTTTTTCAATCTATTATGGTTTCTGAGGTAATTTCGACTGAAAGGGACCAAAAATGTCAATTTCCAAATTTTGATACATTACAGTTTTTACAAAATTCTCATCTTAATGAGTAATATATATGAGTTTATAAAGACATTTAGAGTTGTGAACTATTGTCATCACTTTGTGTTCGTCATCAACTGTCATTTTCTTTGCAGGGCCAAAGACATTTTTCCATTAATAGATATAGGGTACTCCTACTATGGCAAACCACCTAGAATGAGACATATAAACAGTTTACCTACCAACGTACCTCATAGTCGAGTGATACACAGACCTGTTATAGTGTGTATAATAAGAGAATTTGACATGTATCTTCTAGTTCATACCAGAGATAAACCACACATACCATCATGTTACGTAGGCTGTACAGACTCATCATCTAGAAGTTCTATATATACAATTCTCAAGGTATGTCACCGTTCTATATATAAACCACACATACCATCATGTTACGTAGGCTGTACAGACTCATCATCTAGAAGTTCTATATATACAATTCTCAAGGTATGTCACCGTTCTATATATAAACCACACATACCATCATGTTACGTAGGCTGTACAGACTCATCATCTAGAAGTTCTATATATACAATTCTCAAGGTATGTCACCATTCTATATATAAACCACACATACCATCATGTTACGTAGGCTGTACAGACTCATCATCTAGAAGTTCTATATATACAATTCTCAAGGTATGTCACCGTTCTATATATAAACCACACATACCATCATGTTACGTAGGCTGTACAGACTCATCATCTAGAAGTTCTATATATACAATTCTCAAGGTATGTCACCGTTCTATATATAAACCACACATACCATCATGTTATGTAGGCTGTACAGACTCATCATCTAGAAGTTCTATATATACAATTCTCAAGGTATGTCACCATTCTATATATAAACCACACATACCATCATGTTACGTAGGCTGTACAGACTCATCATCTAGAAGTTCTATATATACAATTCTCAAGGTATGTCACCGTTCTATATATAAACCACACATACCATCATGTTACGTAGGCTGTACAGACTCATCATCTAGAAGTTCTATATATACAATTCTCAAGGTATGTCACCATTCTATATATAAACCACACATACCATCATGTTACGTAGGCTGTACAGACTCATCATCTAGAAGTTCTATACATACAATTCTCAAGGTATGTCACCGTTCTATATATAAACCACACATACCATCATGTTACGTAGGCTGTACAGACTCATCATCTAGAAGTTCTATATATACAATTCTCAAGGTATGTCACCATTCTATATATAAACCACACATACCATCATGTTATGTAGGCTGTACAGACTCATCATCTAGAAGTTCTATATATACAATTCTCAAGGTATGTCACCATTCTATATATAAACCACACATACCATCATGTTACGTAGGCTGTACAGACTCATCATCTAGAAGTTCTATATATACAATTCTCAAGGTATGTCACCGTTCTATATATAAACCACACATACCATCATGTTACGTAGGCTGTACAGACTCATCATCTAGAAGTTCTATATATACAATTCTCAAGGTATGTCACCATTCTATATATAAACCACACATACCATCATGTTATGTAGGCTGTACAGACTCATCATCTAGAAGTTCTATATATACAATTCTCAAGGTATGTCACCGTTCTATATATAAACCACACATACCATCATGTTACGTAGGCTGTACAGACTCATCATCTAGAAGTTCTATATATACAATTCTCAAGGTATGTCACTGTTCTATATATAAACCACACATACCATCATGTTACGTAGGCTGTACAGACTCGTCATCTAGAAGTTCTATATATACAATTCTCAAGGTATGTCACCATTCTATATATAAACCACACATACCATCATGTTACGTAGGCTGTACAGACTCATCATCTAGAAGTTCTATATATACAATTCTCAAGGTATGTCACCGTTCTATATATAAACCACACATACCATCATGTTACGTAGGCTGTACAGACTCATCATCTAGAAGTTCTATATATACAATTCTCAAGGTATGTCACCGTTCTATATATAAACCACACATACCATCATGTTATGTAGGCTGTACAGACTCATCATCTAGAAGTTCTATATATACAATTCTCAAGGTATGTCACCGTTCTATATATAAACCACACATACCATCATGTTACGTAGGCTGTACAGACTCATCATCTAGAAGTTCTATATATACAATTCTCAAGGTATGTCACCGTTCTATATATAAACCACACATACCATCATGTTATGTAGGCTGTACAGACTCATCATCTAGAAGTTCTATATTTACAATTCTCAAGGTATGTCACCATTCTATATATAAACCACACATACCATCATGTTACGTAGGCTGTACAGACTCATCATCTAGAAGTTCTATATATACAATTCTCAAGGTATGTCACCGTTCTATATATAAACCACACATACCATCATGTTATGTAGGCTGTACAGACTCATCATCTAGAAGTTCTATATTTACAATTCTCAAGGTATGTCACCATTCTATATATAAACCACACATACCATCATGTTACGTAGGCTGTACAGACTCATCATCTAGAAGTTCTATATATACAATTCTCAAGGTATGTCACCGTTCTATATATAAACCACACATACCATCATGTTACGTAGGCTGTACAGACTCATCATCTAGAAGTTCTATATATACAATTCTCAAGGTATGTCACCGTTCTATATATAAACCACACATACCATCATGTTACGTAGGCTGTACAGACTCATCATCTAGAAGTTCTATATATACAATTCTCAAGGTATGTCACCGTTCTATATATAAACCACACATACCATCATGTTACGTAGGCTGTACAGACTCATCATCTAGAAGTTCTATATATACAATTCTCAAGGTATGTCACTGTTCTATATATAAACCACACATACCATCATGTTACGTAGGCTGTACAGACTCATCATCTAGAAGTTCTATATATACAATTCTCAAGGTATGTCACCGTTCTATATATAAACCACACATACCATCATGTTATGTAGGCTGTACAGACTCATCATCTAGAAGTTCTATATATACAATTCTCAAGGTATGTCACCATTCTATATATAAACCACACATACCATCATGTTACGTAGGCTGTACAGACTCATCATCTAAAAGTTCTATATATATAATTCTCAAGGTATGTCACCATTCTATATATAAACCACACATACCATCATGTTACGTAGGCTGTACAGACTCATCATCTAGAAGTTCTATATATACAATTCTCAAGGTATGTCACCGTTCTATATATAAACCACACATACCATCATGTTACGTAGGCTGTACAGACTCATCATCTAGAAGTTCTATATATACAATTCTCAAGGTATGTCACCGTTCTATATATAAACCACACATACCATCATGTTACGTAGGCTGTACAGACTCATCATCTAGAAGTTCTATATATACAATTCTCAAGGTATGTCACCGTTCTATATATAAACCACACATACCATCATGTTACGTAGGCTGTACAGACTCATCATCTAGAAGTTCTATATATACAATTCTCAAGGTATGTCACCGTTCTATATATAAACCACACATACCATCATGTTACGTAGGCTGTACAGACTCATCATCTAGAAGTTCTATATATACAATTCTCAAGGTATGTCACCGTTCTATATATAAACCACACATACCATCATGTTACGTAGGCTGTACAGACTCATCATCTAGAAGTTCTATATATACAATTCTCAAGGTATGTCACCGTTCTATATATAAACCACACATACCATCATGTTACGTAGGCTGTACAGACTCATCATCTAGAAGTTCTATATATACAATTCTCAAGGTATGTCACCGTTCTATATATAAACCACACATACCATCATGTTACGTAGGCTGTACAGACTCATCATCTAGAAGTTCTATATATACAATTCTCAAGGTATGTCACCGTTCTATATATAAACCACACATACCATCATGTTACGTAGGCTGTACAGACTCATCATCTAGAAGTTCTATATATACAATTCTCAAGGTATGTCACTGTTCTATATATAAACCACACATACCATCATGTTACGTAGGCTGTACAGACTCATCATCTAGAAGTTCTATATATACAATTCTCAAGGTATGTCACCATTCTATATATAAACCACACATACCATCATGTTACGTAGGCTGTACAGACTCATCATCTAGAAGTTCTATATATACAATTCTCAAGGTATGTCACCATTCTATATATAAACCACACATACCATCATGTTACATAGGCTGTACAGACTCATCATCTAGAAGTTCTATATATACAATTCTCAAGGTATGTCACCGTTCTATATATAAACCACACATACCATCATGTTACGTAGGCTGTACAGACTCATCATCTAAAAGTTCTATATATACAATTCTCAAGGTATGTCACCGTTCTATATATAAACCACACATACCATCATGTTACGTAGGCTGTACAGACTCATCATCTAGAAGTTCTATATATACAATTCTCAAGGTATGTCACCGTTCTATATATAAACCACACATACCATCATGTTATGTAGGCTGTACAGACTCATCATCTAAAAGTTCTATATATACAATTCTCAAGGTATGTCACCGTTCTATATATAAACCACACATACCATCATGTTACGTAGGCTGTACAGACTCATCATCTAGAAGTTCTATATATACAATTCTCAAGGTATGTCACCGTTCTATATATAAACCACACATACCATCATGTTATGTAGGCTGTACAGACTCATCATCTAAAAGTTCTATATATACAATTCTCAAGGTATGTCACCGTTCTATATATAAACCACACATACCATCATGTTATGTAGGCTGTACAGACTCATCATCTAGAAGTTCTATATATACAATTCTCAAGGTATGTCACCGTTCTATATATAAACCACACATACCATCATGTTAAGTAGGCTGTACAGACTCATCATCTAGAAGTTCTATATATACAATTCTCAAGGTATGTCACCATTCTATATATAAACCACACATACCATCATGTTACGTAGGCTGTACAGACTCATCATCTAGAAGTTCTATATATACAATTCTCAAGGTATGTCACCGTTCTATATATAAACCACACATACCATCATGTTACGTAGGCTGTACAGACTCATCATCTAGAAGTTCTATATATACAATTCTCAAGGTATGTCACCATTCTATATATAAACCACACATACCATCATGTTACGTAGGCTGTACAGACTCATCATCTAGAAGTTCTATATATACAATTCTCAAGGTATGTCACCGTTCTATATATAAACCACACATACCATCATGTTACGTAGGCTGTACAGACTCATCATCTAGAAGTTCTATATATACAATTCTCAAGGTATGTCACCGTTCTATATATAAACCACACATACCATCATGTTACGTAGGCTGTACAGACTCATCATCTAGAAGTTCTATATATACAATTCTCAAGGTATGTCACCGTTCTATATATAAACCACACATACCATCATGTTACGTAGGCTGTACAGACTCATCATCTAGAAGTTCTATATATACAATTCTCAAGGTATGTCACCGTTCTATATATAAACCACACATACCATCATGTTACGTAGGCTGTACAGACTCATCATCTAGAAGTTCTATATATACAATTCTCAAGGTATGTCACCGTTCTATATATAAACCACACATACCATCATGTTACGTAGGCTGTACAGACTCATCATCTAGAAGTTCTATATATACAATTCTCAAGGTATGTCACCATTCTATATATAAACCACACATACCATCATGTTACGTAGGCTGTACAGACTCATCATCTAGAAGTTCTATATATACAATTCTCAAGGTATGTCACCATTCTATATATAAACCACACATACCATCATGTTACGTAGGCTGTACAGACTCATCATCTAGAAGTTCTATATATACAATTCTCAAGGTATGTCACTGTTCTATATATAAACCACACATACCATCATGTTACGTAGGCTGTACAGACTCATCATCTAGAAGTTCTATATATACAATTCTCAAGGTATGTCACCGTTCTATATATAAACCACACATACCATCATGTTATGTAGGCTGTACAGACTCATCATCTAGAAGTTCTATATATACAATTCTCAAGGTATGTCACCGTTCTATATATAAACCACACATACCATCATGTTACGTAGGCTGTACAGACTCATCATCTAGAAGTTCTATATATACAATTCTCAAGGTATGTCACCGTTCTATATATAAACCACACATACCATCATGTTACGTAGGCTGTACAGACTCATCATCTAAAAGTTCTATATATACAATTCTCAAGGTATGTCACTGTTCTATATATAAACCACACATACCATCATGTTACGTAGGCTGTACAGACTCATCATCTAGAAGTTCTATATATACAATTCTCAAGGTATGTCACCATTCTATATATAAACCACACATACCATCATGTTACGTAGGCTGTACAGACTCATCATCTAGAAGTTCTATATATACAATTCTCAAGGTATGTCACTGTTCTATATATAAACCACAGATACCATCATGTTACGTAGGCTGTACAGACTCATCATCTAGAAGTTCTATATATACAATTCTCAAGGTATGTCACTGTTCTATATATAAACCACACATACCATCATGTTACGTAGGCTGTACAGACTCATCATCTAGAAGTTCTAGTCTTATTTGTGTTGGAGGTATGCTGTCATTACAACATTGTCTTATTTGTGTTGGAGGTATGCTGTCATTACAACATTGTCTTATTTGTGTTGGAGGTATGCTGTCATTACAACATTGTCTTATTTGTGTTGGAGGTATGCTGTCATTACAACATTGTCTTATTTGTGTTGGAGGTATGCTGTCATTACAACATTGTCTTATTTGTGTTGGAGGTATGCTGTCATTACAACATTGTCTTATTTGTGTTGGAGGTATGCTGTCATTACAACATTGTCTTATTTGTGTTGGAGGTATGCTGTCATTACAACATTATCTTATTTGGATTTTTCATTTTAGAATAGATTTAAATGAGCTTTGAATTACAAGTTATCGATCTACTCATGGGAGTTTGTTTGGAAGACATTTTTCTTTATGTTTAAAACTGACTTTATTTTTTGCTGTTTGCAGGATGCAGATGTTGATGGAGTACAAGGAGGATATATAGAGGTTTGTGGACTGTTATCTGTGGAATATAATGGGGAACCAGAAGCCAAGGTCAATGGAATATGTTTAACCTCTCTTGTGACAATGACAAGTTCTGCATTACCAAAAACAGGAAATAAAGATTATTCTTGGCATCACATGACAACTTCACCGCTGAAGGACGACTTGTTGAAGAAAATTAAGGAGGAATGCTTTGTCAAGTTTATTGATTTATACTAGATTATAATTCTACAATCTAAACACATATGGCAGTTTTCTGCATTTATATACAAAATTGTTGTGCCTACTTAAAATCAGGGTTTGTTTCAAATTATTGGTATAATGGTGAATCATTGTTTCAAATTATTGGTGTATTGGTGAATCATTGTTTCAAATTATTGATATAATGATGAATCATTATTTCAAATTATTGGTGTATTGGTGAATCATTGTTTCAAATTATTGGTCGATTGGTCAATCATTACATGTCTTCTTCATACAACTGTTAATCTTTTATTGATATACAATTGACATTTTCAAGATTGTAATTTCCAACATATTTTCAATTAGTACACATCAGCGTTATATGTTCAAATAATGTTAACATCTACTCAGTGGGGGACCATTAAAGGCAGGCCAAGTTTGATTTTGGACTTTTACACTTTTTGGTTCTGGAGTTGTGCCCCTTGATTTGCAAAAAAACTGACAAATGACATTTGTTTTCTGTACTTCATGTTTTAGACATGAGTTCATAGGCCAAGTTCAAATCTGCTTAATATTCCATATATGATTTCAGAGCTATGCCCCTGTTTACTGTAGCTGGATTTTAGCTGGAGAAAGGGACATCTATCTTCTTTGGACACATTTTTTCATTATTTTATGCTTTTTAAAAAGTGTAGAAAGACAGTAATTCCTTTTCAGGTAATCCAGTAAAATAGCACTTCCATCTTTTTGATTAAGAGTTTTGACTGAACATACAAACACAAATGCAAAAACCATTTTATAGTATAAGAAGCATGTATCATGTAACAATACACTGCCTTTTGTTGTTATCTTTAACAACTTCCTCTGCCTCGTTTCTGTTATCTCTAACAACTTCCTCTGCCTCGTTTCTGTTATCTTTAACAACTTCCTCTGCCTCGTTTCTGTTATCTCTAACAACTTCCTCTGCCTCGTTTCTGAATCTACATGTTTTTCTTTTTTATTGCACATAGAGAAGAGCCTATGAATTATTTTCCTTTTACTGTAATTGTTGCTCTAAATGATTGTTTTATGATATATATATTAGTGGTGCACGGATCATCTGAAACATCGACTACTAGTAATCAGTCGAACGTCAGCATTCGATCCGATGATTGATTCTTAAAACTTGTGTTCGATTCTGATTCCTAATGTTTAAATATACTTTATTCTTTGATTTTGTCTACATACTGACAGACATTTTGCAGTTTTACCCCAGCACACTTCTGACATTCAGTCATTACTCATGTATGAACTAGTTTATTATTTATCTACTGTCTGGACTAGTCCATTTTATGACAGGTGTTACTCAATGAAAACCGATGTTTTGATTTGTTTTGAGCAGCCTCTAATGCTTTCAGAGGACCCTGGTGGCTCAATGAGTTAGGTAGTTGGATTACCTGACAACTCCTACAAGCCTATGACCAATACGGCTTGGGTTTGCCACCGGCTTTGTAAATTACAAAAAAGGATGCACTCGACTCGCAGCTGCAAGTGATAAAGTTTACCAGTTGCTTGCCCATGGTCGGTGGTTCTCTCCGGGTACTACGTCTTCTTCCACCACTAAAACTGGTCACCATGATATAGCTGAAATATTGCTGAAAGTGGTATTAAGCACCAAAAATCAATCAATCAATCTAATGTTTTCAAATTGTAACAGTTCATTCTGAAGACGATCACCAGCAATAAATCTCAAGATTCTTGAATAAAATATTAAAAGTTATTAACATTCTATTTAACAGAAATGTTTCAACAACTATGTTTTCTATTTAACATTCTATTTAACAGAAATGTTTCAACAACTATGTTTTCTATTTAACATTCTATTTAACAGAAATGTTTCAACAACTATGTTTTCTATTTAACATTCTATTTAACAGAAATGTTTCAACAACTATGTTTTCTATTTAACATTCTATTTAACAGAAATGTTTCAACAACTATGTTTTCTATTTAACATTCTATTTAACAGAAATGTTTCAACAACTATGTTTTCTATTTAACATTCTATTTAACAGAAATGTTTCAACAACTATGTTTTCTATTTAACATTCTATTTAACAGAAATGTTTCAACAACTATGTTTTCTATTTAACATTCTATTTAACAGAAATGTTTCAACAACTATGTTTTCTATTTAACATTCTATTTAACAGAAATGTTTCAACAACTATGTTTTCTATTTAACATTCTATTTAACAGAAATGTTTCAACAACTATGTTTTCTATTTAACATTCTATTTAACAGAAATGTTTCAACAACTATGTTTTCTATTTAACATTCTATTTAACAGAAATGTTTCAACAACTATGTTTTCTATTTAACATTCTATTTAACAGAAATGTTTCAACAACTATGTTTTCTATTTAACATTCTATTTAACAGAAATGTTTCAACAACTATGTTTTCTATTTAACATTCTATTTAACAGAAATGTTTCAACAACTATGTTTTCTATTTAACATTCTATTTAACAGAAATGTTTCAACAACTATGTTTTCTATTTAACATTCTATTTAACAGAAATGTTTCAACAACTATGTTTTCTATTTAACATTCTATTTAACAGAAATGTTTCAACAACTATGTTTTCTAAGATTTGAAGTGTTCCGGTCAGTATATTTTAAAATAATCAGCGACCACAGCAAATGAAAAAATAGTCTCGGTTCTTATGCGATAGAATTTTATTCAACTCTTTACTTTTATCACTCATTCTCTTGAGGAGTAATATTACAGTCGATAAATACATTTAGTAGGTAATTGTCATTTTGACATTGCAGGATAACGGTGAAAGAAGTAGGAAAAGCTCATCAAAGGCTTGCTTTTCTATCTGTTTCTAAAGCTTGTACAAATAAATTTGATATTTTGCAACAATATATGTATATAATATTGTCTATTTTCATTCCTGATCAACCTGAAAGAACATGTAAACAAATAGAAGACAATGGTGGTATATTTGTGTTATTTGATATCTTGGTAAACCTTATTTTTAATCGTTATTTGTTACCTTGTTTATATATATATATATATATTTATTTTTTTATTGTGATATTTTAATTTGATGTTATTGTACGGGTATTTTGTGTCGCTGTTACCGTCTGCAAAATCTGTTCTTAATTGGAGGAAGCAGACAGTTATTATATGTTCACAAAAATATTACAGTTGTATTATGTTGTGGTGCTGTCGTTGTTGTCACCCGTCTGTAGACAGAATAGTGCCGTGGGATAACTTAAGTTCTAGTTGTCAGATCCTTCTGAATTTTGAACACAATGATCCATAGCACTGAATAAAGGTTGGTATTGTAATCCTATCTGTTTCCAAATGAGGCCCTAAGGTTAATAAATATATGTTTCTGTTATTAGTACATGGAGAGTTTATTTTTCATTTGATTTTGATGGTTTGGTTTAATTAATTCCTTAGGAAAATCCCTTTCAGAAAAATACATATAGATGTATATAGCTATAACAATTTTTGACATCAACGGAGAAATGAATTTTTTTTTTTTTAACTTTTAAAATTTTATCCAATTTTTATGTTTTTTTTCGCTAAAGGATCATCTTAATGGGTTATTGATGGATATTTTTGGTATTTTATTTCAAAAAGGGGTCTGAAAGGAACCCAATTCCGAATATTGCATATTTGGAAGGCATATAGAATATTTTATTTTTCATCCAATTTCGATGGGTTTTTTTTTCTAGGAATTCATTGAACTGAGAGCTATAAGTATGTCAACGGGGCCAACAAAAGCCAAATTCCAAAATTTGAACTTTTTTTTCATCCAATGATAATGCAGTTTTTTGGGCAAAATGATCATATAGATTGGTTATTGATAGACCTTAAAGAATTGTTGTTTTGGTACATTATTTCGAAAAGGGGTCTAAAAGGGGATGAAATTCTGAAATTTCGCATACTAGTATTTAAAAGGTATATAGAATTTTTTTTTCATCCAATTTTGATATAGCTTTTTCCTTAAATTGATTGCTCTAGGAGCTTTCAGTGGTATGTCAACATATTTCCTCTATCTCTTACAGTTTCGGAGATAAAGTCAACTGAAAGGAGCCAACAAAAGTCAAATTCCAAAATTTGAACTTTTTTATTTTTCATCCAATTTTAATGCAGTGTTTTGCGAAATGTTTATGAGTTATTGATGAATCATAAAAAGATTGCTATTTTTATTTTGAAAAGGGGTCTAAAAGTGACCCAAATTTGGAAATTTTGCATATATGGAAGGCATCTTTAACACTTGAAATAGTAAAACAAGAAAATGTCAAAATTCAGTTGGTCCAGCAAATATCAGTTTCTAGCATATTTATTAACTGTGTCCAACACATTATAGTGTCCAGCTATTTACTGTGTCAAGCTTTTAATAGACACTTGTTCAACTTTTGTTGTTGATATGCTGTGGTCATACCTAGCCCTTTATTATCTCCTCGCCAACGAAGTTACGAAGGGATATAGTAACGCTACCGTCCGTCAGTCCGTCCTTCCGTAACATCCTTGTGAACACTCTAGAATCAACATCCTTCAATGGATTTTGACCAAACCTGGTACATACTTAGTCCTTAGGAGAATCTAGAACCCTATTGATTTTCAAGGTCAAAGGTCAAAGTCTAATTTTTAACCAGTAACATCCTTGTAAACACTCTAGAATCAACATCTTTCAATGGATTTTGACCAAACTTGGTACATACTTAGGAGAGTCTGGAACCCTATTGATTTTCAAGGTCAAAGGTCAAGGTCACAGGGTCTAATTTTTACCCTGTAACATCCTTGTGAACACTCTAGAATCCACATCCTTCAATGGATTTTGACCAAACTTGGTACATACTTAGTTCTTAAGAGAATCTGGAACCCTATTGATTTTCAAGGTCAAAGGTCAAGGTCACTGGGTCAAATTTTTAGGCGAGGGGATACACCACGCTTTGTGTTGCCCTTGTTTCAGGTGTTTTAAAGGTTTTCATGAATCATACATTTATGTTATCAACTAAAAATAAGTTATAGCGTAAACCAGAAGTTGACATTAAAGTATAATCCGAAACCAGGTGGAACCATTTATTGCATGACGATACGGATTTGGAAAAAATGTATAATGAAATGCAAAAGAATATTTCATTGAAATAAATTTGTAAATTAAAAATATGAAAACAGACATCATTCCATATACACTTATACAAACTGTTTTAGTTTTTTTGTTTAGTTTAATATCATAACCTCTGTATAAAGACTCCCTGTCTTATACAACCTTTTTAAGAATTCCCTTCACTGGTCACTACAAACAGGTTTGACTGTATATTGAAGACCTAAATATTGTTTAAATATTTTATGTTAATATTTTGAATTATACATGTACATGTAGTTGATAAGTTAGTTATTAAGGTAGAAAAAGAAGACGAAAATAAAATTTACTGAAATCTATGCATAATATCTATGAGAGTTCAGTGACACAAAATTGATGCCATCTACAGAAATATCTAATTTTATGTTAAAATTGCCTAATATGACTGCTTTTGTAATAATTCTATGTTTATTATATATTCTGTATAGATGTTGATAAAATGATAGCTTTGGTAGACTGAGTTTTCTGTAAGCATTATCATACATGCCAACCCTCGAGAGACTAAAAGCGGAGGGGTCTGGGGGGGGGGGGGCAGTTTGCCCTCCACCCTCGAAAATGTTTTTTCAGAAGGATGCAAAATGGTGCATTCTGTTGCATTTTGGATATACAATTTGTTCAGTCAAATCTTTAAATATAAATGTAGTATGAAAAAACCATGAAAAAGTGGACATATTCACTCAGACATTGATCTGTTGATGTTTAGGAATCATAAGTTCAAAATGTAGTGCTTCAAAACTTTATTTTAAATACCGTTTCTGATTGGTTTAATGATAAAGAATTGACCAATGGAAGTTTCCGGTACAAATTAAGAGGGAAACGATTACGGAAAGGGCCTAAATAATTTGGATTTGTACTCATTTTTATACGTCGTAGAAATCTACAAGAATAATCAACATATGAACAATTCACGATATATTTTTTTTACATCTTTTTTTTTTAAATCGGTAGGAAAACATCTAAAATCGGTAGGCGGTAGAAGACTTAAAAATTCGGTAGACTACCGCGTAAATCGGTAGGGTTGGCATGTATGCATTATATTTGTTATCATATTGTTACCGTGAAGTACTTTTTATTCATGGAGAACCAATTGTTGTTGAGTTCCTGGCTGAACCAATCCACAAATTTAAGAATCCATCCAAGTATAATGTTTTCTTTAATTGATGTGAATAGCATTAATAAAAAAAAATCTTTATATTTTTATAATATTTTTGGGGAAAATTCAGATTTTATTAATTTAAAAATCCATAGATATGTCTTATGTACTGTACATGTCCATCACTTGGAATCCATGGATTAAAATTCTTTTATCATGTAAAAAAAGATTCCAAATGGATACTCAGAAGCTGTAAATTGCAGAAGGACAGACAATGCAATCACAAAAAGACAAACAATAAATCTATAAAACATTACACACACAAAATCAGGAGGAACACGAACCCCACTGAAATATGAATGGTGACATCCAACTTTAAGGGTATTTGCAAATAGTCGTTCACAAAAATGACTGAAAACATCACCAAAAGATAACATTAAAGCAACTGAATAGTGACCTCTTTTATCTTTGAAAGCAATATGGTATGTGATTCCAAAATAAGAACCTCCTTGTATGGTGTTGGGTTATGGTATGTTCTGCTATTTTATTTCTCATCTTAAGTGATTTACTTGAATAATTATCAGGGTTTGGGTGATGTCATTACAAGACTTCATAACACAATCTGATTAAAATTATAATTATATGATATACACTAGACTCCATTAAACCTCAGACACAACTCCATTTTAATCTTGCAATCAAATGAACTTTGTCACTAACCAATGAAAATGCCATGGCCAATTTTTGCTACAAGCAGTGACAGAAACGTCATGAGTTTGGTTCAGGCAGTAACAGAAAAGTTATGAGTTTGGTTAAAGGCGGTAACAGAAGTCATGAGTTTGGTTACAGGCAGTAACAGAAAAGTCATGAGTTTGGTTACAGGCAGTAACAGAAAAGTCATGAGTTTGGTTACAGGCTGTAACAGAAGTCATGAGTTTGGTTACAGGCTGTAGCAGAAAAGTCATGAGTTTGGTTACTGGCTGTAATAGAAAAGTCATGAGTTTGGTTACTGGCTGTAACAGAAAAGTCATGAGTTTGGTTGCTGGCTGTAACAGAAAAGTCAAGAGTTTGGTTACAGGCAGTAACAGAAAAGTCATGAGTTTGGTTACAGGCAGTAACAGAAGTCATGAGTTTAGTTACAGGCAGTAACAGAAAAGTCATGAGTTTAGTTACAGGCAGTAACAGAAAAGTCATGAGTTTGGTTACAGACAGTAACAAGAAAAGTCATGAGTTTGGTTCAGGCTGTAACAGAAGTCATGAGTTTAGTTACAGACAGTAACAGAAAAGTCATGAGTTTGGTTCAGGCAGTAACAGAAGTCATGAGTTTATTTACAGGCAGTAACAGAAAAGTCATGAGTTTAGTTACAGGCAGTAACAGAAAAGTCATGAGTTTGGTTACAGGCAGTAACAGAAAAGTCATGAGTTTGGTTACAGGCAGTAACAGAAGTTGTGAGTTTGGTTACAGGCAGTAACAGAAGTTGTGAGTTTGGTTACTGGCTGTAACAGAAAAGTCATGAGTTTGGTTACAGGCAGTAATAGAAATGTCATGAGTTTGGTTACAGGCAGTAACAGAAAAGTCATGAGTTTGGGTATTGGCTGTAACAGAAAAGTCATGAGTTGGTTACAGACAGTAACAGAAAAGTCAAGAGTTTGGTTACGGGCTGTAACAGAAAAGTCATGAGTTTGGTTACAGGCAGTAACAGAAAAGTCATGAGTTTGATTACTGGCTGTAACAGAAAAGTCATGAGTTTGGTTACTGGCTGTAACAGAAAAGTCATGAGTTTGGTTACAGACTGTAACAGAAAAGTCATGAGTTTGGTTACAGGCAGTAACAGAAAAGTCATGAATTTGGTTACAGGCAGTAACAGAAAAGTCAAGAGTTTGGTTACTGGCTATAACAGAAAAGTCATGAGTTTGGTTACAAGCTGTAACAGAAAAGTCAAGAACTTGGTTACAGGCAGTAACAGAAAAGTCAAGAGTTTGGTTACAGGCAGTAACAGAAAAGTCATGAGTTTGGTTACAGGCAGTAACAGAATAGTGTGAGATAATATTTGATTCTTCTAGAGGACATGTTTGATGGAGTTTTGTTACATGTTAGTGGAGAGAAGCCTATTTTAATCAGATTGTTTCCTAACAACTCGCATCTCATTATTTTTATTTAATATTGTTATACTTATTGTTATTTTGATTTTTGTAATAAAGTTATTTTTTATGATTTAATGTTTATGCCTTTAACCAATTGGTGTCTTGAAAGAATTCATTCTGTAAGACCAGCTTTACTAGGTTACCAGGAAGGTAATATTAGAGAGTAAACTAGTATGTTTTTTTATGATTTTTTTCTCTCACAAAATTTCACCTGTTTAGCTGAATAAAAGACTTGGTGGTTTCACGATCAGTTGCTTGCATTGAGTACAGGAGTAGTTTCTTCAATACTGGTCTCTTCATGTCAAGGACTATACATTGCTTTTTATGGTTCCTGTCTTTACATGTAGCATTAAGGAGTAAGAGTAAGGACTGGTTGCTTCATGATAATGTGTCTAAATAGAAAGACATGTATACCTGAAGACTATTGTTTAAGTGAGGTAGCACAATTAATATAAGACCTGGTATTCCAGTACAAAATATAAATATAACTGAAAAATTCTTGTTAAACAACAATGTCTAACTCATTACAAAGTGCTGCATAATGAGCAAGTCATAATATTTATGTTTACCGACATCTGGGTGAGGCATATTGCTTTTGTCCCATCCATCACAAAAGTTTGTATGTGCAACCTCCTCCCCCACCCCTTTCCATTTGTAATGACAATTTCTGAAACCTTTGCATGCTTGCATATTGCCATACGAAGAGTTGTATATCATTACACCAATTTGGTCTATTTTGAAGAAGTTATTTCCCCTTCTCAAGTAGAATATTTCATCAAAAAAAGTTTATGCACAACTCCTCTTACATTTTCAATGGAATTCCTCAAACTTTACACTCTTGTATATTATGAAGATTCGTATATATTGCTACATCAGTTTGATCAGTTATATTCGTATATATTGCTACATCAGTTTGATCAGTTATATTCGTATATATTGTTACATCAGTTTGATCAGTTATGTTCGTATATATTGTTACATCAGTTTGATCAGTTATATTCGTATATATTGCTACATCAGTTTGATCAGTTATATTCGTATATATTGTTACATCAGTTTGATCAGTTATGTTCGTATATATTGTTACATCAGTTTGATCAGTTATATTCGTATATATTGCTACATCAGTTTGATCAGTTATATTCGTATATATTGCTACATCAGTTTGATCAGTTATCTTCGTATATATTGTTACATCAGTTTGATCAGTTATATTCGTATATATAGTTACATCAGTTTGATCAGTTATATTCGTATATATTGTTACATCAGTTTGATCAGTTATATTCGTATATATTGTTACATCAGTTTGATCAGTTATATTTGTATATATTGTTACATCAGTTTGATCAGTTATATTCGTATATATAGTTACATCAGTTTGATCAGTTATATTCGTATATATTGTTACATCAGTTTGATCAGTTATATTCGTATATATAGTTACATCAGTTTGATCAGTTATATTCGTATATATTGCTACATCAGTTTGATCAGTTATATTCGTATATATTGTTACATCAGTTTGATCAGTTATATTCGTATATATTGTTACACCAGTTTGATCAGTTATGTTTGTATATATTGTTACACCAGTTTGATCAGTTATATTCGTATATATTGTTACATCAGTTTGATCAGTTATATTTGTATATATTGTTACATCAGTTTGATCAGTTATATTCGTATATATTGTTACATCAGTTTGATCAGTTATATTCGTATATATTGCTACATCAGTTTGATCAGTTATATTCGTATATATTGTTACATCAGTTTGATCAGTTATATTCGTATATATTGTTACATCAGTTTGATCAGTTATATTCGTATATATTGCTACATCAGTTTGATCAGTTATATTCATATATATTGTTACATCAGTTTGATCAGTTATATTCGTATATAATGTTACATCAGTTTGATCAGTTATCTTCGTATATATTGTTACATCAGTTTGATCAGTTATATTCGTATATATTGCTACATCAGTTTGATCAGTTATATTCGTATATATTGTTACATCAGTTTGATCAGTTATCTTCGTATATATTGTTACATCAGTTTGATCAGTTATATTCATATATATTGTTACATCAGTTTGATCAGTTATCTTCGTATATATTGTTACATCAGTTTGATCAGTTATATTCGTATATATTGTTACATCAGTTTGATCAGTTATATTCGGATATATTGTTACATCAGTTTGATCAGTTATATTCGTATATATTGTTACACCAGTTTGATCAGTTATATTTGTATATATTGTTACATCAGTTTGATCAGTTATGTTTGTATATATTGTTACATCAGTTTGATCAGTTATATTCGTATATATTGTTACATCAGTTTGATCAGTTATATTTGTATATATTGTTACATCAGTTTAATCAGTTATATTCGTATATATTGTTACATCAGTTTGATCAGTTATGTTCGTATATATTGTTACATCAGTTTGATCAGTTATATTCGTATATATTGCTACATCAGTTTGATCAGTTATATTCGTATATATTGTTACATCAGTTTGATCAGTTATGTTCGTATATATTGTTACATCAGTTTGATCAGTTATATTCGTATATATTGCTACATCAGTTTGATCAGTTATATTCGTATATATTGTTACATCAGTTTGATCAGTTATGTTCGTATATATTGTTACATCAGTTTGATCAGTTATATTCGTATATATTGCTACATCAGTTTGATCAGTTATATTCGTATATATTGCTACATCAGTTTGATCAGTTATCTTCGTATATATTGTTACATCAGTTTGATCAGTTATATTCGTATATATAGTTACATCAGTTTGATCAGTTATATTCGTATATATTGTTACATCAGTTTGATCAGTTATATTCGTATATATTGTTACATCAGTTTGATCAGTTATATTTGTATATATTGTTACATCAGTTTGATCAGTTATATTCGTATATATAGTTACATCAGTTTGATCAGTTATATTCGTATATATTGTTACATCAGTTTGATCAGTTATATTCGTATATATAGTTACATCAGTTTGATCAGTTATATTCGTATATATTGCTACATCAGTTTGATCAGTTATATTCGTATATATTGTTACATCAGTTTGATCAGTTATATTCGTATATATTGTTACACCAGTTTGATCAGTTATGTTTGTATATATTGTTACATCAGTTTGATCAGTTATATTCGTATATATTGTTACATCAGTTTGATCAGTTATATTTGTATATATTGTTACATCAGTTTGATCAGTTATATTCGTATATATTGTTACATCAGTTTGATCAGTTATATTCGTATATATTGCTACATCAGTTTGATCAGTTATATTCGTATATATTGTTACATCAGTTTGATCAGTTATATTCGTATATATTGTTACATCAGTTTGATCAGTTATATTCGTATATATTGCTACATCAGTTTGATCAGTTATATTCATATATATTGTTACATCAGTTTGATCAGTTATATTCGTATATAATGTTACATCAGTTTGATCAGTTATCTTCGTATATATTGTTACATCAGTTTGATCAGTTATATTCGTATATATTGCTACATCAGTTTGATCAGTTATATTCGTATATATTGTTACATCAGTTTGATCAGTTATCTTCGTATATATTGTTACATCAGTTTGATCAGTTATATTCATATATATTGTTACATCAGTTTGATCAGTTATCTTCGTATATATTGTTACATCAGTTTGATCAGTTATATTCGTATATATTGTTACATCAGTTTGATCAGTTATATTCGGATATATTGTTACATCAGTTTGATCAGTTATATTCGTATATATTGTTACACCAGTTTGATCAGTTATATTTGTATATATTGTTACATCAGTTTGATCAGTTATGTTTGTATATATTGTTACATCAGTTTGATCAGTTATATTCGTATATATTGTTACATCAGTTTGATCAGTTATATTTGTATATATTGTTACATCAGTTTAATCAGTTATATTCGTATATATTGTTACATCAGTTTGATCAGTTATGTTCGTATATATTGTTACATCAGTTTGATCAGTTATATTCGTATATATTGCTACATCAGTTTGATCAGTTATATTCGTATATATTGTTACATCAGTTTGATCAGTTATATTTGTATATATTGTTACATCAGTTTGATCAGTTATATTCGTATATATTGCTACATCAGTTTGATCAGTTATATTCGTATATATTGTTACATCAGTTTGATCAGTTATATTCGTATATAATGTTACATCAGTTTGATCAGTTATCTTCGTATATATTGTTACATCAGTTTGATCAGTTATATTCGTATATATTGCTACATCAGTTTGATCAGTTATATTCGTATATATTGTTACATCAGTTTGATCAGTTATCTTCGTATATATTGTTACATCAGTTTGATCAGTTATATTCATATATATTGTTACATCAGTTTGATCAGTTATCTTCGTATATATTGTTACATCAGTTTGATCAGTTATATTCGTATATATTGTTACATCAGTTTGATCAGTTATATTCGTATATATTGTTACATCAGTTTGATCAGTTATATTCATATATATTGTTACATCAGTTTGATCAGTTATATTCGTATATATTGTTACATCAGTTTGATCAGTTATATTCGTATATATTGCTACATCAGTTTGATCAGTTATATTCGTATATATTGTTACATCAGTTTGATCAGTTATATTTGTATATATTGTTACATCAGTTTGATCAGTTATATTCGTATATATTGTTACATCAGTTTGATCAGTTATATTCGTATATATTGCTACATCAGTTTGATCAGTTATCTTCGTATATATTGTTACATCAGTTTGATCAGTTATATTCGTATATATTGCTACATCAGTTTGATCAGTTATATTCGTATATATTGCTACATCAGTTTGATCAGTTATATTCGTATATATTGTTACATCAGTTTAATCAGTTATGTTTGTATATATTGTTACATCAGTTTGATCAGTTATATTCGTATATATTGTTACATCAGTTTGATCAGTTATATTCGTATATATTGTTACATCAGTTTGATCAGTTATGTTCGTATATATTGTTACATCAGTTTGATCAGTTATATTCGTATATATTGTTACATCAGTTTGATCAGTTATATTCGTATATATTGCTACATCAGTTTGATCAGTTATATTCGTATATATTGCTACATCAGTTTGATCAGTTATATTCGTATATATTGCTACATCAGTTTGATCATTTATATTCGTATATATTGCTACATCAGTTTGATCAGTTATATTCGTATATATTGTTACATCAGTTTGATCAGTGATGTTCGTATATATTGTTACATCAGTTTGATCAGTTATCTTCGTATATATTGTTACATCAGTTTGATCAGTTATATTCGTATATATTGTTACATCAGTTTGATCAGTTATATTCGTATATATTGCTACATCAGTTTGATCAGTTATCTTCGTATATATTGTTACATCAGTTTGATCAGTTATATTCATATATATTGTTACATCAGTTTGATCAGTTATCTTCGTATATATTGTTACATCAGTTTGATCAGTTATATTCGTATATATTGCTACATCAGTTTGATCACTTATCTTCGTATATATTGTTACATCAGTTTGATCAGTTATATTCGTATATATTGTTACATCAGTTTGATCAGTTATATTCGTATATATTGCTACATCAGTTTGATCAGTTATATTCGTATATATTGCTACATCAGTTTGATCAGTTATATTCGTATATATTGTTACATCAGTTTGATCAGTTATATTCGTATATATTGTTACACCCAGTTTGATCAGTTATCTTCGTATATATTGTTACATCAGTTTGATCAGTTATATTCGTATATATTGTTACATCAGTTTGATCAATTATATTCGTATATATTGTTACATCAGTTTGATCAGTTATATTCGTATATATATTGTTACATCAGTTTGATCAGTTATATTCGTATATATTGCTACATCAGTTATGTTCGTATATATTGCTACATCAGTTTGATCAGTTATCTTCGTATATATTGTTACATCAGTTTGATCAGTTATATTCGTATATATTGTTACATCAGTTTGATCAGTTATATTCGTATATATTGTTACATCAGTTTGATCAGTTATATTCGTATATATTGCTACATCAGTTTGATCAGTTATATTCGTATATATTGCTACATCAGTTTGATCAGTTATGTTCGTATATATTGTTACATTAGTTTGATCAGTTATCTTCGTATATATTGTTACATCAGTTTGATCAGTTATATTCGTATATATTGTTACATCAGTTTGATCAGTTATATTCGTATATATTGCTACATCAGTTTGATCAGTTATATTCGTATATATTGTTACATCAGTTTAATCAGTTATATTCGTATATATTGTTACATCAGTTTGATCAGTTATATTCGTATATATTGCTACATCAGTTATATTTGTATATATTGTTACATCAGTTTGATCAGTTATGTTCGTATATATTGTTACATCAGTTTGATTAGTTATATTCGTATATATTGTTACATCAGTTTGATCAGTTATCTTCGTATATATTGTTACATCAGTTTGATCAGTTATGTTCGTATATATTGTTACATCAGTTTGATCAGTTATATTCGTATATATTGTTACATCAGTTTGATTAGTTATATTCATATATATTGTTACATCAGTTTGATCAGTTATCTTCGTATATATTGTTACATCAGTTTGATCAGTTATATTCGTATATATTGTTACATCAGTTTGATCAGTTATATTCGTATATATTGTTACATCAGTTTGATCAGTTATATTCGTATATATTGTTACATCAGTTTGATCAGATATATTCGTATATATTGTTACATCAGTTTGATCAGTTATATTCGTATATATTGCTACATCAGTTTGATCAGTTATCTTCGTATATATTGTTACATCAGTTTGATCAGTTATATTCGTATATATTGCTACATCAGTTTGATCAGTTATCTTCGTATATATTGTTACATCAGTTTGATCAGTTATATTCGTATATATTGCTACATCAGTTTGATCAGTTATATTCGTATATATTGTTACATCAGTTTGATCAATTATATTCGTATATATTGCTACATCAGTTTGATCAGTTATATTCGTATATATTGTTACATCAGTTTGATCAGTTATATTCGTATATATTGCTACATCAGTTTGATCAGTTATATTCGTATATATTGTTACATCAGTTTGATCAGTTATCTTCGTATATATTGTTACATCAGTTTGATCAGTTATATTCGTATATATTGTTACATCAGTTTGATCAGTTATATTCGTATATATTGCTACATCAGTTTGATCAGTTATATTCGTATATATTGTTACATCAGTTTGATCAGTTATATTCGTATATATTGCTACATCAGTTTGATCATTTATATTCGTATATATTGCTACATCAGTTTGATCAGTTATATTTGTATATATTGTTACATCAGTTTGATCAGTTATATTTTGAATGAGTTATTGTACTTCTTCACTTAGACATTTTCATGAAGAATGTGTTCATGCTACTTTAAATGGGAATTTATCAAAACTTTGCATTTCCATTATGAAGACTCACGTATTCTTACAGAAGTTATTTTATTTCCCTTTTCACATTTCATCAAAACTTTTGTAGGCACAACTCCTTATTTTTAATGCACCCTTAGGAACATAATTATTTTAAAATGATTGTTATCTGAAACTACAGAACTATTTGAAAGAAAAAAATGATGGAGTGTGCCTTAGATTGTTCTTTGTAGAATATACGTTTTTGAGTTAGTCAGATATCCAAGATAGCCTCGACTCCATGGTAGGGCATATTTTAACCTAGAAACATATGGGTAAAAATGGAGAGAAAAATCCAGAAACTAGATATTCGATTGGACGCAAACTGTACATGAATAATAATCCCTTACACGATTATATATTTTTTTTCATAAAAGATGATCGAACAGGACAAAGGACTCTTATGGGAAAACAATAAAAAAATATTTCTATTTGAAACCAGTATTTAGGGACGGGCCATTTAGCTTGAAGCAGGGGGGGTGGGGGGGGGGGGGACTTTTCTGACCCTATAGTTGAAGTTAATGCAGTGGTACGTCACTTCCGTCAGCCATGGTTCCTTATGCGAAAAATTTGGCAATAAATGTGAAAATCTTAAAATTCTGGAGAACTGGGCAATCATATGCACAAAACAAAAACAGGGGCAAAAAGATGCGTCTTTTAGGAATGAATACATGTCCTAGTTTGAATGACATAATGGAAATAAGGTGCAATAAATGTACTCGAAGCGAGCAGGAGTACGATTTTTAAACCTGCCAAGTTGCATGCCTTGTAGATTATTAGTATCTATATAGATAGGGTCGACTCATGCAATTTGATGTTAACATAAGATTGTATGAATATTGACACGAACAAGTTAAAATAAGGAAAAAGAGATGAAATAATAAAGAAATAAAGAAATTTTATTGAAAATAAAATTGTAAACAGAAAGTTAGAAAAAGGGGGGTGGTCCGTGCAACGAGCGCCTGTGGTATTCGTAACCTCTAGGTGCTAGCAATACGTGATTAATTTCCGTAAAATAGGTGTCCATGTCCGGAAACCGGTTGATCATTTAGTCACAACTTCCGCCCGTCGTACTTGTAGAACCCAGGCTACGAATACGTTTCCGTCGTATTCGTAGCCTGCGCCTTTGAAATACTATTAGGAAGAGGGTTCGATATACCATGGGTAGGAGGTTTGAAATACTATTAGAAAGGGGGTTCGATATACCATGGGTAGGAGGTTTGAAATACAATTAGGAAGGGGGTTCGATATACCATAGGTAGGGGGTTCGATAAACCATTGGGAAGGGGGTTCGATATACCATGGGTAAGAGGTTTCGAAATATCATTAGGAAGGGGGTTCGATATACCATGGGTAGGAGGTTTGAAATACTATT
Organism: Bathymodiolus septemdierum; assembly: GCA_963383655.1. NCBI lineage: Eukaryota > Metazoa > Mollusca > Bivalvia > Mytilida > Modiolidae > Bathymodiolus > Bathymodiolus septemdierum. The sequence goes on from OY726517.1 coordinate 158,235,507, forward strand.
AGGAAGGGGGTTCGATATACCATGGATAGGAGGTTTGAAATATTATTAGGAAGGGGAATCGATATACCATGGGTAGGAGGTTCGATAAACCATTGGGAAGGGGGATCGCTATACCATGAGTAGGAAGTTTGAAATACTATTAGGAAGGGGTTCGGTATACCATGGGTAGGAGGTTTGAAATATCATTAGAAAGGGGGTTCGATATGCCATGGGTAGGGGTTCGAAATATCATTAGGAAGGGGGTTCGATATGCCATGGGTAGGAAGTTTGAAATACTATTAGGAAGGGGGTTCAATATATCATGGATAGGAGGCTTGAAATACTATTAGGAAGAGGGTTCGATATACCATGGGTAGGAGGTTCGAAATATCATTAGGAAGGGGGTTCGATATGCCATGGGTAGGAAGTTTGAAATACTATTAGGAAGGGGGTTCAATATATCATGGATAGGAGGCTTGAAATACTATTAGGAAGAGGGTTCGATATACCATGGGTAGGAGGTTCGAAATATCATTAGGAAGGGGGTTCAATATACCATGGGTAGAGGTTTGAAATACTATTAGGAAGGGGATTCGATACACACACCTATAATGAAATAACACAAGACGTACGACAATATATACAGGACAAGACACAATCATACAAACTTGCATACACATGCTCTAACTGACACACACCTGTATAAATGAAATAACATAAGACGTACGACAATATATACAGGACAACACACACAATCATACAAACTTTCATACACATGCTCTAACTGACACACACCTGTATAAATGAAATAACATAAGACGTACGACAATACATACAGAACAAGACACACGATCATACAAACTTTCATACACATGCTCTAACTGACACACACCTGTATAAATGAAATAACATAAGACGTACGACAATATATACAGGACAACACACACAATCATACAAACTTTCATACACATGCTCTAACTGACACACACCTGTATAAATGAAATAACATAAGACGTACGACAATATATACAGAACAAGACACACGATCATACAAACTTTCATACACATGTTCTCACTGACACACACCTGTATAAATGAAATAACATAAGACGTACGACAATATATACAGGACAAGACACACGATCATACAAACTTTCATACACATGCTCTAACTGACACACACCTAGAGTGAAATAACATAAGACGTACGACAATATATACAAGACAACACACAATCATACAAACTTTCATACACATGCTCTCACTGACACACACATATAATGAAATAACACAAGACGTACGACAATATATACAGGACAAGACACAATCATACAAACTTTCATGCACATGCTCTCACTGACACACACCTATAATGAAATAACACAAGACGTACGACAATATATACAGGACAAGACACAATCATACAAATTTTCATACACATGCTCTCACTGACACACACATATAATGAAATAACACAAGAAGTACGACAATATATACAGTACAAGACACACAATCATACAAACTTTCATACACATGCTCTCACTTACACCTATAATGAAATAACATAAGAAGTACGACAATATATACAGGACAAGAGACACACACATACAAACTTTCATACACATGCTCTCACTGACACACCTATAATGAAATAACACAAGACGTACGACAATATATACAGGACAACACACACAATCATACAAACTTTCATACACATGCTCTAACTGACACACACCTGTATAAATGAAATAACATAAGACGTACGACAATATATACAGAACAAGACACACGATCATACAAACTTTCATACACATGTTCTCACTGACACACACCTGTATAAATGAAATAACATAAGACGTACGACAATATATACAGGACAAGACACACGATCATACAAACTTTCATACACATGCTCTAACTGACACACACCTAGAGTGAAATAACATAAGACGTACGACAATATATACAAGACAACACACAATCATACAAACTTTCATACACATGCTCTCACTGACACACACATATAATGAAATAACACAAGAAGTACGACAATATATACAGGACAAGACACAATCATACAAACTTTCATGCACATGCTCTCACTGACACACACCTATAATGAAATAACACAAGACGTACGACAATATATACAGGACAAGACACAATCATACAAACTTTCATACACATGCTCTCACTGACACACACATATAATGAAATAACACAAGAAGTACGACAACATATACAGTACAAAACACACAATCATACAAACTTTCATACACATGCTCTCACTTACACCTATAATGAAATAACATAAGAAGTACGACAATATATACAGGACAAGAGACACACACATACAAACTTTCATACACATGCTCTCACTGACACACCTATAATGAAATAACACAAGACGTACGACAATATATACAGGACAAGACACAATCATACAAACTTTCATACACATGCTCTGACTGGCACACGCCTATAATTGATTAACATAAGACGTACGACAATATTAAGATTTATGTCTATGCATAAATCCTATTTATTCGGCAAAACCGGAATATTATTCTTTATTTTAACATGACCCATTATTGGGTAATGCGAATTGCATCTTGGGTAATTCTTTCCAATTTGTGCGCGAAGCAGACAGCATGATTGTTTACAGATACAGAAACAATTTTTATAAATTCTGAAAAATCCTAATGTCAGGGAGTATTTTAATTATAATATTAAGTCGGTATATTGATCGGGAAAACTATTGTCATGTTACAAACAAACAAATGCTTTATTGTCAATCAAAACGCCCACAATGTCAATGAGCAGACGATATAATTTTTTTATAATTAAAAAAAAAAAAATAAAAAATCACAGTATACAATTGATTCACATAATATTTTTTTCATTGGAATGGATAGGACAATACAAAAAATAAATAAATAATAAAATCACAATTTTGTTTTATGAATGTCTGGCTACACACGTATTTTTAGACTTGTACAGGTAGCGTGCGGCGTGGTCACCACCGACCACGTGTCTAGCTTATTATGAGATGTGTGCTCAGAGTTTTAATTGGTTTAATCGAATGTTGATTTAGACACAATAAATGAATTTTAATCTGTCGGTTTGCTCGATCATGAGTGGACTTTCAGGTTTGATATCTCGCCCTCCCCTTTTTGGGGTCAATGTATGCTTGCCAAATCGGCAAATGTCGCCACGTGGCGTGATGCACACACAAAATAATAATATTAAGATTAAATGATGCACTTACTTATCTAAGCCAATGTTAAAACATCACTTTCCTGCAAAGTTCGGCCACAGTATTATAAAAAAAAAAAAAAACTTTGCGGGACATGTGCTTGGTCAGTTTGTGACTCTAGCCATAGGGGTAAACATTTACTACAGAAGACAACGATGCATATAAATTTGAGTATATAAAAGGGTATATACCGATGGTGGAGAAACATGATAATCGAATTTTTTTTAGTATATAATATGGTATACAGATGTGGCATATAACACGATTATCAGATACATTTCAGTAAACATGGTATGCAGTTGTTGCATATAATTAAATCAAAACATTTATTGGATAAAGCATAACTAAGTACATGTACACACTAATCATAATGTTGGTAATCCAATACATTCACAAGCATATATAAACATAGAGATAACACATAATAACATAATATTAAGTATTCAGATAAGACTATAATCTGTAGGGATGACCACATCAGTTAGATAATAATATTATCATTTTGGAAGCATAATAATTAGATAAGATTAAAATTATTATAATCATTTGAAAGTTTTTGTCAGTTACTTGAGGAAAGTTAAATATTTTTAAAGATTGAATCTCTGAGAGTAAGATTCTTTTAAATATAAGCAAATGCTATTTAAATCTTGGGATGAATTAGGATTGAGGAGACGGTTGATATATAACATAGTATACCGATGTTGCATGTAACTTGATTATCAGATAAATTTCAGTATATAACATTGGTATACCGATGGTTGTGAAAACATGATTATTAGATAAATTTCAGTATATAATGTGTTATACAGATGGTGCATAAAACATGATTATCAGATGTTTAATTGATATGTACTAATCTTTTTATCAAGTTTGGCCGATATGTACTGATCTTATTATCAGATGTTTAACTGATGTGTACTGATCTTATTTTCAGATGTTTAACTGATGTGAACTTATCTTATTATCAGATGTTTAACTGATGTCACTTACCTTAATTTCAGATGTTTAACTTATATGTACTAACTTATTATCAGATATTAGTTGATAATTACTAACCTTATTATCAGATGTTTAGCTGACATGAACCTACCTTATTATCAGATGTTAAACTGAAGTACTTACCTTATTATTAGATGTTTAGCTGATATGTACTTATATTATTGTCAGATTAGCTGATATGAATTTGCCTTGTGTCAGATGTTTAGCTCAGTTGATGTATTTATCTTATTTTCAGATATTTAGCTGATAATTACGAACCTTGTTCAGGGTTTCAGATTGGGGCAATTTTAGGTCATTGACCTAAAGATTTTAGAAATGGCCTAAATTTTTAGGACATTTTGGGTTACAAAAAATACATTATTAAGGCATGATTGATAGGAAATGCTGGTTTTAGGACAATTGTCCTGAACATGTCTGAGCATAGCAGAAACACTGCTTATTATCAGATGTTTAGCTGATATGTCTTATATTATTATAGGATGCTTAGCTGATATGAATTTATCCTATTATCGGATGTTTGGCTGACATGTACTTATATTATCATCGAATGTTTAGCTGATATGTACTTATCTTATTATCAGATGTTTTACTGATATTAGCTGATATTTACAGTACTTATATTATTAGCAGATGCTTAGCTGATATGTATTATATCTTATTTTCAGATGTTTAGCTGATATGTACTTATCTTAATTTCAGATGTTTAGCTGATATGTACTTATCTTATTATCAGATGTTTAGCTGATATGTACTTATCTTATTATCAGATGTTTAGCTGAAATGTACTTATCTTATCAGATGTTTAGCTGATATGTACTTCTTTATTATCAGATGCTTAGCTAATATTAATTTATCTTGTTTTTGGATGTTTGGCTGATGTGTACTTATAATATTATCAGATGTTTAGCTGATATGAACTTGTCTTATTATCAGATGTTTAGCTGATATGTACTTATCTTACTATCAGATGTTTAGCTGATAAGTACTAACCTTATCGGATGTTTGGCTGTTGTGTATTATCTTATTTTCAGATGTTTAACTGATAAGAACTTATCTTATTATCAGTTGTTTTAGCTGATGTGAACTTGTTTTATTTCAGATGTTTAGCTGATAATTACTATTAAACCTTATTATCAGACGTTTAGCTGTTAATAATAGTTATGTATTTATTTTAATTTCAAATGTTTTATCTGATATGTACTTATCTTATTTTCAGATGTTTAGCTGATATTTACTTATCTTATTTACAGATGCTTAGCTGCTAATGTACTTAGCTTGTTATCAGATGTTTAGCTGATGCGTACTTATATTATTTTCAGATGTTTAGCTGATACCTACTTATATTATTTTCAGATGTTTAGCCGATAGGTACATGTATACTTATATTATTTTTAGAATTAGATGTTTAGCTGATACATACTTATATTAATTTCAGATGTTTAGCTGATATGTACTTATATTATTGTCAGATGTTTAGCTGATATGTACTTACTATTAATTTCAGATGTTTAGCTGATATGTACTTATACAGTGAGTACGGCTGACGGCATACACTAATAAATGCTGAGCCAGGCTCAACATTTTCGCTGATGGTCTGCTAATTAACCCCAAGTTTTCTGTAACCTTAATACTTGGGAATTGGCATTTAAATGCTATCTAAGAATTATAACCAGATCAATTAAAGTATGGATAGTTGGATCCAGTATTGTGAAAGATGCCTTCATCGAAGCCCGTCGCACACCAGGTGACATTGATTTGGGGCTACAAGTATAAGTGGAGTGAAAATATAAGAATTACAGGTCTTAAGGTGTGGTTAGTTGGGTCATTCATTATTTAAACAGTAGTTATTGAGGTAAGCCATATATTGAGTTAAGAAACTGGCACGGGAGAATCCATTTGGAATTGGCTAGACTTGGGGATGAGCCTATAGCTATGGCTGCAGGGAAGACTTGGAATATAACTATGGTTTGAGAACCTACCCTAATTTATTTTCACTCATACCAGTGTCGACATTTTTCAAACTTTAGAAATAGTTTCATTATTACAAATTTACGAAAAGACCAATGTTCTGAAATTAAAACGAGTGCTTCTCAAAAACACACTAGAAAAATTATGTAAATTTATACAAGCTATAAATAAATCTATTGTTCTCTAGGATGTCTTACACCCCTGTCTCTGTTGTATATATATTGTAAATATATTTATATCCAGTCTTCGAAGTTAGACTTTCGAATTTACTGGCCCGAAAACTTCAAAATTAGAATATTTATATAGATTCTATTGAAAAAAATTAGCAAAAGTCACTGGCCGTGGGCCACTGCTAAAGTCGATGACTGTATATCCCCATTTAGCATTTGTTATTGTATATGTACGGTTGAATTTATATGGCTTATGAGATTAAAGATGATTAATTGAGTGGTAATGAATTATGATATTGGAAAATTATCTCTGAAAGAACTGAGGAAGAAACTAAATGATGAATTTAAGTGTGCCCAGAGAAAGTCGCAGGGGTCAGTTATATAATACCCTCCAAATAACACATAGAATCGAGAGGAGTAATATAAAAAAAAAAAAAAAAAAAAAAAAAGATAATAGGGTGCATTTTAATTATTTAGGTAGGGATGCATTACTGAGCACAATTTACAGGGCCCTTGAAACTAATGCAAGGTATATAAATTGTCTGGATGTGCAGAAACATTTTCACTCAACTACTATGTACATGGTAAATAATTGGTTTGTCAGTTTTAATTGACATTATCTTTACTTAATAATTTTACATTAATTGCAGTATTGGCACAGCATAACGCAGCTCCCCCCACATTGTGGCGGCTGTCTGGCAAGCTGAAAAGTTTCAGTTGCACAGCCAGTTTGGCATAATTCGCTGCGTTATATCGAACTTCAAGTCAATAACAAGCGTCTCTGTTCCCAGGGCGTCTTGGTTTTCAAATGGATAACATTAGTTACCTCTGTTTCCCAGGGCGACTTGTGATTTTCCTACAATTTCCATATTGATATTATCTATCTAGTTGTTGCCATTTACAAAATTCGGCAACCGTTGAACATTTGAAAGTACGAAGCTAGTTGTCTTCATTTAATCTAACTAACTATATATTTATACAAAATGTACTACTATCTATTTATTTATTTATGTATTTATCTATCTATATATATGTACAATTGAATTAAAGCTGTGGCCAATAACTGCCAATAATCGTGTATACTATTTGTTTTTATTCTAAAGGTTTTCAAGGATAATAAGATTTATGTCTATGCATAAATCCTATTTATTCGGCAAAACCGGAATATTATTCTTTATTTTAACATGACCCATTATTGGGTAATGCGAATTGCATCTTGGGTAATTCTTTCCAATTTGTGCGCGAAGCAGACAGCATGGTTGTTTACAGATACAGAAACAATTTCCCACCCTCCCAACCCATCTTTTAGTTTGTTTATCGCATATATGCTAAATACTGCCGAAAGATTTATAATGTTTTTCAGGTTCATTCATGGATCGATGCGATAGATGTCTAACGTCGGATGTGGAAGGACGTTTAAAATCTACTATACTAACTACCAAGCAGGAAATGGTGAATGCACAGACCTCGTTGAACATTGAATTATTTCCGGCATTTATATTACTTTGATGATGGGATTGGCATAATTCGCTGCGTTATATCAAACTTCAAGTCAATAACAAGCGTCTCTGTTCCCAGGGCGTCTTGGTTTTCAAATGGATAACATTAGTTACCTCTGTTTCCCAGGGCGACTTGTGATTTTCCTACAATTTCCATATTGATATTATCTATCTAGTTGTTGCCATTTACAAAATTCGGCAACCGTTGAACATTTGAAAGTACGAAGCTAGTTGTCTTCATTTAATCTAACTAACTATATATTTATACAAAATGTACTACTATCTATTTATTTATTTATCTATCTATATATATGTACAATTGAATTAAAGCTGTGGCCAATAACTGCCAATAATCATGTATACTATTTGTTTTTATTCTAAAGGTTTTCAAGGATAAATACAGTACAAGACACACAATCATACAAACGTTCATACACATGCTCTCACTTACACACACCTATAGTGAAATAACACAAGACGTACGACAATATATACAGGACAAGACACACAATCATGCAAACTTTCATACACATGATCTCACTTGCACACACATATAATGAAATAACATAAGACGTACAACAATGTATACAGGACAACACACACAATCGTGCAAACTTTCATACACATGATCTCACTTGCACACACATATAATGAAATAACACAAGACGTACAACAATATATACAGGACAACACACAATCATACAAACTTTCATACACATGTTCTCACTGACACACCTATAATGAAATAACACAAGACGTACAACAATATATACTGGACAAGACACAATCATACAAAGTTTCATACACATGCTCTCGCTTACACACACATGTAATGAAATAACAAAAGACGTACAACAATATATACAGGACAAGACACAATCATACAAACTTTCATACACATGCTCTAACTGACTCTCACATATAATGAAATAACACAAGACGTACAACAATATATACAGGACAAGACACAATCATACAAACTTTCATACACATGCTCTCATTTACACACACCTATAGTGAAATAACATAAGACGTACGACAATATATACAGGACAGGACACACAATCATGCAAACTTTCATACACATGATCTCACTTGCACACACATAATGAAATAACACAAGACGTACAACAATATATACAGGACAAGACACAATCATACAAACTTTCATACACATGCTCTCATTTACACACACCTATAGTGAAATAACATAAGACGTACAACAATATATACAGTACAAGACACACAATCATACAAACTTTCATACACATGCTCTCATTTACACACACCTATAGTGAAATAACATAAGACGTACGACAATATATACAGGACAAGACACACAATCATGCAAACTTTCATACACATGCTCTAACTGACACTCGCATATAATGAAATAACACAAGACGTACAACAATATATACAGGACAAGACACAATCATACAAACTTTCATACACATGCTCTCATTTACACACACCTATAGTGAAATAACATAAGACGTACGACAATATATACAGGACAAGACACACAATCATGCAAACTTTCATACACATGATCTCACTTGCACACGCATATAATGAAATAACATAAGACGTACAACAATATATACAGGACAAGACACAATCGTACAAACTTTCATACACATGCTCTCACTGACACACACCTATAATGAAATAACACAAGACGTACGACAATATATACTGGACAAGACACACAATCATGCAAACTTTCATACACATGATCTCACTTGCACACGCATATAATGAAATAACATAAGACGTACAACAATATATACAGGACAAGACACAATCATACAAACTTTCATACACATGCTCTCACTTACACACGCATGTAATGAAATAACACAAGACGTACGACAATATATACAGTACAAGAAACACAATCATACAAACTTTCATACACATGCTCTCACTTACACCTATAATGAAATAACACAAGACGTACGACAATATACACAGTACAAGACACACAATCATACAAACTTTCATACACATGCTCTCACTGACACACACCTATAATGAAATAACACAAGACGTACGACAATATATACTGGACAAGACACACAATCATGCAAACTTTCATACACATGCTCTCACTGACACACACCTATAATGAAATAACATAAGACGTACGACTATATATACAGTACAAGACACACAATCATACAAACGTTCATACACATGTTCTCAATGACACACACCTATAGTGAAATAACACAAGACGTACGACAATATATACTGGACAAGACACACAATCATGCAAACTTTCATACACATGATCTCACTTGCACACACATATAATGAAATAACACAAGACGTACGACAATATATACAGGACAAGACACACGATCATGCAAACTTTCATACACATGCTCTAACTGACGCACCTATAGTGTAATAACATAAGACGTACGACAATATATACTGGACAAGACACACAATCATGCAAACTTTCATACACATGATCTCACTTGCACACACATATAATGAAATAACACAAGACGTACAACAATGTATACAGGACAAGACACACAATCATACAAAGTTTCATACACATGCTCTCACTTACACACACATGTAATGAAATAACACAAGACGTACGACAATATATACAGGACAAGACACAATCATACAAACTTTCATACACATGCTCTCACTGACACACACCTATAGTGAAATAACATAAGACGTACGACAATAAAATATAGGAGACTAAAAGTAAATTTTTTTGGTCTGATGAAAATGGTGTGGTTGGTTCAGAAATGTCGTTCAAATAAATGTATGTAATTCCTCAAACTCCCAGAGCTTAGGGGCTCTGCCCTGGAACCGCTGGGGGACCTTAAGCGGTCCCCACCCAGCTAGCACACTACGTACACACAACGTTGCTGTTTGGTCAGGTCCCTTTCTTACGTGAAAATTACGTTGCCACAACGTATTTTAGATACGTGATATGCAAGTCGTTGTGACAACGTATGTTCCAACGTTTTTGTTACGTACGGATATGGTCTTGATGCTAACGTAAAAGCTCAAACGTAATGTGTACGTCCTGGTAACGTATTCAGAATACGTTATATCCAAGACGTTGTGACAACGTACTTTCCAACGTCTTTGTTACGTACAGATATGGCCTTGATGCTAACGTAAAAACTCAAACGTAATTATTACGTCCTGGTAGCGTATTCAGAATACGTTATATGCAAGTCGTTGTGACACTAGTTTGAACGTTTTTGTTAGGTACGGATATGGTCTTGATGCTAACGTAAAAGCTCAAACGTAATGTGTACGTCCTGGTAACGTATTCAGAATACGTTATATCCAAGACGTTGTGACAACGTACTTTCCAACGTCTTTGTTACGTACCGATATGGCCTTGATGCTAACGTAAAAACTCAAACGTAATTATTACGTCCTGGTAACGTATTCAGAATACGTTATATGCAAGTCGTTGTGACACTGTAGTTTGAACGCTTTTGTTACGTACGGATATGGTCTTGATGCTAACGTAAAAACTCAAACGTAATTATTACGTTCTGGTAACGTATTTCAGAATACGCTATATGCAAGTCGTTGTCAAACAACCGTACGTACTTATCACCAATCATTAAGGTATTTCCCTGGAAAAGGGAAAGGATCTTAATTAAAAAGTGATTTTTTCAAATTGGAAAGTATTCTCTAGACATGACTTTGAATTTGATAGTAGTTGATCTCCTGATTCTAAAAATGCATGGTTGATAAGGACTTTTTGCATTTCCAGGTTCATCAGTAAAAAATGTGACTAAGTTGTGTTGTTATTAAGCTACATTTTTGCGTTAAGATGATACAACTGGCTATAGTTGTATATCAATAGCAATAAAAAAAAACATAATAAAAACGCCATGTACGAGGATCGTATCGGTGGCCTCTTGATCGTTAATCGTTCTTCTTTCCACTGAACTTAGTAGAACGTGATGAAGAAAGCAATATACAAATGTATCTCCAAGATTTAATTACGTGCAATAAAATTATCATTATCCAAAAATTAGAAGTACTTTTCATCATAAATATTCGTCATATTTGAATTAGATTTTGATCACTGCAGTTTCAAGCTGAGTGGATCGTTTATTAGATTTGTCAAATAATAGTATACAATGCGGAAATTCAGTGTGTCCGTCAACGATTCGATAATAAAAAGTTATTGCTATTTCCGGAGTTTGAATTCCTACCCAAATTCAAATCATTTTGGTGTTTTGTGACAATTTTAACAATTTCTTTGATGTCCCGAACTAGTCCGAGATTCCTCTGTCGTTTAACGGCTTTTTATAAAGTTGCTGTAGCCGTTCAACGTCAGAGCGTGATACATACGGAAAACAGCGGATTTGCTTCTCCAACTCTGGGTCAGCACATTTCCACGTTTCGTGGCTATCGGATTTTATTTTCTATCAGAAACCCTTATATAAATCGCTTCACCAATCATTTTTCTATTCATTCATAAACATCTTACCCTCAGAAAGTGGTGTTACACTCCATTACAGCACGATTTTGCCTTAGAACCTATGATTTCGACATTTGTCTTCCATTTTTCAAACATTTGTTACGTGACTACGAGAAAACTACGATTACCGCAGTGTATCGTGGGAGATGATTTGCATATAAACAAACAAACAAATATTTTTATTGCCAATCATAGGTGTCTGTTAAGGCAGAACAATTAACATAAAATTTAATACAGTTGATTATATTGATTGGTAATGATTTTAACAGCAAATTTAGTGAATTACAGATAACCATAAGAAAAAAAAAATGTTGTAGTACCTTGTCCAAAAAGGGGGAACGTAACACATGCTCTTTCCGAAGCCCGTTGGTAACACTCTGCCATTGAATTCTGTATTATTTCCTTCTGCTCTGCTTTGATCTGTAGATGGACTGTTTGTCCTGCAGAATACGCTTAAATGTATCGTCTTCCATGTGATTTGAATGTTGTTTACGTATGCAAATAATTCTCCAAATAATTTGGCACGCTGCATTAATTAGCTCCCATCATGCAATACGTTGCTGTCATCATTCAGTTAGTATCGCGAGATCACGTGTGTAGATTCGAAAATGGAAGTCAAATGGCGGAATAATAGGATCTAAGGCAAAATCGAGCTGTAATGGAGTGTAACACCACTTTCTGAGGGTAAGATGGTTATGAATGAATAGAAAAATGATTGGTGAAGCGATTTATATAAGGGTTTCTGATAGAAAATAAAATCCGATAGCCACGAAGCGTGGAAATGTGCCGATCCAGACCTGGAGAGGCAAACCCGCTGTAATCCGTATATATCACGCTCTGACGTTGAACGGCTACAGCAACTTTATAAAAGCCATTAAACGACAGAGGAATCTCGGACTAGTCCCGAACATACAAAAACCTCGAGTTTAGAAGGTAGAAATATACAGTAAGGTTAGTCAATAGAATTACATCTATGAATGAGCAATCCAAATTGATTTAAGAAAATACTGTGAGTGTGACGCCAAATGGCATTCATTGTTAAATTTTGTGTCAAAAACAAACAAACAAACAAATACTTTATTGTCAATCAAGACGCCCCGAAGAACAGAAAAATCATCATTAATTTGTTACAATGATTAGCGTGATTTAAGTGATTTTCAAACATTGAAATAAAATAAAATAACACAATAAAGGTTTACACTAATTTACAGCAAAAGTTTATAATCATGCATACCTTGTACATGTACAAAAATGTAGTTATGTCAGTGACCAAAGCAATGAGGTACAGAGACGTGCCAAAAGTATTCGGTCACTGTGATTTTTTACTATATATTTCATGTAAAACCACATTTTTTAAAAACATTATTCCAAAGTCGACTCTTGTTCGATTTTGATGATTTTTTTACCAACAAAAACAGAATTAAATGTAGTTTTACACTGTAATTTTAGCATAAATTTATAATCTATAATTTTTATGAGTTCACGATTTAAACACAAAACTAAATTTTGAACGTCAAAAATACAATACAATGATAGTACATTTGAAGACAAATAATTTAAGCTTGTGTTTAAATCATGAACATTTAAAATCTGTGGTCCCAAAAATTATTTAAAAATAATCACATAAAATTACATACTTTTTGCACGTCTCTGTATTACAGACTGCGGGTCCCGTCATATGACGGTATTGACGTTGTCGTTCTCAGTGCGGATACCGTCATATGACGGTTTGAACCTGGAATTTGATCACCTCATTTCAGAGGCTTATAGAGTTGAAATAAAGACTTGAAATGAATCTCTGAACAATAAAAGTTGTCGACTGAATGTTAATCCCTTGTTATTACAGAGTGTAACACATCCAGAAAGCTTTATGGTTTATTTTTAAACAAATGTAAATAAACATCGTGACGTAACGAATCTAAAAATATACGTGGGAATTCTGTTTAATTATTTGTTGTTCCTGGTAAAATAATAGTCAATGACATGGTTAATATAGATAAAAAGTGTTCCTTTTTTATTATAACAGCTTCGAATAAAATAAAAAATTTGACTGCATTAAAATAGTTCCAAATAATTACGAGGCTACGAGCATACCATATTTTTTATTCCCGCGGAGATATCCCGCCTTTCATTGGCTGTCTAAAAATAACTTATTTACTAATTATCGATAAAAATTTATAATTAATTATCCCTAAATTCGATTATGCTTAAGAATCCAAAAATATGTTAATTAGAAACCGATTTCCCTTCTAAAAAGAGAATTGAATGACACTATCGTTTCATGGTAAAATCGACGAAATCGGAAGTTCAATCAAAGTGCGAGAGGTGCCGAAAGAACGTAAACAAATTGGACTCACAGACAGAGTGAAATAATGATTGCTAACATTTGAAATAAACACCTTTTTGGTAATTTTTACTAATGAATATGACTTCATGATATTCCATATTTAATTTTTAAACGACCGTTCTTATCAGACTGAGTTGTCATGTCTCTTTTTGCTTGAAAAGTCGAAAAAATCAACTAAAACTTTCAAGATTTTAGCGGAAGTAAAACACAGATGTTTTAATGTCGTCTGCTTTATTCCCTTTCTCCATTATATTGAGAATCATTCCTTCGTCTTTTCAAGCATTAAATAAATAAAATGTACCGTAGTAATCATCTCTAAGTCTCTACTTTATTATCTGAAACTATGGCATAGAATAAAATTAGAAGAGTGAGGCACTGAGGGGGGGTCCCGACACTTTCTCAGCTTGTGAGATCGACAATATGGCTTCTGGAAATGACCAAACTATTCATGAAATATTTGCTGATAATGACAGTGAAAATGAAGACGAATTTGAAGGTTTTGACCCTGAAGATATATCTATTGACTTGAATAATGAAAACGGTAGGACAGACTTATTTGACTCTGAAAAATGGGTTGTAGGCAGCAGACAGGATCAGGAACCATTAACTTTTTCTACAGTTCCTGGAAGAAGAGTTCCATTACCAGAAACCACAACAGTTTCTGATTATTTTAATATATTTATCAAAGATGACGACTTTGAAGAGATTGCTACCGAGACAAATCGGTATGCTGAACAATATTTTGAAAATAATCAAAACCTTGGAACGTTTTCAAGATTTAGAAAATGGCAAAACACTTGTGCATCAGAAATAAAACGATACATTGCACTAATTCTGACTATGGGGATAATTTCACAATCAGACATTAATAAATATTGGAGCACAGACCCGGTAACCTCCACTCCATTTTTTCCAGCAACTATGTCAAGAGATCGTTTTCTGTTAATTACGTCATTTCTTCATCTGTCAAATAATGATGACTTCATTCCACGTGAAAATCCTGGACATGACCCGCTATTTAAACTCGGACCTATTTTCAAGCGTATGATATCTCGTTTCAATTCTGCCTACATCCCCCATCAAAACATTTCATTAGACGAAGGAATGATTCCGTGGAGAGGCAATTTATCTTTTCGTGTCTACAGTCCTGATAAACCTGTGAAATATGGTATAAAGGCATATATGGTTTCAGATTCTTCCAATGGCTATGTTTCGAAATTTAAACTGTACACTGGAAAGTCTTTAACAGGTCCTAGCTTTAATGGGGCAACATATGATCTAGTCATGGACATGATGAGAGGTTTCTTTGACAAAGGTTATAGTCTGTATTGTGATAATTACTATACATCACCACAACTCTTTTGGGATCTATTTCAACTGGGAACATATACTACTGGAACTGTTCGACAAAACCGTCGTGGAATACCTCAAACATTAAAAGACTACCAACTCAGAAATCGTGGTGATATATTCGTGATGAATAATGGTCCATTAGAATGTTACAAATATCTAGATAGCAAACCTGTTTATATGCTTTCAACAAAACATGGATCTAGTCTATCAACCACTTCCAGAAGAAATCGAATTACTAATGAAATTATTCGTAAACCAAATGTAGTTACAATAATATAATAAGTACATGGGTGGGGTTGACAGATCTGATCAAATGATCTCTTACACAAACAATGTAGTCAAATCATTCAAGTGGTGGAAAAAGGTTTTTTTCCATGTTCTTGCCATTACAGTGCTGGATGCTTACATTCTATTCTGCGCTGATCATCCAAATGACAATATGACCCACAAATTGTTTAGAAAACAATTAGTATCTCAACTTGTTTCTAGCAATCCTACTAACACTGTTAATAAAGTTGGTAGACCATCTGTAGTGCCTCAGCAGTTAAAAAGATTAACAGCGAAACACTTTATATCTAAATTAAGAGGTACAGGCAAAAAAACAAACATTGCAAGACTGTGTAAAGTGTGCAATGAGGCTGAGAAAAACAATGTTGACAATACAATTCAAAAAAGAAAACGGGCAGGTCATGAAACCTCCTATGAATGCAAAGACTGTAATGTCTCACTTTGTATTGAGCCCTGTTTCAGACTTTATCATTCTTATCAGGAGTATGTACTTGCTTATAGGAGGTGGAAGGTCTGTGATGCAACACCAGATGAGGAATAAATTGTAATGAATGTGATTTAATGTTCAAAGAATAATATTTCAATTTAGATTATTTCAAAGTCTAATAATATTTTGTTCAAAGAATAATATTTCAATTTAAATTATTTCAAAGTCTAATATTTTGTTTGTTTCAAGTAAATAGATTGAAGAAAAACAGTCAATCACCAATCTCTAACCGTTTTTACATTTCACTTGGTGAGGGATGTACCAATCTCTAACCATTTTTACATTTCACTTGGTGAGGGATATACCAATCTCTAACCATTTTTACATTTCAATCTCCTCTCATTCTTATAATTTCACTTGGTGAGGGATAACCCAATGTCTAACCATTCTTACATTTCACTTGGTGAGGGATAAACAAATCTCTATCCATTCTCACATTTCACTTGGTAAAGGATATAGTCATATACCAATCTCTAGTGATTTATAACAATTTTATTCAGATACTCAAGGCGTGAAAATTTTCATTTTTCATAAAAATCTAGGGGGGAAATATGTTTTAAGGAACATGGACAAAGGGTGGGGGACATACCAGTCTCTAACTCTCAGTTCTAACTTCACCAGTCATTATGGGGTTGATAGTGGATAATCAAAGACATTTTTCTTTGACTCTTAAAAATTTCTTCAAGTTTTAAATAACCTACGGTACATGTATTTGAAGTGACATGAACAAAGGGTGGGGGACATACCAGTCTCTAACTCTCAGTTCTAACTTCACCAAAGTCATTATGAGGTTGATAGTGGATAATCAACGATATTTTTCTTTGCTTAGTTATGTGGAAATGCAAATTCAATATTTATTATTGAGACAATAACAAATATAACCACACAATTCCAATTAATGGAAATTATAATGCTGTCAACAAATATGGGTAATAACAAAATTACTGAACACAAAGGCTCTGGTCTGAAGGGAAAGGCATAAAACCATCGTCCATAAACA
The DNA here is from genome assembly GCA_963383655.1 of Bathymodiolus septemdierum. Taxonomy (NCBI): domain Eukaryota; kingdom Metazoa; phylum Mollusca; class Bivalvia; order Mytilida; family Modiolidae; genus Bathymodiolus; species Bathymodiolus septemdierum. Next base: position 158,253,342 of record OY726517.1, read on the forward strand.
GACCAAATCTAAAATCCACAACTGGAAAACTGTAATGGCCCTGACTTGGTACAGGCTTTTCCAATGGAAAAAGTGGGTTGAATTGTTTTTTTCTGTGCCAAACCTCCTGCTTCCACTATTTTATAAGGTTTCAGTTGTAACAATGAAGAGTAGTATTCCTGATATTTTTAAAAATTCTTGCTTTTAAAAATAATAATAAAAAAAATGGGTTCGATCTGAAAAATGTTCATATTTCACAAAAAAAATATGTTACCATAGCAACCATGATAATATGTGTATAACATTTTGTGAACATTCCTGATATTTTTTTTACATTCTTGCTTTAAAAATAATATAAAAAAATGGGTTTGATTTGAAAATTGTTCTTTTTACACAAATTATTGTGAGAAAAAAAAATGTTGCCATGGCAACCATCATATGTGTAAAACATTTTGTGAACATTCCTGATATTTTTTTTCAATTCTTACTTTAAAAATAATAATAAATAAAATGGGCAATTGATTTGAAAAATTTTCATTTTTAACAAAAATGTTGGGGAAAATATGTTGCCATGGCAACCATGATATGTGTAAAACATTTTATGAACATTCTGGATATTTTTCTTAATTCTTGGTTTAACAATAATTTAAGAAAAAAAAAGGATTTATTTGAAATTTTTTCATTTTTCACAAAAATTTAGGGGGAAAATATGTTGCCATGGCAACCACGATAAAATGTGTCTCCAAAGTTTTGAAATTTAAAGTATACTCAACTAACATCATTTCCTGTAAATATTGAAGTAATATCTACAAGGATTTTAACTACAGAGCAAAAACAAAAAAAATGCTAAATTTTGTGATATTTCTTCAAAATAATTCAGCATACAGGTAATATCTTGTGTATACAATTCAGCATATAATGAAATAACACAAGACGTACAACAATATATACAGGACAAGACACAATCATACAAACTTTCATACACATGCTCTCATTTACACACACCTATAGTGAAATAACATAAGACGTACGACAATATATACAGGACAAGACACACAATCATGCAAACTTTCATACACATGATCTCACTTGCACACGCATATAATGAAATAACATAAGACGTACAACAATATATACAGGACAAGACACAATCATACAAACTTTCATACACATGCTCTCACTTACACACACATGTAATGAAATAACACAAGACGTACGACAATATATACAGTACAAGACACACAATCATACAAACTTTCATACACATGCTCTCACTTACACCTATAATGAAATAACACAAGACGTACGACAATATACACAGTACAAGACACACAATCATACAAACTTTCATACACATGCTCTCACTGACACACACCTATAATGAAATAACACAAGACGTACGACAATATATACTGGACAAGACACACAATCATGCAAACTTTCATACACATGCTCTCACTGACACACACCTATAATGAAATAACATAAGACGTACGACTATATATACAGTACAAGACACACAATCATACAAACGTTCATACACATGTTCTCAATGACACACACCTATAGTGAAATAACACAAGACGTACGACAATATATACTGGACAAGACACACAATCATGCAAACTTTCATACACATGATCTCACTTGCACACACATATAATGAAATAACACAAGACGTACGACAATATATACAGGACAAGACACACGATCATGCAAACTTTCATACACATGCTCTAACTGACGCACCTATAGTGTAATAACATAAGACGTACGACAATATATACTGGACAAGACACACAATCATACAAACGTTCATACACATGTTCTCAATGACACACACCTATAGTGAAATAACACAAGACGTACGACAATATATACTGGACAAGACACACAATCATGCAAACTTTCATACACATGATCTCACTTGCACACACATATAATGAAATAACACAAGACGTACAACAATGTATACAGGACAAGACACACAATCATACAAAGTTTCATACACATGCTCTCACTTACACACACATGTAATGAAATAACACAAGACGTACGACAATATATACAGGACAAGACACAATCATACAAACTTTCATACACATGCTCTCACTGACACACACCTATAGTGAAATAACATAAGACGTACGACAATAAAATATAGGAGACTAAAAGTAAATTTTTTTGGTCTGATGAAAATGGTGTGGTTGGTTCAGAAATGTCGTTCAAATAAATGTATGTAATTCCTCAAACTCCCAGAGCTTAGGGGCTCTGCCCTGGAACCGCTGGGGGACCTTAAGCGGTCCCCACCCAGCTAGCACACTACGTTCACACAACGTTGCAGTTTGGTTGCTGTTTGGTCAGGTCCCTTTCTTACGTGAAAATTACGTTGCCACAACGTATTTTAGATACGTGATATGCAAGTCGTTGTGACAACGTATGTTCCAACGTTTTTGTTACGTACGGATATGGTCTTGATGCTAACGTAAAAGCTCAAACGTAATGTGTACGTCCTGGTAACGTATTCAGAATACGTTATATCCAAGACGTTGTGACAACGTACTTTCCAACGTCTTTGTTACGTACAGATATGGCCTTGATGCTAACGTAAAAACTCAAACGTAATTATTACGTCCTGGTAGCGTATTCAGAATACGTTATATGCAAGTCGTTGTGACACTGTAGTTTGAATGTTTTTGTTAGGTACGGATATGGTCTTGATGCTAACGTAAAAGCTCAAACGTAATGTGTACGTCCTGGTAACGTATTCAGAATACGCTATATCCAAGACGTTGTGACAACGTACTTTCCAACGTCTTTGTTACGTACCGATATGGCCTTGATGCTAACGTAAAAACTCAAACGTAATTATTACGTCCTGGTAACGTATTCAGAATACGTTATATGCAAGTCGTTGTGACACTGTAGTTTGAACGCTTTTGTTACGTACGGATATGGTCTTGATGCTAACGTAAAAACTCAAACGTAATTATTACGTTCTGGTAACGTATTTCAGAATACGCTATATGCAAGTCGTTGTCAAACAACCGTACGTACTTATCACCAATCATTAAGGTATTTCCCTGGAAAAGGGAAAGGATCTTAATTAAAAAGTGATTTTTTCAAATTGGAAAGTATTCTCTAGACATGACTTTGAATTTGATAGTAGTTGATCTCCTGATTCTAAAAATGCATGGTTGATAAGGACTTTTTGCATTTCCAGGTTCATCAGTAAAAAATGTGACTAAGTTGTGTTGTTATTAAGCTACATTTTTGCGTTAAGATGATACAACTGGCTATAGTTGTATATCAATAGCAATAAAAAAAAACATAATAAAAACGCCATGTACGAGGATCGTATCGGTGGCCTCTTGATCGTTAATCGTTCTTCTTTCCACTGAACTTAGTAGAACGTGATGAAGAAGGCAATATACAAATGTATCTCCAAGATTTAATTACGTGCAATAAAATTATCATTATCCAAAAATTAGAAGTACTTTTCATCATAAATATTCGTCATATTTGAATTAGATTTTGATCACTGCAGTTTCAAGCTGAGTGGATCGTTTATTAGATTTGTCAAATAATAGTATACAATGCGGAAATTCAGTGTGTCCGTCAACGATTCGATAATAAAAAGTTATTGCTATTTCCGGAGTTTGAATTCCTACCCAAATTCAAATCATTTTGGTGTTTTGTGACAATTTTAACAATTTCTTTGATGTCCCGAACTAGTCCGAGATTCCTCTGTCGTTTAACGGCTTTTTATAAAGTTGCTGTAGCCGTTCAACGTCAGAGCGTGATACATACGGAAAACAGCGGATTTGCTTCTCCAACTCTGGGTCAGCACATTTCCACGTTTCGTGGCTATCGGATTTTATTTTCTATCAGAAACCCTTATATAAATCGCTTCACCAATCATTTTTCTATTCATTCATAAACATCTTACCCTCAGAAAGTGGTGTTACACTCCATTACAGCACGATTTTGCCTTAGAACCTATGATTTCGACATTTGTCTTCCATTTTTCAAACATTTGTTACGTGACTACGAGAAAACTACGATTACCGCAGTGTATCATGGGAGATGATTTGCATATAAACAAACAAACAAATATTTTTATTGCCAATCATAGGTGTCTGTTAAGGCAGAACAATTAACATAAAATTTAATACAGTTGATTATATTGATTGGTAATGATTTTAACAGCAAATTTAGTGAATTACAGATAACCATAAGAAAAAAAAAATGTTGTAGTACCTTGTCCAAAAAGGGGGAACGTAACACATGCTCTTTCCGAAGCCCGTTGGTAACACTCTGCCATTGAATTCTGTATTATTTCCTTCTGCTCTGCTTTGATCTGTAGATGGACTGTTTGTCCTGCAGAATACGCTTAAATGTATCGTCTTCCATGTGATTTGAATGTTGTTTACGTATGCAAATAATTCTCCAAATAATTTGGCACGCTGCATTAATTAGCTCCCATCATGCAATACGTTGCTGTCATCATTCAGTTAGTATCGCGAGATCACGTGTGTAGATTCGAAAATGGAAGTCAAATGGCAGAATAATAGGATCTAAGGCAAAATCGAGCTGTAATGGAGTGTAACACCACTTTCTGAGGGTAAGATGGTTATGAATGAATAGAAAAATGATTGGTGAAGTGATTTATATAAGGGTTTCTGATAGAAAATAAAATCCGATAGCCATGAAGCGTGGAAATGTGCCGATCCAGACCTGGAGAGGCAAACCCGCTGTAATCCGTATATATCACGCTCTGACGTTGAACGGCTACAGCAACTTTATAAAAGCCATTAAACGACAGAGGAATCTCGGACTAGTCCCGAACATACAAAAACCTCGAGTTTAGAAGGTAGAAATATACAGTAAGGTTAGTCAATAGAATTACATCTATGAATGAGCAATCCAAATTGATTTAAGAAAATACTGTGAGTGTGACGCCAAATGGCATTCATTGTTAAATTTTGTGTCAAAAACAAACAAACAAACAAATACTTTATTGTCAATCAAGACGCCCCGAAGAACAGAAAAATCATCATTAATTTGTTACAATGATTATCGTGATTTAAGTGATTTTCAAACATTGAAATAAAATAAAATAACACAATAAAGGTTTACACTAATTTACAGCAAAAGTTTATAATCATGCATACCTTGTACATGTACAAAAATGTAGTTATGTCAGTGACCAAAGCAATGAGGTACAGAGACGTGCCAAAAGTATTCGGTCACTGTGATTTTTTATTATATATTTCATGTAAAACCACATTTTTTAAAAACATTATTCCAAAGTCGACTCTTGTTCGATTTTGATGATTTTTTTACCAACAAAAACAGAATTAAATGTAGTTTTACACTGTAATTTTAGCATAAATTTATAATCTATAATTTTTATGAGTTCACGATTTAAACACAAAACTAAATTTTGAACGTCAAAAATACAATACAATGATAGTACATTTGAAGACAAATAATTTAAGCTTGTGTTTAAATCATGAACATTTAAAATCTGTGGTCCCAAAAATTATTTAAAAATAATCACATAAAATTACATACTTTTTGCACGTCTCTGTATTACAGACATTTTTACATAGACTCTTAAGATCAGATAAAGGTTAGATGCATCCGATTTTCATTTTGTCCAGGAACCTTGAACATTTAATTGTTATTTCGTTTATTATTTAGCTTGATTTTAGCCAAAGGTATATAATTTTCAAGTTCAGAAAATAACATGCATGCAATTAGAAATTATATCTTTAATGTAGATCATATGAAAATTGCAGACTTTCCCATGATGTCCCCATCTTAGATATGCAAATTATCAAATGGTACCTCATTTCTGGCTACATGTATATACTTAGGAGGCAGGGGGAAGTAGCCTCTTTTTTTTTATCGTTAAGACAGTATGGTCATTGCTGATACCTGTACATTGTGTATATAAATGAGACTATGAATAAAATAGTTTAAATTTCTTCATTATAATTTCAGAGCTGGTTCATTTCTGTAAAAGTGGTAAACAAGTACAGTTGGATTTGAGGTTATAGCTGTTATAGGCACATAGCTGACCTTGTGACTTTTCAACATATGGCAAACCAGTCGAAATAATTCCTGGCCCCATGTAATATTGGAAGCCACAGATGTCACCTGCTTCATGTCCTGTAATGTCAGCCCGATCAACACATAGCTATAGCTAGACAACAGCAAATTTCACCATCATCTAATCAGAGGTATTCAATTTCATGTTCTTCTAGCTATAGGCCAGACAAGTCAACAACATTATATTTTACATTTTACTATCAACTAATCTAGTCCTGAGGCAATTTTATAGGGATTAAACTCAGATCACGAAAGCTACCATGATGATTTATTGATGAACCAGAAATTAGACTTCATGCACAAAGCCTACAAAATAAATGTATAATGATACATGCATACACTTATACATGTAAGTTATACCAATAGAGCTCCTCCCATATTTATACATGTAGTGTGTGGCTATCACAGAAACAAAGGGTTCTTTAGATGAACTTGTTACATTTAATTACATGTATGCAATCTAAGAAGAGATTTATGTTAAATATCATCAGTTACAGTTGACGATAAAATGAAAATAAACACATTTTGAAAAGATCAACCTATCTGATAGAGATCCCATCCCAAAGACAAATTAACTGTACATGTAATGAAATTTTGAGAAATCAATTAATAAGAAATATAGTTATGTAAAAAAAACTGCAGAAAAAAATGCCTAAAATTCCCAAGAGTAAATAATTATAATATGATCCTTTGTCAGAGCTTTGTAACATGAACTTAATTTTTTGGTTCATTTCTACTTTTCTTTTTAAAGTTTTCTATATTAAGTGTAGAAATAATAAAAGTGTAATAAATGAAGATAATATTGGTCAGTAGAGAAGTACTGGGCATGGGTAATTATGCTATTTAATTAGGTCACACCACTGATTGATCGATATTTATCTCCTCCCCACTGATTGTTTATATGTGCTTTTGTGATTTTCGTAATTTCTCATTAATGAAATGAGATCATGGAAAACATTTTACGGGATATGTTTATATCAACAACAAATATCAAAAACTGTAAGTTCCTCTCCGAGTCTAATGTTTTACATACTGCAAATGCTTCTTCTAAAATTAAGTATTAATTTTGATAATATTGTAGTCTTGCAATAGATCTAAATGTTTGAACTGCACTTTTTTTTGTACTATATCTCTTCTAATTCTCTTCTGTTCTCATGTTTTTTTTTTTACATAAATGGAGATGTATCTTTTCTAGATTTGTCCTATCAATAAAATTTAACGTATATGTTTGGTCACTGTTTTTGGATTTCTTTCTTTAGCTCTGTAATATATATCCATGCAATATATTTCCAAGTTATAATCAATTAATTATAGGTTTTACAATGTGTCTTCACTTACAGTCGCAAATATCTGTTTACCTAGCTACGATATGCGTCGCTAGGTAAGCTCATTTTGCGACCGTAAAACCGACGATTTACATCCGCAAAGCTTAAAATACAATACAGTTATCTCCTAAATATAATAATTTCAAGCTTCTGATCATAATCAAAATAGTTACTAAAAATATTTTCACCCCTAAAGTTGTTCCATTTAGCTGAAAATATTAATATCATATTATTTTTTTCAGAATCAATCCACCAATGAAGGGAGCTTTCCAGATGCTTGATGGAGAAAAAAAACTTTATAGTTGAAGGAAACCTTTCATTGTTCATTTAACTTTGTTGTTTTTTATATCTGTCATTTTTTTGCTGACCAAATGTTAGAATTTGTATGTGGTTTTTTTTGTATGCAAGTTTTGTGATATATATATATCAGTATCAGTATGGTTGAGATAATGTGGGTTTGAGTTAATTATAAGGTTATGAGTGTTTAACACCACTTTCAACAATATTGCAGTTTATAAAGGTAGAAGAAACCGGAGTACCCAGGATAGTATTATATAATATGTTGAATGAAAGTTGATTGGTTGAATGAGAATCATGATTTGTATGCCAGTATTTTGAATTCTAATATGACATCCTGTTTTGGCCTTGTAAGCAAAAGGGTATAAAAATCCCCGGTTTATTATGACTTACACACGCTAATGATCATGACGTATTTGGCTGTTTTATTATACCCTTTTGTTTACAAAGCCAAAACAACACGTCATAGAAATAATTTATGGAAGGGGTAAGTTTGTTGGAGATTTTAATATGGGTACACTATTAAGGAATATGGATTAAATATTTACCGTATATGTCCTATTAGAATAGAAATAATTTATGGAAGGGGTAAGTTTGTTGGAGATTTTAATATGGGTAACATTATCTGTGCAAATTTTACCCCTCGCAACTCACAACATTAGTGGTGATGTGCACTGATTGCATAGGTAGTTATAAATCCAACTACCATACGATCATGACTGTCCCCATATTTAATAATATATATTTTTTCTTTAAGAAAGAAAGAAAAATTAGGGTTATATTTTTTCTCTGTAAGGGGATGTGATATATTGGTTTTGATATTTTTATTTTGAATTGCTTATCTTAAAATATTATTGTTCTTTGTTATATTTTTATATACATTAACAAGAATATTTTGGGGTTACAGCTTTCTCAGGATTGGGATGTGTACACCGGTACATTTGTAGATCTTACTATGAAACTAACGAAGCTTACGCTTCAGGCCTGGGGCCCCTTATATCCCGGAAACAACTTTTTTAATGAACTAACTTTTCAACAAAATTAATGGAGTTTTTTTTTACTGTCTTTGTTATTAGAATAAGGCTATTTTAGTAATAGAATCATATGTCAATGGCTTAAAGTACTTAATATTGACCTTAGAATATGCTCCAATTCCAATTTCATATGGCCTCAAAATGTCCCTGCAATTAGTAAAATTTCCAAATTTGCACCTGAATTCCAAGCTGTATGGGCTCCTTGACTTAGCCAGAATCTATTCATAGCCTACATTTTGGCAGTTGGATCCTCGAATCCTTTGTTGGTGCACAACTTAATAGTTTGACAGCTCAGTCCTTATGTTAGAACCAATCGGAACCACAAACAGACATGAATTCTTAATTCAGGCTTGTGCATTCAAACACCAAAAATCAAGACTATCACCTGTTTATCTAGTAATTTAAAGAATGAAAAAATTCTTTTTTCTGTGCATTGATGATCCTACAAATTTTTCTTCGTTTTTGGTAATTTTCAATTATATATTTTTTAGTGTTTAATTTTAAACTAAAGAATAGATTTATAGGTCAAGTTGTTCTTATAAGTTTGGTCCGTTGTTAACAGGGTGATATTTTTATATGTATACATGTATTTCTGCTGTTTCCTTAGCCAGCAACTAGTGCTTCAGTTCCCATATTTATTGAGATATTTCTGTTTTCTAGCATAAAATGCTTGTAACCCAGTATAGCAATTTTGATAAAAATCTGAGATATAGTGGTTAAATTAAAAACAAACAATTATCAGAATCTCCCATGGAACAACACCATTGAAGAAGATGCCATCCGTTACTCAGACCTCTTTGCTGGTGGGAAAGGGATCAATGTTTGGCCCATTGTCAAGGACTCCACCCCAACACCCTGTTCATGGCCCTTTTGACCTTGTTGGTTATTCTTGCTGGCTGCAAAAGGGCCCACATAATAGTTCAGGGACCTTAAAATGTAGGTCCTCTACTGGATGTATACCTATTCATTACTTCTATAGATGTTATCTATATACATTTGTACATCTTTAATTTAGTCAAATGCAACTTTCACAAGATAAAGATTTTTAGTACATTTATTTTACATGTTTTTTAATCTGATATATTTATTATTACATGTACCTGACATATTTGTATAATAATTACATCTAAACATTTTGGCATCTTTAAAATAGATTATGATGGGATGAGTCTGAGAGTAGAAAGAGTGTTTCATCATCTGTAAAACTTGCAATAATTTGGATTAATAAATGTTTAGAATTTTATATTTTATTAGTTAACTCAAAAAAATTAAGAACATCACAAAAGGTCCTTAAATACACAACAAATAATGTACATTTTTGTAGTTGGTACCGGTAGTTGCATGGTGTAACGGTCTTAATGTGATTATAGTTGCCCTACTATTCAAATTACGTTGTCACAATGCTTTGACAACGTAATTTGGCTATACAAGTCCTTTTAGGGTTGTACATTTTTTGTAGTTGTATAACTATATAGAGATGGTTGTAGTTGCGTCGTCTAAAGGTATTTAGGTGGTCATAGTTACATTGTATAAAGGTCCCTAGGTGGTCGTAGTTACGTTGTGTAAAGGTCCCTAGGTGGTTGTAGTTACGTTGTCTAAAGGACCCTATGTGGTTGTAATTATGTCATGTAAAGGTCCTTTGGTGGTTGTAATTACGTCGTATAAAGGTCCTATGATGGTTGGTAGTTACGTTGTGTAAACGTCCTTAATTAGTTGTATTTACCTCGTATAAAGGTCTTGTGATGATTGGTGGTTACGTTGTGTAAACGTCCTTACATGGTCATGACATCCATAAAGGGGTTCCGCAAGGATCTATACTTGGTCCCCTCTTATTCAATGTCTTCATAAATGATATATTTTTGTTCATTAAAGACAGTTCTCTGTATAATTATGCAGACGATAATACCCTTTCCTTTGGCAGTCCCGATTTTGATCTACTTATTTCTACTCTAGAGTCTGACTCGAATCATCTCATTGAATGGTTCAAAATTAACAAAATGCAGGCCAATCCTGATAAATTTCAAGTTTTGGCGGTGGGGAAGAAAACCTATGAAAAACGTCCAACTATAAATATACAAAATTTTGAACTAACGTGTGAAGACAGTGTTAAATTACTAGGCATTGAGATCGATTATCAATTAAATTTTGACACACATATAAGTACAATCTGCAGGAAGGCATCCCAACAGCTGAACATTATCAAACGTTTAGGCCCCTATTTGAACAGATTAAACAAACTTACAATTTTCCATACTTTTATTCTTAGTAATTTTAATTTTTGCCCTTTGGCCTGGCATTTTTGTACGGAGAAAAATTCCAAAAAGATAGAAAAAGTGCAAGAAAGAGCTCTTCGCTTTGTGTATGAGGATTACAATAGCTCATATGATAATTTATTGAAAAAAGCAAAGGTGCCTTCCTTGCAGATTCGTAGAATGAGAACTATGGCCCTGGAAACATTTAAGATTATGAATAAACTGTCGCCATCATGTCTCCATAGCCTTGTGCATTTACGAAATTCAAAATATTTAGATACAACAATATACTGGACATTCCACAGGTCAGAACATCAAGGTATGGCAAAAAAAACATTTAAATTTACTGCTGCTACATTGTGGAACAGCCTCCCAGACCATTTCAGGACTGAACACAGTTTTTCTCAATTTAAGAGCTTAATGCAGTCCTGGAATGGTACTAAATGTTGCTGTTCTGCATGCAGATGATAAATATTCTGCTACTGTTTTTGCTCTTTTTATTTGCATATAGCTTTTAGATATATATTGCTTTGTTTTAGTGCTTGTCAATTTTTTATCCAAACATGCTTAATTTTCTGCTTTATTATGTCATAATGCATGTGGATGCCGGTGGGAACCCAGCGAGGCATTGCCACCTGGTCCCCGGCCGCCATCTGTATGCAGTATGCACGGTACAGTAAAAACTCTTTCAGATTTGCTGCATCTACATTGTGGAACAGCCTCCCAGATCATTTCAGGACTGAAAATAGCTTCTCTCAATTCAAGAGTCTTTTGCAGTCCTGGAATGGGTTCAAATGTTGCTGTTCTGCATGTAGATGATTAAAATTTTGCTTCTGGTTTGCTTAATTTTTTAATTTTTAATTTTTTTAATTATTATTTTTTTTTAGTTTGGCTTGAAAATTTTATATTCTTTGATTTTTTAGTTAGACAGTGCTGCTTTTACTGATTATGTTGGTACCAGTTTTAAGTATTCAGTATTATTATTTCATTATTTTTTTTACCTGCTGCTTCTTTCTAAATGCTGCTTTATGTTGGAGCATCTGTGTGTGGATCTTGAACAAGAGTCCAAAGAGGCACTTGCCACGTGGGTTCTTGTTCAGATCTATACACAGTCCTCCTTTTTATGCCTGTATGTCTTAGCTTATTTTAGTTTGTAACTTTGCATGTGACTTGTGTTGTTTTATTGTTAATGTATATTCGGTAAAAAGCTTCTTAGAGCTTATGTTGTACTGTTTTATTATGTGCCAAATCAAAATAAAGTTATCTTATCTTATTCTTGTCATGGTTGTCGTTTGGTTGTAGAAAGGTCTTTTACTACCTAGTACCACAACGTGGTAGTTACGCTTAGGGGAGTCTACAAATCGGCGTAGTTAAAACGTAAAATTCTTACGTTGTAGCAACGAAAAAGTTACGTTGTCACTACGTTTTGACAACGTAATTTGGCTAGTAGGGCATACCCCTCTCCTTCTCACCCCCCTAATACCAAATCCTGGATCCGTCCCTGACTACCCTATTAATGGTTGATACCACCCGCGTACTAGTACTATAGTTAGTCTTCAATGTTTGCACTGTCCCTAGTTCAACAATAAAAGATTAAATACTTTTTTCTCGTACTTTTCTATTCTACTTCATTTAACTTTCCAATGGATGTAATATGGGATATAAAGGTATTTTTAGTATCATTTAATTTCAAATACTAACGTCCTCTCTATAGGCCATGCTTACTCATATTATTTTGTGATATTCAACTTTCACTCAAATATATACACACTGGCCAGACAGAAATGCTGTGCTCGCATCTAGGCAATGCCTACTCCATATTAGAACTAAGCTGCATATGTATTGTGTATATAGACAATTTTAGTCAGTGTTTGAATTTTATTAACTGTATCCCTTAAAGTATACATAGACTACTTTTAAGTTAGTAAAGGCTTTTTACACAAGTGCACTTGTATACACTTGGTGGGGGATTGTTCAACATACACACTTCAAGTATGGTTATCCTTAGAAGGATGTCAAGATCCAGAGGTAGGTAGGTAGGATATTTATGAACATGTATGTGCTACTTGTGTCTGTATGTAAATGTATTTAATATGTTTTTATGTAATATTTATATATGTCGGTTCAAAAACTCATTGCGAGCTTATGCTATGTTGTTTGTGTCTTGCCGACTTTAAATAAAACTCATTTGATTTAATTTGGTATTTGATATTTGACGGTGATCAGATATACCAATTAGCTGGGTTACACTAATCATTCTCAATCGTAACTACTCGGCCATTCTCGCTATCCTACAAATAACCTCGTATGCATTAAGGGTATAAATCGCACTACTTTTCAAATGTCAGTTACATGAAAGTTTGATAAAGTTATATTTTAAAATTTTTTCTATATTTCAATTATTTTCATAGATAAAAGTTAAAGTTTTAATTAGTTTTGCATGATTAGATTTTACTTAGTATGTCTTCCATATTGGATTTTCGTGGACTCTATTTTTGTGCGGCTTAACTTAACTTATACGAACCAATTTCTGACTTAAACATTACCCTAGAGTCCATACCATCTGTATTTAGCTCATTAAAAGCGAGCAGTCCAAACAGCTATACAGGAAACTCTACTAGATCAAAATCCACAAGGAACACTCCTAGATCATACCTAAGCAGCAATCCTTATGACACATCAGTGAAGAAAAACATGCGCATCATGACAGTCAATTGCCGCAGTATTAAAGATAGACGAGCAGAATTTGAAACAGCCCTACATTATCTTAAACCAGATGTAATATGTGCAACAGAATCGTGGCTAAAAGGTGTCAAACCAGGAGTAAACCCCACCATTGATGCTATAAAATCTTGCGAAATATTTCCACCAAACTACAATGTCTACAGGAATGATAGAGGAACACTAGGAGGAGGAGTATTCATACTCGTAGAAAAATCTATCACCTCAGTGGAACAAACATCTTTCATCACAGACGGAGAAATAGAATGGGTAAAAGTAAAAATGAAAAACAACAAAGACCTACTAGTAGGATCATTCTATATGCCACACAGAGAACAAAAACACCTTGACGAACTAAGTAAGTCCCTGGAAAAAAATTGAAAACCACAACATAACAAACATAGTATTAACAGGAGATTTCAATTGCCCTGACATAAGATGGGACACACAAACAGCATGTGGACCAGACAGAGAGATACAACAAGGACTAGCTGACCTAATGGGTGCTAACAACCTAACCCAAATACACGACTCGCCAACTCGGGAAAACAACCTGTTAGACCTAGTATTTGTATCAAATCCAACACTAGTAAAATCATCTGTAAATGTTCCTGGAATATCAGATCATGAAATTATAATAACAGACTTTGAGACTAAAGTACATCACCAAAAAACAACACCCAGGAATTGCTACATCTACAGTAAAGCTAACTGGAACACAATAAATAAAGACCTAAATACACTAAATGAAATAGTAGAAGAGAAGCAAAAGAATGGAGCAGATGTACATCAGCTTTGGGATATTTTCAAAAAACACCTATTTGGGACCATGAATAACAACATTCCAAATAAAGAAATCAAATCACGAAACAACATACCATGGGTCAAGAGGAAAGAAAGACAAATGTTAAAAAAGAAACAGCGGCTATACAAACAAGCACGAAAAACTAATAAATGGACCAACTATAGAACGTTCCAAAAAGAATGTAAACGCCACCTACGAAAAGCGTAAGCACAAACATCATAGACGGGCTAAACAACAACAACACAAAACCGTTCTGGAAATATGTCAAATCAAAACGTCAAGAATCCGGAGGTATAGCACCACTAAAGAAAGGAACAAACCTCATAAGTGACAGCAAAGGGAAAGCTGAACTATTATTAAACCAGTTTAAATCAGTCTTTACCAAACCAACAAATAATGACCTACCATCGACTAGGATACAATCAAAAAACAACATCAGACCAATCATCATTGATCAAAAGGGCCTAGAAAAACCATTAGCAAATATAAATCCATCAAAAGCATCAGGGCCAGACAATATACCAAACCGGATACTAAAAGAATGCGCAATACACCTAACGCCAATACTAAAAACAATACTACAATGTTCTTTGGATACTGGAGAACTACCCAAAGACTGGAGAGATGCAAACATCTCGAGTATCTTCAAAAAAGGAGACAAACACCTACCAGAAAACTACAGGCCAGTATCACTAACATCAGTCACCTGCAAAATACTGGAACACATTATCTGCAGACATCTCCTAAAACACCTGGAGAAAAATAAGATACTAACAAATTTAAACCATGGTTTCAGGTCCGGATATTCTTGTGAAACCCAACTGATCACAACAATCAACGACATCCTACAAGAACACGATAAAGGACAACAAGTAGACATTGCCATCTTAGATTTCTCTAAAGCATTTGACACAGTACCACATGATAAGCTTCTACACAAACTAGAACAATACGGTATCAAAGGAAACATCCACTCATGGCTAACCAACTTCCTATCAACCAGAACAATGAGAACAATAGTGGAGGGTGAAAGTTCAAAGGAAACATCAGTAGACTCTGGAGTGCCTCAAGGTACTGTACTCGGTTCGATAATGTTCTTATGCCATATAAATGACCTTCCAGACTGTGTCAACTCGTCTGTCCGTTTATTTGCCGACGATTGCCTACTATATAGAACGATCAAAAAGGAAGAAGACCACCTCACACTGCAAGCAGATCTTAAACACCTTGAAGAATGGGCAAATAAATGGGGCATGAGATTCAACACTAAGAAATGTTATGTCCTGTCAATAAACAACAAGTCATCTAGATATTACCAACTAGAAAAACACACACTACAAGAAGTACAGGATAATCCATATTTAGGACTCCAAATCTCAAACGACCTGAAATGGAGCATCCACATCAACAATGTGTGTAAAAAAACTAACGCAACACTGGGCTTCCTGAGAAGAAATTTAAGAAATGTCCCTGAAACATGCCGAAAGACCACATATGTTACCCTAGTAAGATCAATCATGGAATATGGGGCTACCATCTGGAACCCATACCTTAAGGGAGACATAGACAAACTAGAACGAATACAGAACAGGGCTATAAGGTTCGTTAAAAAAAGACTACAAAAGTAGGGAAACAGGAGCCATCACGAGGATGAGAGAAGACCTTGAGCTGGAGACATTAGAGGACAGACGACTTAGCCTACGTCTGATCCTAATGTACAAGGGGGTTGAGGGGTTGGTACCGGCACTACCAACAGATAATTTCGTTAAATTAGCTAGACCGAAAAGGAACATCAAAGCAAAACATTTTAAAGATCATATAACATCAAATATAGTAGAAAAACGTACATGCAATAATACAAAGGACTTGAATTACCAGACTACAAGAAACAGCAGTACCAACATTCTTTCTTTGTGGACACTGTAATTCATTGGAACCATCTGCCAAACAGTGTCGTGTATGCAAATTCCTTAGAAGCATTTAAGACCGCTCTAAGGAATCAGCGCCAATAAAGACCGCCATCGGCGCTCTCTCTACCCGTTGTATAAAAACCATAGTTGAGTTCTACAACGTACCAGATACAGATACAGACAGATACAGATTAACTTCCGGCAAACAATTTAAGAAGAATTTTTACTATCTACGTTCGAGGTTATTTGTAGGGTAGCGAGAATGGCCGAGTAGTTACGATTGTAATCATTCTCTATCCAGAGTTGTCGTTCCTGCTACGCTAGACAGGTGTATCTGTCAAAGCCCATTTTACAAAATTCTTGTAAAAGTTAGAAACAGTAAAAAAAAACTGTGCTTAAAATTGTTTTAATTATTGTAAATATCAATAAAGATGGAAAATAAATCACTCATTTCAAATCAATTCTCTCTTAAAAATGACCCCCCCCCCACACACACACACACTTCTTGGAGAACTATTTTGCGGAGGTAAAAATTAAAAAGTTAAAAACGATCACAAATCATTTTTAAGAGAGAGAATTGATTTGAAATGAGTGATTTATTTTCATCTTTATTGATATTTACAACAATTAAAACAATTTTAAGTACAGTTTTTTACTGTTTCAAAATTTTACAAAAATCTTGTAAAATGGGCGTTGACAGAGAAAGAGTCTAGCGTAGCAGGAACGACAACTCTGGATAGAGAATGTTACACTAATGTCCTGAAAATTGAACTGAAATGTCCTGAAAAGTACATAAAGGCTTATATCTTTTTTTTATTATCCAATGGATTGAGTTCAAATTTGAAAATGTTAAATGCATTAGCATATATTTAACGAATATTTAAAAAAAAATAAAAAAAAATATTTTTAGGTGGGAATAATTTGACCTGAAAATTGTCATGAAATGTCCTGAAAATGTCCTGAAAAGTACATAAAGGCCTATATCTTTTTTATTATCCAATGGATTGAGTTTAAATTTGAAAATGTTAAATACATTAGCATATATTTAACGAATATTTAAAAAAAATAAAAAAAATATATTAGGTGGAAATAATTTGACCTGAAAATTGTCATGAAATGTCCTGAAATGGAAAGTACATAAAGGCCTATATTTTTATTTTTTTTTTATTATCCAATGGATTGAGTTCAAATTTGAAAATGTTGAATACATTAGCATATATTTAACCAATATTTAAAAAAAAAATAAAAAAAAAATTTCTAGGTGGAAATAATTTGACCTTAAAATTGTCATGAAATTTTCAAGTCAAATTATTTCCACCTAAATAAAAAAAAATTATATATTTTTTTTAAATATTCGTTAAATATATGCTAATGTATTTAACATTTTCAAATTTGAACTCAATCCATTGGATAATAAAAAAGATATAGGCCTTTATGTACTTTTCAGAACATTTTCAGAACATTTCATGACAATTTTCAGGTCCAATTATTTCCACCTAAGAATATTTTGTTTTATGTTTTTTTTAAATATTCGTTAAATATATGCTAATGCATTTAACATTTTCAAATTTAAACTCAATCCATTGGATAATAAAAAAGATATAGGCCTTTATGTACTTTTCAGGACATTTTCAGGACATTTCAGGTCAATTTTCAGTACATTAGTGTTACATTAGCTCTCTAATTATGAAGAACGAAATGTGACACAAATAGTGCGGGATATAATTGACAGATAACGTTTTATGTAGGTCGTCAACAAAATTGTTACAGGCTTATTGGCATGTGCTAATATTTAGAGCAATGTATCTCCCCACAGGGGCTCGCAGTTATATTTTCCCATCACCAGGTATGTATTAAAAAGAAGAAGGGAGGACACTTTTTGGGGGGCCAAAACAAGGCAAAAGTGAAAGTAGAGTTTCGGCACCTTTTTTCGCTTCAAAAACGGTTTAGTTTTTGTTCTTCCCATAAAATTAATGCAAATATCGATGTTTTTTGCTGATTGACTGGTTTACAGTGGAATAACACTCGTTTTTAAATTCCAAGCGGTTTGGACAACTTCTTATCATACTCAATTCCGGTTTATACGGACTTATCGTCACGGTATGTGTTTTCGTATCATCCATTTTATTTTGATTTCCACAGCGTACGCATTATTTTTGACGTGTCTTCCGGTTTCTATTTATGGAACGTAAACAGGACTACAACGTGACATCTGTAAAAAATGTTGAAATTTGCTTTTAAAGACGTAAGTGGGCTGTTTAAAAAAAATGGCTCCAACATGTGAAACAAATGTCCAAATTAAACTCACTCCTAAAATCTTTCTGCTGATAATTTTCAATGTTGTATACATTGAAGTAAATGAAACAAGAAAGAAACTATGAACAGATAAGCGATACATTTTTAAGAACCTTTTATTGAACACAAATTGGCGTGAAAAACATGTAAAACACATACTTATTCTATATCACTATCAGTTAAACAATCTTTAGTCTCAATTATTTTGTATAATGGTTTCTCAAACAATGCAACTGATATAAATGACTTTTTGTGCAAAATATTGGATTATTGGTAGTTGTAGTTTTTCTTAAAAGCTATTTTTTATGAAAAATTCTCAATATTTTTGTCCAATCTACCTGATAGAATTTTTATTATCAAAATAATAACGAATATTTTTACTTAAAGACAGCAAAATTTTCAAACTTTAAAGATAAGTAGCCATTTGTAAAAAAAAATCACATAGATTCTTTGAACGATCGCAAAATAATTGGTTGTAGAAAAAACATTTTGTCTATTTTTGTTGCACTCCTGACATTTTATAATAAAGAAAAAAGAAGAAAATATCACATTTTAAAATGCCAACATTGAACAGTGATGTTACTGTTAACTCATACAATATCTTTAACCTGTTTCAATGAAATATTTGTACAGAAATGACAGTATTTGGAAATTTGTAACAATTTTTTGCCATACCACTTCTTTAATACCCAGTTTTAGCAGCAATATTTTTAATTACATTTGAAAATTTGTATTATACCACTCTAATATATTTATAAGATAAATCATAAAGAAATAATTAGAATATTTGTATAGGCTAGAAAAGGCAATTTATTATAAATTATCATTATTTTATCAATGGTACTATTTTATCAGGATATGTTGCACTCCTGACATTATATTGCCATCAAGAAAAAGAAGAGTTATTAACTTAAAAACAATTCACAGGGGAAAAACTCAGTTGGTGTTCTTTCAGGCATTAGTTTTACTAAGTTTTAATGATAATTGTTTCTTAAAGTAACATTTTTCTAGTTATTTGTAACTTGTTTACAACCATACTTCTCGAAAATTCTAACTTATTTTTGAAATATACTATGCAAAAACATTTAAAACATGTATTAATCTAAATTAATATTGAAAATAGATGTTTAATGTACAATTACAAGTATTTTTTGGATACTTAGAAAATTGATTATATCAAATTTCAATGATTTTTAAATATTTATGTCAGGAGTGCAACATTTACATGGTGAACCATAAATTATCTATAAGAAAATAGATTAATGCATTTATCATAAACTTTATCAAGTCAATTAATCTCCAATAGCTAATGAACCTAGAAAACATTTTCCCTTGTCAGAGAATGTCTCCAGTATTAATACCTCATAGATACTAAAGCATGAGACCATTTAAAATGAACAAACATGCTTTATTACATAAGATTAAAAGCACATAAAATGCTATTGGCATTTTTAATTTTTTCAAACATTATTCTAAACTTGACAGAATCTCATTTTATTTAAATCATCCATATAAAAAGCTATAATTTAGACTGTAGAAGATCACTTAAAACTAGTTGCACTCCTGACATGAATCAAAAGCTTCTGTGAGAGATATTTTATGTATCTCAAACAGGTAAATGGGTTTTATCTGTTTTCTTAGTCAGTCTCTGTTGAAATAGAAAGACAAATGTGATTTTAGTTGCATTTAAAAGAAAATATGTCTAAGAAAATATCAAATGTTGCACTCCTGACATTTGAGGGTGCTGCCTTTAATGTGACATTTTTGGCCTTACTACTGATTTTAGTGTATCCTTTAACTGTGGTTTTGAAGCAGCAATGATGTATTAAGATTTATTTATACCCCATATCTTTGAAAACTAAAGGACAACATTTCTACAATGTAATTTAGGAAAACTTGCATAAATGTTTGTTGCACTCCTGACTAGGTACATCTTTTTTACAAAGCCATATTTTTATGCAATAATAAATGTGAAGCATGATCTATTGCTATCTTAAAGTATGTCAACATATCAAAGTTTGTGATGAAATAGATTTTGATAACATATTGTTTGATTTAGCACTGTGGTAGGTTGTTGAAAATTAAGGATTTTTTAAAGTGTCACAAAAAAGTGATGCACTCCTGACAATTTTGACATGTTTTTTGGACATATTGTTTTTGTTATTCTAGATATCTTAAAGATTTTTTGCAGTAACAAACATCAAATCATTACAGATCTTTTGAACTATTTAGATCCAATAAAATCATAAAAATGAGTAAATTAGACAGCTATAGCAGTAGGAGCCATTTATTTTGAAACTGTCCAAGTACCAAAAACAGTGAACCTACCTACTGAACCATATTTTTTGTAATGCTAAAATTTTACTTCATTTATAAAGTAGCTAGAAAAAAATCCAGAAGGGCTATATAAAATTGAGCTATGTCGTCTGCCTCTCAGACACCGGCTCTTCCTGTCATGTGACTGTTGTGGGGTCACTGATCGTACTTATAAACAAAAGAGCTGACTGAAATGTGCCTGTTTCTTATATAAAATACATGTTTTTATGTATGTTGTGATATGTATCGGCTCTAAATAAAACTTTATTTATTTATTATTATTTATTATGTCACTTTGCAGTGCATAGTGGTTTCAGCACTAAAAAAAACCCATCAAAAGTAAACACAATTTTGAAAGTGGTCATTTTCAAACATTCTGTTATTTTATTTAGATGTAGTATGATTTGGTAGATGGCCAGAACCATGAAATTTTAAAACCAGCCATTTCCGGATTTTATATTCGATTCCATCCCGTATATCGGCCCTGTTTTTACTTCATACGAAAACAGATGACACCATTTTACTGACTGCAAAAGTTGCCAGATAATCGAGAGTATATTAAAATACAAGAATGGCATTAAAAACAATCTTATGTACAAAGAAATATTTAACTAGCCATTCTTTGAAAATTCCAATCGTCATATGAATGAAGGGTTAACACTGTTAATCGCTATATCGGAAAATCGATAATAGTACGAAAACCCATAACATGATGCTAATAATATTGATAGAAATAAAAAAATCGAAATATAATTTTAAAAAGTAGGAAAAAAGGCAACTTAAATCTCTTGCATTAAAATATATTTTTTCCTTGTCTCAATCAATCTGGAAATATAGGAAGACAACATTTTAAGAATATCTTTTGACAAGATGAGTGAATAATTTCCTGCAAAAATGCCAGTTTAAATCCTTCGACCAATGAAAATTCACCTTGATATTTAGTCCGTATAAACCGGAATTGAGTATGATAAGAAGTTGTCCAAGCCGCTTGGAATTTAAAAACGAGTGTTATTCCACTGTAAACCAGTCAATCAGCAAAAAACATCGATATTTTATGGGAAGAACAAAGACTAAACCGTTTTTGAAGCAAAAAAAGGTGGCGAAACTCTACTATCACTTTTGGCCCCCCAAAACGTGTCCTCCCTTCTTCTTTTTAATACATAATACTGGTGATGTGAAAATATAACTGCGAACCCCTGTGTATCCCCCCACATATCTTCAAGCGAAAATTGTCATTCAGTCAAGTTGGAAACATGAAACTACCAGCATCTTGCATCTTCCCATGGATAGTTGGCTTCCTAATCCTAGTCCGATATTCCTCTGTCGTCCGACGGCTTTATGGTCGACTTGCTGGAGCCATAGGACGTCAGAGCGCTCTCCATAAGGAAAACAACGGATTTGCCGCTCCAACTCTGGGTCGGCACATTTCCACATTTCGTGGCTATCACATTTTATTTTCTATCCGAAACCCTTATATAAATCGCTCACCAATCATTTTTCAATTCATTCATATCCATCTTACCCTCAGAATGTGGTGTTACACTCGAGTACAGCACGATTTTCACATAGACCCTATCATTTCGCCATGTCAGTTTCTTTTTCAACCATTTGTCACGTGACTTCGAGAAAACTGCGATTACCGCAATGTATCATGGGAGATGATTTGCATATATGATCTTACCTTGTCCAAAATAAAGAGGGGGGAACGTAGCACATGCTCTTTCCGAAGCCTGTTACCATTGAATCTTTTCTTTCCAACACATTTTGTATTATTTCCTTCTGCTCTGATTTGAGCTGTAGATGGAACTGTTTGTCCTGCAGAATACGCTTTATATCGTCTTCCATGTGATTTGTATGTTGTTTACGTATGCAAATAATTTGGCGCGCTGCATTAAGTAGCTCCCATCATGCAATGCGTTGCTGTCATCATTCAGTTGGTATCGCGAGATGACGTTTGTAGGTTCGAAAATGAAAGTGATATGGCGAAATAATAGGGTCTACGGGAAGATCGTGCTGTAATCGAGTGTAACACCACTTTCTGAGGGTAAGATGGTTATGAATGAATAGAAAAATGATTGGTGAAGCGATTTATATAAGGGTTTCGGATAGAAAATAAAATCCGATAGCCACGAAATGTGGAAATGTGCCGACCCATAGTTGGAGTGGCAAATCCGCTGTTTTCCTTATGGAGAGCGCTCTGACATCCCACGGCTCCAGCAAGTCGAACAAAAAGCCATCAGACGGCACAGGAATCTCAGACTACCTAATCCTAGAGCTAGACGGAAGCAGATCAATGCGGCCTCAATACCTGTCTGGCCCCAGTCGTTTCGGCCCTAGTCGATCCGGTCCCATGCTATCAGTCTGGCCCCAAATAACATAGTCGTTTCGGCCCCAATATAAAATATCATGAATACACTATATTATTTAATTCATTCTGTAATTCTATATTCTTTTCGTCATAGACACTGGATGGATTGTCCCTCTTGTAAATCAATATTAAAACACATTTACATGCTTAGAGGTTAAGTTAGTTAAAGCAAGGATTTATATAGTAAGAAGGATATGAAACTCGTATTTTCTCACTTTATCTCGCGTGGCGAGATTTTATGCTACTCGCGTTGTTTTTTTCTGTGTCACCTCTCATACACATAAAATAAAAAAAAGTATTTTCATACATTTAAAAACATATCAAAAATGATAAAACAAAGCAAAACAAAACAACGCCAAGTTTTGTGGTATACATTGAATACACTCTAAAACTACACATTTATACACTGGTATGTCGATTTCATGTAAACAATGAAGTTTATTGATTTCTAAATAGGACACCATTTTGACAAATGATGTAAACAATCCTTAATAAATACAAATTGGGAGCACTGTTTTCAATAAAACTCCTACTTAACATTGAAAAATATTATATTATCACAAAAATGATGGCTCCGCTTCAATATTCGGTATGATAAGTGAAGAGGAGTTTGAAATTTAAATTAAAGCTTTGACAGCCCATGAAGGTCAAAAAGGCAAATCGATTAATGTCAATTATTGATGAGCTATGGGTGATACATCTACAAAAAGTCGATACTTTATCAATGATTGGTATTTAGAACAAATATTTTCACTTTATTCCTGTAATTATGGTTTTATACACTTACAAATACTAGTTTAAAATGTTGAAGCGATGAAAATTTCCACCGTTAATCAAGGCACGCGCATCGTCAACGATTTGCACTATGGGTAATCTCGCCACGCAACATACTTACATACAATCTATGTTAATTCTCCCGAGATTCATATCCTTCTTACTATATAAATCCTTGGTTAAAGTCATTAATATTTTTCTTTAATGTTTTTGAAAAAAAGTCCACATTAGCTTCGTGAACTTAAAACATTCAACGATGGCTATGTATCCTTGTGTTGTATGCAAGATTCACGTTAGACCGAGACAGCATGCCTTAAAGTGCAATGGCTGTTTCTGATTCCCTATTAAGAGTTCATGAGTAGTTTGCATCTACGTAAAATTTCAGCGAATATGGCCAAATATCTAACACCACATCATGACTGTCTTAACACTGTCCTGATTAGAAAAGTACAAGTTCCAATGCAACAATTCCATATGTATAGTTCAGTCTAATAGCTACAATCTGGAGGTCCATTCCAAACATTTATGATGCCATCTGGAACTCATTTCAAACAGACAATCACATGATCTGGCTGACAGAATGAATCTGAAATTATACATAAACAAAACCAGCAGTATCTATTCTAGGAGTGTATTATCTTAAACATTTATATTTTTTAAAGGCAGGGTAGGGAGGGTTTTGTGAGAAAATTTGTGTTTGTACCTTGCTGCTGTCAATTCTTTGAAAAA
This sequence comes from Bathymodiolus septemdierum, assembly GCA_963383655.1. Lineage (NCBI taxonomy): Eukaryota > Metazoa > Mollusca > Bivalvia > Mytilida > Modiolidae > Bathymodiolus > Bathymodiolus septemdierum. The sequence goes on from OY726517.1 coordinate 158,278,264, forward strand.
GGAAATACAGAATTCAAGTCACGTGATTACGTAACAAAGAGTCTGAATAAAAAAAAGATTAAATCGACTCATACGATAAGCGAATTTAAGTTACACAAATTTTCTCAATATTGATATTTTTCGCATAGAAGGCATAGGGACTTTCTGTTGATCTTGAAAATGTTCACACAGTATTTGGCCCCCAAATTAAGCCATTGTATGTTTTCTGGAGTTGAAATTTGATGTATGTGGATCTTTCTAAACTGCTGGAGGAACCTTTTTGGTCAGTTGAAGATGACATAAAACAATCTTTATCATTCTGTTTGTATAAAGTTTTATTTTCCATCATGTCTGTCCATGTTACATGATAACGACTTGTCGTGCAGTGTGATTTCAACAACCTGATTATTCTTTATTCGGACTGTAAAGTGGTATTATAAGCTATGTTATTCTGCTACCAATCAGGGTCTTTTCAAAATTTCAACAGATTGAAAGAGTCCTACCACTTAAATGGTGTTGTAACAAAATTATATTTCATGGTAGATTTTTCTTGAAAATGTACAACTGGTTTCCGTCATTAAGGCCATCAAATTTTCTCTGTTTGATGAAATAAATAGCTTATAATGAATAATTTTAAGCTTGTGCTTGGTAATTGATGGTTATTAGTGGGTTTAAATATTAAAAAATCACAGAAATTACTAATTTAATCATGTCTGTCCATGTTACGTGAAAATAGGAGGAGGATTCCTTTGATGATACAGGGGGAAAAAATCTGATGCTCATATTATCCTTGCACCTTTTTTTTTCAGTTACAGTGAATATGTAGCTGTATAAAAATTATGAAGTTTTCTAGTTTCAGTTCAGTTTTAAATTTTCACTGCATGTCCACACAAATGGTCCCTAGAGCAAATAATGACCCATTTACCTTAAATTCTATTATCTTATAGGGTCTCAGTAAACACAACAATTATTGGAGGTACTTGACCACAGCCTTTAATAATATAGATATATTTGTAACAAATGCAGATGAAAAACAAATGAAAATGAAGATGGTGGTTACCGCAGATTATGGCAACCATAAATGAATGCTAAATGAAGATGGTGGTTACCGCAGATTATGGCAACCATAAATGAATGTTAAATGAAGATGGTGGTTACCGCAGATTATGGCAACCATAAATGAATGCTAAATGAAGATGGTGGTTACCGCAGATTATGGCAACCGCAAATGAATGTTAAATGTCTATGAGCATGGGGTACACAGCTCTTTATGAAAATAATTTTTGAAGTTGCCGTGGGAAACACAGACAACAAAGTTCGAAAAATTCCCTATTAAGAGTTCATGATTCGGAGTAGTTTGCATCTTCGTAAAATTTCAGCGAATATGGCCAAATTGACAGGGAAACTAGTTTACTGTCAACCGCCATTGAAGATGGGGCGATGAGCTGCTTAACTGTGGCTCAAGTACCACATAGGTCAATATTAAATCATATAAAACCAAATGCACTAAAAAGAATATGAAAACTGAACTCTTTGTACACAATTTGGGACTAATGATAAAACTTTTAAACTTTCACATGTCATATTCAACAAACTGTTCATCTTATAGCTATATGTACACAATGTCCAATTAATCTGTTCATCTTATATATACACATTGTCCAATTAATCTGTTCATCTTATATATATACACAATGTCCAATTAATCTGTTCATCTTATATATACACATTGTCCAATTAATCTGTTCATCTTATATATACACAATGTCCAATTAATCTGTTCATCTTATATATACACATTGTCCAATTAATCTGTTCATCTTATATATACACATTGTCCAATTAATCTGTTCATCTTATATATACACAATGTCCAATTAATCTGTTCATCTTATATATACACATTGTCCAATTAATCTGTTCATCTTATATATACACATTGTCCAATTAATCTGTTCATCTTATATATACACATTGTCCAATTAATCTGTTCATCTTATATATACACAATGTCCAATTAATCTGTTCATCTTATATATACACATTGTCCAATTAATCTGTTCATCTTATATATACACATTGTCCAATTAATCTGTTCATCTTATATATACACATTGTCCAATTAATCTGTTCATCTTACATATACACAATGTCCAATTAATCTGTTCATCTTATATATATACACATTGTCCAATTAATCTGTTCATCTTATCTATACACATTGTCCAATTAATCTGTTCATCTTATATATACACATTGTCCAATTAATCTGTTCATCTTATATATACACAATGTCCAATTAATCTGTTCATCTTATATATACACATTGTCCAATTAATCTGTTCATCTTATATATACACAATGTCCAATTAATCTGTTCATCTTATATATACACATTGTCCAATTAATCTGTTCATCTTATATATACACATTGTCCAATTAATCTGTTCATCTTATATATACACATTGTCCAATTAATCTGTTCATCTTATATATACACAATGTCCAATTAATCTGTTCATCTTATATATACACATTGTCCAATTAATCTGTTTATCTTATATATACACATTGTCCAATTAATCTGTTCATCTTATATATACACATTGTCCAATTAATCTGTTCATCTTATATATACACAATGTCCAATTAATCTGTTCATCTTATATATACACATTGTCCAATTAATCTGTTCATCTTACACAATGTCCAATTAATCTGTTCATCTTATATATACACATTGTCCAATTAATCTGTTCATCTTATATATACACATTGTCCAATTAATCTGTTCATCTTATATATACACAATGTCCAATTAATCTGTTCATCTTATATATACACATTGTCCAATTAATCTGTTCATCTTATATATACACATTGTCCAATTAATCTGTTCATCTTGTATATACACATTGTCCAATTAATCTGTTCATCTTATATATACACATTTTCCAATTAATCTGTTCATCTTATATATACACATTGTCCAATTAATCTGTTCATCTTATATATACACATTGTCCAATTAATCTGTTCATCTTATATATACACAATGTCCAATTAATCTGTTCATCTTATATATTTTAACTTTATTACTTTTAAACGTTACCAGGTTACCGGAATGTGATAGTAACTGTAATGCTTGTGTATTTTTTTTTATTTTTTTTAAATTTAATTTTTTTTTTTTAGATTATATACATTTTTGGACGTTATATAAATTCGTACTACACATGCTTTTTCAGTGTGAATTGTGACGTTAATATGCCTTCATAATAGCACTAAACCAACAACTCTATACACATATACTTTATTACAAATACAGCTATGACCTGTGACCTGTGTATTTAACTATTGAATATATATGTTGACTAGCCTAAGTGAAAGTTGAATTATGTACTAAACGAAATGTAGTCTTCCCTTTTTTACCAGATCGAGTATTCTATCACCGAACCGACATAACTGATGCAATCAAGCAACGGTCCGAACAATTTTATACAAATACATTTGACATCGAACGACATTCACCTTGTAAGTCTATGTAAACATCGTAATTAATATTAAAACAAACCTGCGTTACAAATTCGTGTGGAGACTAAAATAGAACAAACAAGCATGTGATAAGACAAAGAGAAAATTTGTAAAATACCTCGATTAGAACACAAATTGTTCAATAAATTAAAGATAAAGATATATAGTAAAAAGTTTTGCTGACGTAAAAATGCGAATATATTTAAAATAAAAACCGGATCATTGACAATGTTTCTGTGAGAAAATGTGTGTGTGTAACTTGCTGCTGACAATTCTTTGAAAATTAAGTACAGAATTCAAGTCACGTGATTACGTAACAAAGGGTCTGAATAAAAAGATTAAATTGACCTGTGCGATAACCGAATTTAAGTTACATTTACCTTAAATTCTATTGTTTTGTTTATTTTTAATCAAATTATTCATAAAAAAAACACATTATTGAACTCACAACGGTAATTTCATTGAAATATAGATAGTTGTCAGCTTTTTATATCTTTCCGAAGAGTTACCTCCCGTCAAACGCAGATATTACAAAACCTAAAATATATTATATATTTTAAAAAAAAAGACATATAAACACAATAATAATAATAATGAAAAACTGAGGCCGGATTGACTGGGGCCGGATTGACGGGCCGGATCGTTTGGTGCCGGAAAGGCTTGGGGCCGGACTGGTGTGGGGCCAGAACGACTCGAAATCTTAGACAGTAGTAATGAGCCCCTGTGCAGTACCCTGTACTGTAGGCTGTAAAACGTTTCTTAATCTGACTAAAATCAGATCTCTCACTTCATCCATTTACTGACATGTCACGTCATTATAAATGGAGATCCGAGGAAACCTCATTAGGGTCATGTGAGAGTTGCCTTATGCCATGAATATATTAAGAGCAGATGTGACCTGAGAACCTAGCGATGGATTGGCTAGACTTTCGTTTAAGCCAAATAAAATGTATATCAGGCTCTTATGGTACCGTGGTACCCTGTGGTATCATAGGGTCAGACTATATATAAGAAAAGAACATGTAGCTACTATTTGTTGGCAACATTTGTTTTAATCATGTTAAAAAGCCATGTATAATAAAGCTTTTCATTATAATACAAGACTTTATATAATCATGTTAAAAAGCCATGTATAATAAAGCTTTTCATTATAATACAAGACTTTATATAATCATGTTAAAAAGCCATGTATAATAAAGCTTTTCATTATAATACAAGACTTTATATAATCATGTTAAAAAGCCATGTATAATAAAGCTTTTCATTATAATACAAGACTTTATATAATCATGTTAAAAAGCCATGTATAATAAAGCTTTTCATTATAATACAAGACTTTATATAATCATGTTAAAAAGCCATGTATAATAAAGCTTTTCATTATAATACAAGACTTTATATAATCATGTTAAAAAGCCATGTATAATAAAGCTTTTCATTATAATACAAGACTTTATATAATCATGTTAAAAAGCCATGTATAATAAAGCTTTTCATTATAATACAAGACTTTATATAATCATGTTAAAAAGCCATGTATAATAAAGCTTTTCATTATAATACAAGACTTTATATAATCATGTTAAAAAGCCATGTATAATAAAGCTTTTCATTATAATACAAGACTTTATATAATCATGTTAAAAAGCCATGTATAATAAAGCTTTTCATTATAATACAAGACTTTATATAATCATGTTAAAAAGCCATGTATAATAAAGCTTTTCATTATAATACAAGACTTTATATAATCATGTTAAAAAGCCATGTATAATAAAGCTTTTCATTATAATACAAGACTTTATATAATCATGTTAAAAAGCCATGTATAATAAAGCTTTTCATTATAATACAAGACTTTATATAATCATGTTAAAAAGCCATGTATAATAAAGCTTTTCATTATAATACAAGACTTTATATAATCATGTTAAAAAGCCATGTATAATAAAGCTTTTCATTATAATACAAGACTTTATATAATCATGTTAAAAAGCCATGTATAATAAAGCTTTTCATTATAATACAAGACTTTATATAATCATGTTAAAAAGCCATGTATAATAAAGCTTTTCATTATAATACAAGACTTTATATAATCATGTTAAAAAGCCATGTATAATAAAGCTTTTCATTATAATACAAGACTTTATATAATCATGTTAAAAAGCCATGTATAATAAAGCTTTTCATTATAATACAAGACTTTATATAATCATGTTAAAAAGCCATGTATAATAAAGCTTTTCATTATAATACAAGACTTTATATAATCATGTTAAAAAGCCATGTATAATAAAGCTTTTCATTATAATACAAGACTTTATATAATCATGTTAAAAAGCCATGTATAATAAAGCTTTTCATTATAATACAAGACTTTATATAATCATGTTAAAAAGCCATGTATAATAAAGCTTTTCATTATAATACAAGACTTTATATAATCATGTTAAAAAGCCATGTATAATAAAGCTTTTCATTATAATACAAGACTTTATATAATCATGTTAAAAAGCCATGTATAATAAAGCTTTTCATTATAATACAAGACTTTATATAATCATGTTAAAAAGCCATGTATAATAAAGCTTTTCATTATAATACAAGACTTTATATAATCATGTTAAAAAGCCATGTATAATAAAGCTTTTCATTATAATACAAGACTTTATATAATCATGTTAAAAAGCCATGTATAATAAAGCTTTTCATTATAATACAAGACTTTATATAATCATGTTAAAAAGCCATGTATAATAAAGCTTTTCATTATAATACAAGACTTTATATAATCATGTTAAAAAGCCATGTATAATAAAGCTTTTCATTATAATACAAGACTTTATATAATCATGTTAAAAAGCCATGTATAATAAAGCTTTTCATTATAATACAAGACTTTATATAATCATGTTAAAAAGCCATGTATAATAAAGCTTTTCATTATAATACAAGACTTTATATAATCATGTTAAAAAGCCATGTATAATAAAGCTTTTCATTATAATACAAGACTTTATATAATCATGTTAAAAAGCCATGTATAATAAAGCTTTTCATTATAATACAAGACTTTATATAATCATGTTAAAAAGCCATGTATAATAAAGCTTTTCATTATAATACAAGACTTTATATAATCATGTTAAAAAGCCATGTATAATAAAGCTTTTCATTATAATACAAGACTTTATATAATCATGTTAAAAAGCCATGTATAATAAAGCTTTTCATTATAATACAAGACTTTATATAATCATGTTAAAAAGCCATGTATAATAAAGCTTTTCATTATAATACAAGACTTTATATAATCATGTTAAAAAGCCATGTATAATAAAGCTTTTCATTATAATACAAGACTTTATATAATCATGTTAAAAAGCCATGTATAATAAAGCTTTTCATTATAATACAAGACTTTATATAATCATGTTAAAAAGCCATGTATAATAAAGCTTTTCATTATAATACAAGACTTTATATAATCATGTTAAAAAGCCATGTATAATAAAGCTTTTCATTATAATACAAGACTTTATATAATCATGTTAAAAAGCCATGTATAATAAAGCTTTTCATTATAATACAAGACTTTATATAATCATGTTAAAAAGCCATGTATAATAAAGCTTTTCATTATAATACAAGACTTTATATAATCATGTTAAAAAGCCATGTATAATAAAGCTTTTCATTATAATACAAGACTTTATATAATCATGTTAAAAAGCCATGTATAATAAAGCTTTTCATTATAATACAAGACTTTATATAATCATGTTAAAAAGCCATGTATAATAAAGCTTTTCATTATAATACAAGACTTTATATAATCATGTTAAAAAGCCATGTATAATAAAGCTTTTCATTATAATACAAGACTTTATATAATCATGTTAAAAAGCCATGTATAATAAAGCTTTTCATTATAATACAAGACTTTATATAATCATGTTAAAAAGCCATGTATAATAAAGCTTTTCATTATAATACAAGACTTTATATAATCATGTTAAAAAGCCATGTATAATAAAGCTTTTCATTATAATACAAGACTTTATATAATCATGTTAAAAAGCCATGTATAATAAAGCTTTTCATTATAATACAAGACTTTATATAATCATGTTAAAAAGCCATGTATAATAAAGCTTTTCATTATAATACAAGACTTTATATAATCATGTTAAAAAGCCATGTATAATAAAGCTTTTCATTATAATACAAGACTTTATATAATCATGTTAAAAAGCCATGTATAATAAAGCTTTTCATTATAATACAAGACTTTATATAATCATGTTAAAAAGCCATGTATAATAAAGCTTTTCATTATAATACAAGACTTTATATAATCATGTTAAAAAGCCATGTATAATAAAGCTTTTCATTATAATACAAGACTTTATATAATCATGTTAAAAAGCCATGTATAATAAAGCTTTTCATTATAATACAAGACTTTATATAATCATGTTAAAAAGCCATGTATAATAAAGCTTTTCATTATAATACAAGACTTTATATAATCATGTTAAAAAGCCATGTATAATAAAGCTTTTCATTATAATACAAGACTTTATATAATCATGTTAAAAAGCCATGTATAATAAAGCTTTTCATTATAATACAAGACTTTATATAATCATGTTAAAAAGCCATGTATAATAAAGCTTTTCATTATAATACAAGACTTTATATAATCATGTTAAAAAGCCATGTATAATAAAGCTTTTCATTATAATACAAGACTTTATATAATCATGTTAAAAAGCCATGTATAATAAAGCTTTTCATTATAATACAAGACTTTATATAATCATGTTAAAAAGCCATGTATAATAAAGCTTTTCATTATAATACAAGACTTTATATAATCATGTTAAAAAGCCATGTATAATAAAGCTTTTCATTATAATACAAGACTTTATATAATCATGTTAAAAAGCCATGTATAATAAAGCTTTTCATTATAATACAAGACTTTATATAATCATGTTAAAAAGCCATGTATAATAAAGCTTTTCATTATAATACAAGACTTTATATAATCATGTTAAAAAGCCATGTATAATAAAGCTTTTCATTATAATACAAGACTTTATATAATCATGTTAAAAAGCCATGTATAATAAAGCTTTTCATTATAATACAAGACTTTATATAATCATGTTAAAAAGCCATGTATAATAAAGCTTTTCATTATAATACAAGACTTTATATAATCATGTTAAAAAGCCATGTATAATAAAGCTTTTCATTATAATACAAGACTTTATATAATCATGTTAAAAAGC